>CM042823.1:4891671-5491671 GCA_009982885.2 Hyles vespertilio | reverse complement strand
ACGCGACAATTTTTTTTATTTTTTTCCTATGGCCATATTTAGGTAGTAAATACATTTTTTTCCTAAAATAATAGTGTATACTATTTTATTTATAAATACTCTAAGGTATAATAGAGTTTAAATTATTATTTTAGCAAAAACTATGGATTTATCACCCAAAAATGACGATATTGAAAAAATCGTAAAAAATATTTGTCGCGTTTCTTTGCGAAATTTTTAGTTGCATTGTGTTTGTAGTCACTAAAACTACCACCTGGCTTCGTTTTCGGTAGCAGTCTTGAGATACCCGGTATTTATCTCTATATGCCGTTATAATTAATTTCAGAAGGAATTAATTATAAGTCTCCTGTTATTGAGTCTCATTATCCAAACATATACGGCTTTTTTAGTTTAGTGTTGTGTTCGCTCAAACTGAATTCAAAAGTTGTTAGAATAGTCCATTGAAATATTACAATTTAAGGACCGAATATTGCATTTCTTAGAGGACGCAATTTTATTTTTGGGACATGTTTGGGGGGTCAATAGAATTTTAACCTCAAGTTTGTGGGTCGCCACCCTTGTCCCCCAGCCGCCATCTTGGAAAAAGGGGTGAAAACACTTTGTTCGCGATAACTCGGAAACTATGCGTCTTACAAAAAAATTGTAAGGACATAATTTGTAGCAAATTGTTTTGTCGACAAATATGTTTAGGGTATATCAAGACTGCTACCGAAAACGAAGCCGGTGGTAGTTTAAGCGACTTCAGACACAATGCAACAGAAAAAGTTGCAAAAAAAAGCGACAATTTTTTTTTGTAATTTTTTTCCTAATGCCCTATTTTGGTGGTAAATACATTTTTTTCCTAAAATATAGTGTATACCCTTTAATTTATAAATACTCTAAGATATAAGAGAGTTTAAATTATTATTTTAGCAAAAACTATGGATTTACCACCCAAAATGACGATATTTAAAAAATCATAAAAATAATTGTCGCGTTTCTATGCGAAATGTTTAATTGCGTTGTATTTGTAGCCACTAAACTACCACCCGGCTTCGTTTTCGGTAGCAGTCTTGAGATACCCGCTATAACTTTTTGCCCTAAATTAAATATATATACCGGGTATCTCAAGGACTGCTACCGAAAACGAAGCCGGGTGGTAGTTTTAGTGGCTACAAACACAATGCAATTAAAAATTTCGCATAGAAACGCGACAATTATTTTTTATGATTTTTTAAATATCGTCATTTTTGGGTGGTAAATCCATAGTTTTTGCTAAATAATAATTTAAACTCTCTTATATCTTAGAGTATTTATAAATTAAAGGATATACACTATTATTTTAGGAAAAAATGTATTTACCACCAAAATATGGCAATAGGAAAAAAAATACAAAAAAAAATTGTCGTTTTTTTTTTGCAACATTTCTGTTGCATTGTGTCTGAAGTCGCTTAAACTACCACCCGGCTTCGTTTCGGTAGCAGTCTTGATATACCCTGTATATATAAGCTATAAGCAAAAAAGTGAAGACGAAATTTCTTAAGAGAAATCTTCCCATTTCTCTTAAAAGCAGACTCGTCGACTTGTATCTTACCAATTCTCACATACGGAGCTCAATCCTGGTCTTTGACCGAGCTTGAGAGGTCCAGGCTCGGGGTTTGTCAAAGAGCTATGGAGCCCAGCATGCTAGGCGTAACACGCATGGACGGAGTGCCCAATAACATCTTGCGCTCCATAACCAGAGTCAAGAATGTTGCACAGAAATCGGCTAAACTAAAGTGGGATTGGGCGGGCTACGTCACCCCGATGCACCCGAAGAGTTGGGAAAAAATTGCCACTCAATGGGTGCCTAAGGATGGCAAGAGGCCACGCGGCAGGCTTCGGAAAAGGTGGCGCGACGATCTCGACCAATTTAGCATCACTTGGATGGCATCAGCAACTCATAGGAATAAGTGGAAGGAGTTGAGAGAGACCTTTGCCCAGTAGTGGGACAGAATAGGTTAATAAAAATAAAAAAAGCAAAATAGTGAGAATTTTTTATAAAAGTTATGGAACAGTAAGACATTTTTTATAAAAATTTACTCACTTTTTATAAATTCTTTAAATTTTAATTTAGGGCAAAAAGTTATATATAAATATTTGTAGGCAAAACAATTAGCTACAAATTATGTTTTACAAATTTTTTGTAAGGCGCATAGTTTCCGTGATATCGTGAAAAAAGTGTTTTCACCCCTTTTTCCAAGATGGCGGCCGAGGGACAAGGGTGGCGACCTCACAAACTTTAGGTTAAGCTTCTATTGCTATATATTCCCCAAACGTCCCAAAAATAAAATTGCGTCCTCTAAGAAATGCAAAGCTCATGTAACATTTCAATGGACTAGAAGTTGGCCGATAAAATATAAGTATCCAAAGACAATTTTCTTATATTAAATATTATAATTACTCTACATTTTGTGCAAATCTAAAATCTAAATACATTTATGATGCATTTTAAATATCAAAATATTTCTTATCCCAATACTGCCATAAATAATTTTTACATCATTAACTTCTTACGCTAAATCTCGATACAGAGGACACGCTAATATTTTACAAAATATCTAGAATATTATGGCGCAAGAAACTCGATTTAGGACCGATGTAAATGCTGTAAACCAGTTTGAACTGCAGTCCCTGCCGCATTCTAGAGACACTTGTGTAAACAAGCTCTTTGATTAGACCAGAGGTTCTAAACCGGTGGTCCGAGGACCACTGGAGATCTCTGAAGGCATCCCAAGTAGTCCGAAGAGCCATCCTAAGATAATCCTTAAAGAAAAAATAGCTTCCTTACTTACTTTACCCTAAAGTAAAATTTATAAGTGCAGAAAAATTCTTTGTTATGTTGATAAATAGAGTAAACAAACAAACTTTAAAAATCATTATTAAAAATTCGAGTATTCAAAACATACCCAGTGTTCTGACAATCCCCCCCCCCCTCGGCTTGGGAGCTGGATCCCCCCTTGACTACTTCATTTATTTTGTTACTATGTTAACAAAACCAAGCCAGTCAATCTGAGTGGTCAATGGCTAGACTTTTCTTGTTTAATGGTGTCTCATATCTAAAAGTTTAAGAACCACTGCATTAGAACTTCTAACTTAGCGACACTTTAACAGTCGTTTACTTTGGATAGAACTCTCTAGATACCACTTATAGTAACAGCCTCCGTGGCACAGTTGGTTTGACACCCTGAGTTCGATCTCCGCATCGAGACAAATATTTGTGTTATCCATAGGTATTTGTTTCTGAGTTGGGTCTGTGTCCGAAAAGTCCCTTGTAGTTTCTGATACACGACACAAGACTAGACCTTAGTGTGGAGTCAGGACTATGTATGTAACCGTTGGATGTATTATTTTTTTATATCAGCAACAATACCAACATGGACTAAATTAATACAATGCAACCGAGATGTGTCGCTCAGTTAAGATAAACAACCCACAAATAATAACCATTTCCTACCGGTCGATAAAACTCTACTCTCTCTCACTCTCTTTAGCCACAGAAAGTCCACTGCTGATCAAGAAGCTATCATGTACAGTGATCGCTATCCGGGCTTATCCGAATTACCATCTACAGTCATGGGAATAAGAAATCCTATTAAAACATATGCTTCATAAGCTTATCTTTTAAGGCCATACTTAATTTGGGATGCTAGATTACGACAATTTGGACCTTAACACGATTTGGTAATCCAGAATGTAGTTTAACTTTCGTAAGAGTACCTTCGTTCGTGACCTCAGTGAGATGTGTCAACAAACACAAATATAAGGCGACCTTAGAAGCTTTAAATATTAATGTATAATATTTACTAAGCATTTGGAATTCGACATTGTCTTCAGTCATAATAAATCCATAGCTGCATGTGGTATTTGCTATCTTCCGAAACAAGTTCACTTGAATAAGTTGAAGAAAGGATTTAACATTATTTTCCAATAATCATAATACACATAATTGTCAATAATATAGACACAGTCCTGACCTCATAGTAAAATAGTCCTCTGCGGTTGATATTAGAAGCTACGGACGGGAGACTTCTTCGTCTCAGCAGACCTGAAACAAACATTTAGAGACCACGCAAACATATTGCCCGCAGTCTATTCTTTGATAGTCGGTCTGCAATAACAGCGTTACGGATTTAAGTCCTGATATATTTCTGTGGCTAACCTATATTCTGAAGTTGACTAATACAGACTCATGAGTGATCTGACTTAACCTTTATCTTATACCTCTACAGAAATAACTACAGGTCTTCCCTAAGGATTCCACACACCTTGCTAGACTGAAGCTGGGTTTACCGGTATGTAGCTTCAACTTGAGAGCTTTTCAATATTTTTTTTAATATGGCGGACCGGGGAAACGGGTCTATTAATAATAATAAAATAATAAAAGGAATCACTGCCGCCACTGAACATCTTCGACGATTCGATCACAGATATGTTGCCGGGTCTTAAAAAAAATTCATCGGTTCCATGGGCCCTACCTCCTATACAATAACACATATTACATGCTATGTTTTGTACGAGCAGTTCTAATATAACATTGTACCAGTTTCCACCTCGTATTTCAATACGGCGTGTATTGATCAGTAAATAATGTTGAAAGTCTGGCAAGAAAATGTCAGGGCTCTGTCGCAATACCAGCCAACGATAGACGCTAACGCTAGTACTTATCTTATTACTTCATTTTACACAAAAACAGGGCAAGAGGATACTTCGATTAAAAAACGATAAAGATTAGGGATCAGACAGTCTATATGGTGCAGTTAGTTAGATGAAGGTTTGAAACTCGAGGCTGCGGGTTCGATCCCCAGAATAAAACAACTATTTGTGTGGACCATGGGTATCTGTCTCGGGGTTTGTGAGATCGAAGTCTCTCGTAGTGCTGAGTGCTGAAGATACACTTGAATTTACAATGGTGGCCGAAATTACTCATGTGACTCTGGAGTCATTTTTTATTATACGTAATTTATTTATACATAATTATTATTTACTATCGCGGATTTGGTTTAGTCCGCCCCGTGACCACGACAGCTACGAAAATAAATCAAAATATCTACGATAAATCCATAAATAATAGTTTAATTTCAATATACAGGGTATATCAAGACTGCTACCGAAAACGAAGCCGGGTGGTAGTTTAGGTGACTTCAGACACAATGCAACAGAAAAAGTTGCGAAAAAAAGCGACAATTTTTTTTTTTCTAAAATAAGTGTGTATACCTTTTTATTTATAAATAATCTAAGGTATAAAAGAGTTTAAATTATTTTTAGCAAAAACTATGGATTTACCACCCAAAAATGACGATATTTAAAAAATCATAAAAAATAATTGTGGCGTTTCATTGCGAAATTTTTAGTTGCATTGTGTTTGTAGTCACTAAAACTACCACCCGGCTTCGTTTTCGGTAGCAGTCTTGAGATACCCGGTATAGAACTATTTTCGTGTTAAGAGATATTTGACTTTACAGAAGACAGAACAGCGATGCAAGCATACAAGTCATAACTAGAATTAGTAGGTTAAAATAACTATTTTTTATATGTTTTTTAATACCCTGAATGGCGCAGACGAGCGTGCTAGTTGCCTGATGATAAGCGATACGACAGGTCATGGACGGTAGAAGAACTAAGCAACACTATGAATTACAAAGCAATGCTTAGAATTCCACTGCACTCGCCATCATAAGACATAGGATGATAAGTCTCAATATCTAATTTAATATGTCCAGTAGATTAGTTATGTTTCAGAAGTATACGCCTACGATAAATAAATAATAACAACCAGCCTGAAATCAAACCTTTTGCATATACTGCTAGGGTTAATAAATATCGGGTATATCAAGACTGCTACCGAAAACGAAGCCGGGT
Source organism: Hyles vespertilio (assembly GCA_009982885.2). Classification (NCBI taxonomy): domain Eukaryota; kingdom Metazoa; phylum Arthropoda; class Insecta; order Lepidoptera; family Sphingidae; genus Hyles; species Hyles vespertilio. Next base: position 5,485,791 of record CM042823.1, on the reverse strand, counting down.
GGTAGTTTAAGCGACTTCAGACATAATGCAACAGAAAAAGTTGCCCGGCCGGCTTCGTTTTCGGTAGCAGTCTTGAGATACCCAGTATAAGTTATAATATGTACACTAACAATGTATGTTCGTAATTCATATTGTGATCCTTTTATTTTGTGATGTAATATCTAGCTTTATAATTTAAGACTTACAGACTGTAAGTTGTAAACATATAATTTTTGTTTTTGTTGTTGTATCTGACGGTTTATTGTCCTAAATAAAATAAATAAATATATTTAGTTACAAATTATGAGACACTTAGTTCAACAAATAACTAGAACGGAAAAATATTTGTATGCACATTTATCTCGATATGGGTATCAACCAACACTAAAATGTATTGATAAATATGTATAATGAAACACGAATACGTGAATAATAATAGGCGATAAAATTTCTGAATGTATTAATAAATAACCATATTATAAGTAATTCCTATGCATGCGTCAAACCAATCTTATGTGTTGCATCCAATTGAATCTAAATGAATAGGTGTATCGGTCGGCCTGCGTGATCTTCATAACTTACCTGATTCTGGTGCAATATTTGGTTATGTGATGATAATTTTACGATTGACAGTTTCAACACAGAGCACATAGAGCAAATTTAGTTGAAACAATATATTAAATTATATGAAATTTACAATTGTCCCGGTGGCGTAGCTGTACTAGGGTAGGGTTACAAAACTGAGGTCTCGGGTTCGAATCCCGGATTGGGCAAAGTGATATTGGATTTTTCTATTCATTGTCAGCCCAGAGTCAGGAATTTGTGTCCGATATGGCGATAGACTCGCCACCTATAGTATTGTAGGACGGAACATACAAGGCGAAATGTGGGTGCCTGGCACCTCTATCTACCCCTTCTGGAAAAAGGCGTGAGTTTATGTATGTATGTAAATTTACAATTGCGGCAAATGAAGACTGTTGCTGCAACTGGCAATTTTTATCAAAACTTAAACACCCAGCAATCACATACATCATCCTGACCCTGCACTAAGATCGAGTATCAAGAACTACGAGAGACCACACCCAGACCCGAAACAATACCTGTGGATCATAGAAACATTTATCTCGATGCGAGGATTGAACCCGCGGCCTCTCGTTTCATAGTCATCCATCATCCATCCATCAGCCAAAGGAAGTCCACTGCTGAACATAGGCCTCCCCCAATGATTTCCACAGAGACCTGTTGGAGGCAGCCTGCATCCAGCGACGTCCCGCGACCTTACCAGGTCGTCTGACCATCTTGTGGGTGGACGTCCTACGCTGCGCTTTCCACTACGTACGCTTTCATAGTCAGCGTCTAACCAACTGCACCACGGAGGTTGTCTAAAATGTTGGTAAAGCGGTCTAAAATCGTATTGATCTATATAAGTGTGTTGTCTTTCGAGATTACGTGTGTATGACAAAAATAAAGAAATAGAAAAAATATAAGTAGTGAAAGAGCTCACAAATTTCGTTTCTGGGAGAATTAAATGATTGATTTCTTGTTTATACCTTTAACATAAAACCCTTACTCATAGCCACAAATCAACCATATTGTAAATTAGCTAAATCATATTTTTTTGATGGCCTCCGTGGCGCAGTTGGTTAGATACCGCCCGTGAAACTAGTGGGCGCGGGGTTCGATGCTCGCACGGAAAGAAATGTTTGTGTGGCCCACAAATATTTCTTTCGGGTCTGGGTTTTGTGAGACCGAAAAGTCTCTCGTACTCCACCACCCACAACACAAGATTTGATCTTAGTGTGGGATCAGGACAATCTATGTTACGGTTTAAAATAAAATTAAGAGGATATAAACCTTCGTTATGTTTTTCTATTCATAATTGCTATTCCATAGAGAAACATTATTTCATTCACTTCAATATCAAACATCAAACTGATAGACATCCGCACTTTTTTCTGCTTACTATTTGCTTAATCAATCGTCTCGGCCATTTTAAAGTGAATGAGCTGTTAGTAGCTTATAAGTGATATTTAAAGTCTATGAATAACGTATTTGAGTAAGCTCATATTAACAGCATTGAAAATTGCGTAAAGTCCTTACGAATAAGGAGGCAAAGTATAGAAAGAACATAAAATTTTCGTTTAAAGGGAGTTTAATTATTATTTCTTGTTCATGCCTTTAACGTTTAAGGAGTATCGTCACTTAAAGATTTCAAAATATTTCGTAACACACTACTAGATATATTTTTAAAATGTAATCGTAAAGTATATCTTAATATATTTGTGAAATCAAAATGCTCGCACAAATAGCGTTATACCTATAATAATATCAAATACCCCGCGGTTTCTAGTGCATGACCAATGTCACAAAATCAGTTTATAAACGTTCCGTTCCACACACTAGCCGCTCTAAATAACGTTATTATATCAGTAATCACAGTTTATTACAATGCCAACTAAATATTACTATTATTACGCTTTTTAGTGCATCCGTTTGTGCCCTTTCGTTGTCACGCGCTATAACCGTTTCACAATAACTGCTATTTATAGCTATAATAGCACTATTGTTATTTTTGTGAAATATTTTTTGCAATAGTTTCTACAAATTGCGAGGGAGGCCGTAAAGGTTAACCGTTGTTTGCTTGTTAATGGATTTAGGTATTCAGTGGATAGGCCCGTAATATAATTTACAACCTTTTCAACCCCAAATAATCTCTGATATAATAAGGTAAGTTTTCCAAAAAAACATAAATGTTTCACTAGATTCAAACAATGTATTCATAATTCGGAATTAAAAAACAAAATTCTGTATTTTGTAAAATTCCGTAGGGGTATTTTAGCCCACAAAAATATATTCTTAATAAGCATATTTTGTGAATTTCATCTTTTTGAGTATGATTTTCAGCGCGAGCATAAACCCAATCGCTCTCACAGCCACTACATGGCTTACCATTCAAGCTATTATTTTCACGGAAGTATATACGAGTAACCAGCTTCACACAACATTACATAATGTAAAAACCACGTGACTAAACATTCCAATGAGTATATAAACGATAAAATAAAAACGATTTAGTAATTGAATATAATGAAAGAGCTTGGTAGTAATTATATGGGTAATTCCGATAAGGCCGGCAAAATTGTGTTGACCAGCGCGAAATAGGCATAGGTCAATGTACTATTTTGATTGCTTCGGTTTGTCATCAGGTAAACTAATGTCAAGTTGCCATGCCAAAAAAAAACTAAGCAATTAATTCAAATAAACTAGATTGAAGATCCTTACAGCAGGCCTTTGTTCAGCATGGAGTTCCTGCTTCTGAAGACAGAGACAGAGAGAAAGGGCTTGGACATAGATATAAATGTGATACTAAATGTATACCTTCATATTCATATATCTTGACCATACTAAAGAAATAAAATTATATTGATAAAGCTTTTGTATCAATGCCTAATTTGAACCCGACTTAATAGCTTTTTGGCCTTGTTTGCCCCATGTAGCGATAGGCACATGGAACACACAAGGCAAAACGTGGGGTTCCGCTGCCTACCCCTCTAGAAAAAGCCGTGAGCTTACACATATATGTGTGCTGGTTTTCTGTTTGAATCAGCGGTTTAAATACCGACCGTCCTTTCCCAATGAGTAATGTGAATGTAGGTATTTGGATTTTACAGCGCCATACAATTTTAATAAATTGTGGTATCTGTATCAGCCATATACGTCCCACTGCAGGGCACGGGCCTCCTCTACAATCGAGAATACGATTGAGAGTAGTTAGGCCATATAGTCCACCACGCTGGCCTAGTGCGGGTTGGCGGACTTACATACCATATAAATTTTATAAATCGCTATGGTATGCAGTTTCTTCACGATGTTTTCCTTCACCGTTTTAGTGCGTGGTGATTGACTATCAATACACACATGACTCCGAAAAGTCAGAGGTGTGCCCTGGGATTCGAACCCGCGACCACCGTGAACATGTTGGCAGTCGCGTCTAGTCCGTTTACCAACAGGCCACCACGCACTTTTTTTGGTGGTGGCGCACACAAATTTGTGGTGCCAAGATAAAAAGGACACAATATAAATAATTAGGAAAAAAACATACACTTACAAGTATTTCAAATGAAATGTATACATAGCTTACTTACTTATTTACAAAGTAATTTATTATGTTATTATATAAATTAAATTTATTTAGTTTTAGTTTTTGGTAACAACTATTTATAGTAAGTAATATGCTATTCAAGATAACTAAAATTTTTAATAAAAGAAATAAAAACCGACTTCAAAACAAAAATCCACTAAAAACCAAAAAATAATAAATACCACTCCAAAGCAAAAAAATATATTTATTTCATGGAGCTCGTGCATGTTGATTAATTTGCTTAATGACTTGACTAGCCACAAATCAAAATATATGCGTAACATATTGAAGGCGGGTCGCCCAGTACCAAAACTATAGATATTTAAATTAATATAAGGCATACGTCCTACATGTTCCAAAGAGGAACATACAGTCGAATTGAGAACCTCCTCCTTTTTTTGAAGTCGGTTAAAAATACATTATTTACGTTATCCATATTTTAGTGGGCCATGAGTATTATTAAAACGACGCGTATAAAACCCTAAAAAAAAACAAAATATACAACAAATATATAAATAAATTGGTTACGACCATCTTAATTCATTTGCTTATGAACAAAGCTTAGATCTCGCACTGTCACGGTCATAACCAAACATCACTCAAGGACCACAATCAAATATACGCTTGGCAAAACATTGCATTTTTTTATGAAGACAAAATCACTTAAATGCACCTGTTTATCAATGTAGAATTGATATAGAGTTCCCATAGACGCGAAATAATCAATACACCCAACAGTCACATACATAGTCCTGGCCCCACACTAAGATCGAGTCTTGTGTCGTGGATATCAGGGACTACGAGAGACTTCGGTCTCACAAACACCCAGACCCGAAACAAATACCTGTGGAAATAAATATTTGTCTCGTTGCGTCATCGAACCCGCGGCCTCTGTTTTAAGCCTGATGCCTTTGAAACTGAAAGGAGTCGTGTTATCACTATCGTAATTAAAAATCTCTTAATTTAACCCAAACATATTTTAAAACAATTGATTACATTTATATTTTGCATCAATTGAAAAATATCAGGGCCTTTAGACCCACCTAGTCAATAGTAGTTAATGTTATCAGAACATTTTATAAAACTACTTAATAACTCTATTTTATGACGGAATTCCTTCTTTAACTTTTTTGCACATAAATGTACGCTTAAGTATTCAAATATAAACAAGAATGTATCAACAATGTATTGCAATCAATCAGAAATCTCCATTTTGCAACGTTATGTCGGAACATGCCGGAATGCCGCGATACGTTCAAAGTAGAAACATGCGTTGCACAAATACTTTAAAATACACTATAATAAGATGGGGCTTGGGGGCACTTGGTATTAATATTGCTACATTTTTTTATTTCGAAAATCCTGGCCGTTGCGGAAATCAACGACAGCTTAGTGAGATAAAAATTGGTAATATGCAATTCTAAATTTTATTTAAGTGCCATTAAAAATGTAATATTGAGAAACGACAATTTAATGTCTAATTTTTCGTAAGAGTTTTAAAAAGTTTTCTAGTTCTAGAACGTTTTTGTTATTTGGTTCATTAAAAACACGCGGATACTATTACCTTTATATTTAAAGACTTAAAACTTCATAGTTCGTTTTTGCATTTCGTTTAAGGTAAAATATTTCTTTTAACATAAATTCTAATTAGATCGGTGCGATATTATCATCAAACTGTGACAATTTATAAGGTTTCAAAGCACCGTGCTGTGACAATCAGTCGATGATAGAATCGATTTCGCTCTTTATTTCTTTTAAAATTGTAATTTCTTTTATATTAAACCGGCAATAATAACAAATAGTGACTTACTTGTAAACGTAATGATGATACTTCAACCGGTTTGATAAATAATCGATTTGACTAATCGATTAAAAGTCACAAATTGCCACTGGCCACAAATCAACAAAAATCTACAACTAAAAACTTAAACTTTCAAAATGAGAACGTTTTATTTTAATTGCCACGGATTATTTCATTGTCACTGGCAACTTGCGAAACGAATTTAAAAAGATATCGCGTGCGGCGCGCTCGGTTGGCGCCAAAACACGGAATGTCAAACTATCGCAAACCGCGAGAAAGCACATGGCGGGGCGAAACTGTTATTGTTATATTTACTTTATATTACCTTAATATGAATGCGGTTACTCACGTTACATTCTTGAGAAATGAAAGTATAATGTGGCATAATTTATATATGCGTTACTTAAACTGAGTTGAAAGGACACTTGAAAATCGAGATCTGCCATTGTTGTTTTGAATCTGTAGCTTTAAAAAATGAAATAGTAAATCATCAATAATAGTGCATTGCCGTGAAGAGAAAAAAAAACATTGGGTTATATGTAATTCGCATTAATTAATAAGATCATAGATAATAGAAATAGAGAGGGTAATTTCTTATTTTGTGTTCACAGCGGCAACATGTTCCGAAGCAGTGGGAATATTATTAGAAGAGTTCAAATTATCTGAATAATTTTAACTAAAAATAAAGTAAAGAACGGCCGTAATAAATGGACCAACCTGTAAGTTCATCAGAACACTATAATAAGTCGGGCTGACAATTACATTTGCCGACAACATGTGTCGAAAATAAGGTTTATTGAAATTGAAGTTAGGTCAAAAGTCACTGCAACACAGAAAATCAAAGTTAGGATTTTTAAAAGCAAGTTACCCACCATTTCACAAGATATTGAGATGACAATGATGGCTTCAGAGGAATTATGAGTACTACTTAAGTTTTTGTTTTTGTTTAAAAAAACCTTTTTTTAATTAAAAAATAGAATTGACTTTGCAGTGAAAGTTTGCAGGCTTGTTTTTTTTTTAACTTACGCTGCGAGATATTTCAAAGTGGTGAAAGTTTAATTGACAATTCAAAAGATTGAGAAAACATTTTTTTTCTTTCTTTATCACTTTTGTCTCTTTTTAAAATCGATAGTGTCCATTTGGTGTAAAATAAAATTTAACACCAAATATTAAAAATTCCTTGTAATTGAAAGGCCATGAGAAATTATCGGAAGACTAGCACCGCTCGCCTTGTTTAAGAATGTTGGACGACCAAGCAGCTCCGAGGTCGAAATTAAAGTTTATGAGAATTAATTTCCACGATTGCCGCTTACTGGTTCTTGGAATCATAAATATGGTATTACAAATATATACGAGTACTTAAAACACCTTAATGGACCATACATTGGATAGAGGATGTAAAGATAAGTTCCACAAACCCGAATAAAATAACTGCTTCCCTATTGATGTCCACTATGAGTGAGATAGAACAAGCCTATAAAGTTTAATCTCTCTTACGGCCGTATCGATAATCCTATCTATCGGTTAACAGGGGGTTAAAATAGCTACCAGACTATGTCAGTACAATTCTTCACTTCATTATACAAAAATAGACATACATATATATATTTTATCTTATATCTATAAATATATGCACCTATCGATACCTCTCTATCTTGGTTAACTGAACATAAATTGCATCTAAATATCTAAATAAAATCCTTTGTTAAGATTAAATATATTGAGAGAACGGCTGTTAATAACATGTTGAAGGTGGTCGCGGGTTCAAATCCCAGGGGACACATCTGGCTTTACTGAGTCATGTATGTTTTGAAAGCTAATCACCCACGCACTATGATGGAATAACAAATCTCGAGGATCCTGCATACCATAGCAATTTGAAAGAATTTCTCGATGTATAAATTCCGCCAACACGTACTAGGCCAGCCGTGTAAGTCATATGGCCTAATACCTCTCAATTCTATCCACCGTAGTGTAGGCACCTAGCAGGTCGGCATAATTGTATCAAATGTCTTGGGACTGCCGCCTGGACGGCATTTTGCGCTACCAAAAGGCGACAGTGTCATCATATAATGCTTGATCAAAAAAAATGTACTGTCTCTGTAAAGGGGCCCGTGCCCTACAGTGGGGTCGTATATAGGCTTATAGACGAAAATCATGTTGCTGTAATGGACGATGAATCATAAAAATATATGCTATCTGTGCGGTGCGCTTGCACTACGTAAATATCAGGGCAAAGGCTGTTACAATTTCAAAATAAACATTTGGAATACCATTCATTAATTCACAGAAGTATAATTTAACAGACTGTTATTTATTTAATTGGAGTATACTGTGTATAAGTTCACGCCTACATCATATAGAGTAAGTAGATATGACACTGCGAATAGGGCTACTGTTTTTCCCAAATGTTATTTAAGTTGGATAAGACTTCGGATCTCTCTGTGTGTTCGTTGTTTTTTCCATGGGAGTGCTCCGAAGAGTTGTTGAAATGGTACCACCGTCGCCTATGTACCATCGCAACCACATGTCTCCGCAGTAGTAGAGTTCATTCCCACCACCTGAGGCGTACCGCTCCCGAAGGTACGTTTCCAGCGGTCTTCCTACCACGTACGTGCAAGCTCTGGAATGAACTTCCTGCATCGGTGTTCTCCTCAGCGCTATGACCTGTCCCTTCTTCAAACGAGGTTTAAAAGAGAGTACTCTCCGCGAGGTAGGCAGCGACTTTGTGTGCTGGTCCCCTGGCACTACGGAGGTCCATGAGCAGCGGTAGCCGCTTACCACCAGGCGGGCCGCTAGTTTCGTCTGCCTACATGGCATTAATAAAATAACTATCTGGGTACAGATTCTGTTTTGTGAAATTATATTATTTTTTTCTTTTTTTTTTTATGCCTTTGTAGGCAGACGATCTAGCGGTCAATCTGATGGTAGCGGCTACCGCTGCCCATCTGATGGTAAGCGGCTACCGCTGCTAATGAACCTCTGCAGTGCCAGGGGACCCAGCACAACAAAGTTGGTGCCTACCTCGAGGAGAGTACTCTCTTAAAACTCGTTTGAAGAAGGACAGATCATAGCGCTGAGGAAACACCGTTGCAGGGAGTACACAGCCTCTTAAATCCTCTTAAAATAGGAAAAAACGGACGTACGTAAGTGAGAAAACAGAGTCAGCCTCCTGGTAATCTCCACACACCTGACAAAACACGACAGCAAACTTCGTCTCCTCACTTTTATTTTCTGAGAAAGTGATAGCATTCGATTTATTTTTTATTGCATTTATGGCGAGACGAGAATGCGTTCGCTTGATAGTAAGACGATACGACCGCGCATAAACAGTAGCAGAACTAAACACCTTGAATTACAAAGCAAATCTTGGTATTCCACTGCGCTCGCCATGCTGAGACATACAAGGTTTAAGTCTCAATGTGTCAGTAGTTACTCTGGCTACAATGCCCTTCAATCCGAAACACAACAGTGCATTGGCCACTGCTGTTTGACGGGGAAATAGACAATGCGTTGGTACCTACCCAGGCGGGCCTCTCACATATGAGAGACCTACCACCAGTAAATCAGATCGAGCCGGTCCATTCCTATACTAGTCCAAGGCAACTACAGTACGAGTCTTGGTACAAAAATGATACATAACAACATTCATTTCAACTAACCAAAGCTAACAGGTATAAGTTAAACCTTCAAAGCATGCTAAGTTACTGCACCACAATCTAAAACCGAATCTAGACCGAATGTATCACTACCAGCCGCTAAATCATATCCTTTCGCCTTCTAATGTTGCCAAAATCTATATTTATACTTAGAGGCTACATTTGAAAGGTAGCGAGTAATTTTGCTAGTGGCAAGATTTTCGTATTTGCTTGCCAGCTACCTTACACTACAATTTAATAGTTTGGTTAAATTTGGAACTACCAATAAAATATTAAAAATAATCTATAAAACGCATTTTTGAGATATTTTTTCATCACTACATAGTATAAAACAAAGTTGCTTCCCGCTTTCTGTCCCTATCTACATTTGCAGAGGAAGGTTTATTTTACATATAATACGTACATATTGTACATACCGGGTATCTCAAGACTGCTACCGAAAACGAAGACGGGTGGTAATTTTAGTGACTACAAACACATTGCAACTAAAAATTTTGCAAAGAAACGCGACAATTATTTTTTATGATTTTTTAAATATCGTCATTTTTGGGTGGTACATTCATAGTTTTTGCTAAAGTAATAATTTAAACACTTTTATACCTTAGATTATTTATAATAAAAGGGTATACACTATTATTTTAGGAAAAAAATGTATTTACCACCCAAATATGGTCATAGGAAAAAAATAACAAAAAAAAAATGACGCTATTTTTTGCAATTTTTTCTGTTGCATTGTGTCTGAAGTTGCCTAAACTTCCACCCGCTTCGTTTCGGTAGCAGTCTTGATATACCCTGTATACTATTGTAGAGAGAGAAAGAAGCTTAAGAGATATTATCATTTCATTTATACTAAATTATGGCGAATACTATACAGGGTATATCAAGACTGCTACCGAAAACGAAGCCGGTGGTTAGTTTAAGCGTCTTCAGACACAATGCAACAGAAAAAGTTGCAGAAAAAAAGCGACAATTTTTTTTTTTGTTATTTTTTTCCTTTGACCATATTTGGGTGGTAAATACATTTTTTTCCTAAAATATAGTGTATACCCTTTTATTTATAAATAATCTAAGGTAGAAAAATGTTTAAAATAGTAATGTTTAGCAAAAACTATGGATTTACCACCCAAAAATGACGATATTTAAAAAAATCATAAAAAATAACTGTCGCGTTTCTTTGCGAAATTTTTAGTCGCATTGTGTTTGTAGTCACTAAAACTCCCACCGGGCTTCGTTTCGGTAGCAGTCTTGAGATACCCGGTATAATTCGTCTGCTTACTGGTAAACGAAGATAAATGCATTTTTTTACAAATCGAGGTTAAAATGCAGTTACATGGATTTTTTATTCTCTATCTACGGTAAAACCCAATAAAAGCAAAGATCCAATATCTTCTGAGATAATAAGTTTGTAAAAGTGATAACTTCTTACATTTTGGAAAAAATATACAAGTAAAACATAATAAATATTCTTATAGCTTAAATGCATTTCAATTTTAACAGGTAAAAAACAAAAATACGGTTAAAGTCTTTTACTTTGTGTTGTGACAAGGTCTTAAACGCATTTATTATTATAAATCTTACAATTTAAACACCATCACTATATTAAAGTTATTTATTCCATTGTATTTATTGATTTTTGTTTATTAAGGATCGATGTTTGATTGCCATAATTACGTGATAAGAAATACAAAACTACTGCCCGAGAGCCGAGTTGATCCGACACTACAGCGAAGACATCCGGACATCAGTCGGTATGAGATTCGGATAGCCCTTTGATCGACGTAAAAATAACAAAGCGCCGGGGCGAGGACGGAAATTACAGCAGAGCTTCTGAAAGCGGGTGGAACACTGATACTGCAAGGCCTTCGGAGGCTCTTTGATTCCGTACTGCTTGAGGGCACAACGTAGAGGCTGGAGCAGATCTAGGTGGTACTGTGTGATAACAGCTTCTTGAAGAATTACAGGCCCATCTCACTCCTGAGCCATGTCTATAAGGTGTTTCAAGGGTCATCTCATTCGTTTGGAATACAGATTTGATAACTTTCCAACTCCCGAACAGCTGGTTTCTGAAAGGTTACAGTACCATAGACCACATTCATTCGCTGCGGCAAGTTACATAAAAATCCGAGGAGTATAATGTGTCACGTTGCTTAGCGTTTGTGGACTATGAGAAAGCCTTCGATTTGATAGAGATTTGGGATGTCTGCAGTCTCTTCAACGTGGCCACATTGATTATAGGTATATCGAAGTGTTGAAGTGTTTTGTACAAAAACGCCACCATGTCAGTCCGAGTATAAAATCAGAGTACGAATGCTATTCCCTACTACACAGGGTCATGAGACATGGAGATATAATAGCTCCGAAAATGTTCACTGCTGCGCTATTCGGCATTCGGATTCGGCATCAACATCAATGGCGAGTATATCAGTCACCTTCGATTTGTCGACGACATCGTAGTCTTGGCGAATTGCTGGAATCCTGCGCCCATATGCTCGAGGACCTCAATGGAGTTGCTCAACAGGTGGGTCTTAAAATGACATGGACAAGACGAAGATATGTCGTGTCCACCTGGATTGCGGTTGGAAACTCTACGCTCTGAGTCGTGGACGAATACGTCTATTTGGGACAAGTTGGCTGGTTGTAAGTTGTAGTCGCAGTGGGCCGGACACGTGGCGCATAAAACCGATGGTCGTTGGGACCGAAAGGTTCCATAGTGGAGGCCACGTACAGGCAAGCGAAATGTCGGACGCCCGCCGACAAGGTCGACGGACGACCTGGCTAAAGTTGCAGGAAGTCGCTGGATGCAGGCCGCTTCCAACAGGTCGATGTGGAGACCCTTGGGGGAGGCCTATGTTCCACAATAGACTTCCTGTAGCTGAGATGATGATGATGATGATGAAGAAATACAAATGACTGATTATTAAAAATCGTTTCTTTATTATCGTTTAATAGATTACTATGTGAAGTTAATTTCTTTTTATTTAATTAATCACCTTTGTATGATGTAATACTTAATAGTGACATGCTTACACTAAAAGTATACAAGTAAAACAGGTAATGTATCAAAAATATCATTATTTCAGCGAATTTGGTCAAAAAAATCTTTCCACTTAAAGAATTGGTGTAAAGTACGATAAGTCTTCACATAAAAGTAAAATAAGATTTGAAATCATTGAATTTAGAAGATATAACACCTTTGATAAGTTCTGGCAAAACATGTTAAATGCAGCCCTCCTTTGACCTAAATTTAATTTTATTCAATTTTTATTAATACCACATATTAAATAAAAGTAAATCTCAAGAGGGATAGTTAGCCCTACTTTTTGCTTAACAGTTTTTCAATTAATGAATTTAAAATAGATCAAATTACAACTCAAACTTTAAAAACTCATTTACTCGAATTGGCACTGTCTGCATTTATTACTTTTTACCAGTAAGCAGACGATATACTATTACATAAGAATATTTATATTGATACATGTACCGATAACAGACTTGACGGAAGAAAAATATTGTGTAACTATATATTAGTTTTTATTTACATATTTTATTATCGATATGTTAACAAATCATCGAATTCCTGATTTTGGCATTGCATTTTCATTACAATATAGCATATGATGAGCCATGATCACGAAATAATCTGCTAAATAATAAAATAAATACGCCCAATAGGGTATTATAATGAATCACGTACTTCCTCTCACAGAAAGATGTCTTTTGAGTATTTGAGATATCTTCCGATGTTTCTTACTTTCTGCACTAGACCAGGGGTAGGCAATCTTTTGAGTTGGAGAGCCAGATATTACAATTAATCCATTTCTAAGTTTTAAAGAGCCACATTTTTTATAACGACTGTGCGGGGGGTCAGGGGGAGGGGTGCGGTAAAAAGCGAGAATAACTAGCTGGAATAAGTGGTGAGATAGTCAGTAAGTAGTAAGTGATGGTTAGCGATACGACCACTCGTGGACAGTTATAGCAATGCTTGGCATTCCACCACCATCCTGAGACATAAGATATTAAGTCTCAATATGTCCAGTAGTTACTATGGCTACAATATCCTTTAAATCGGTACACAACAGTGCGTTTACACTGCTGTTCGGCGGGAGTAATAGATATTGCGGTGCTATCCAGGCGACCTCTCACATATGAGAGATTTACCACCAATAAAAGTAGTTATTTCCGCTCTCCTCCCAATTTGACGGGCCATCATTTCATGGGCAACACATGCATATTCCAACGTTTTGGATGTTCATGGATGACAGCACTTACCATCAGGTGACCTGTTTGTTCGGTTGCCGGAACTATATAAAAAAGAGGCATCAAAATCTCTCATCAACATAAAAAGAAAAAAAAACAAACGATAAAAATCTAAAAACACATTGAAGCAGATTGATTACTGATACTTTTTAATCAATCATAAGCAATCTTTTTTATTTTATTATATAGGTCAAGAACCAAGCCTTATGGCATGTCCCGGACCCAGCAATATAAATACTCATTACTTAATACGTGGAAAATGTCGTGGTTATTACCTTAACTTATATATTAGTACACTATTAGCCTATACTGTATCAGCCCATATACGTCCCACTGCAGGGCAAGTGCCTCCTCTACAATGGACAGTACGATTGAGAGTGGTATATTAAGTGTAATTATGTTTTTTCTCCCAAATAAAGAAAATAAAATAAAGAGCGTTCACGTAACATGCTTCAGTATCCTCAGTACGGCACAACAGTAACAATTAGCGATGTGGCAACACTGCAATCGTTCCGGTGCGCGCTTCGTCCGCCGACGCCAAGCAACCTTCCAACTGATGCCGGATACCTGCCGGACCAGAGGCTCCCATCCTCTGTGCAACCTCCGTTACTGGTGCATTTATTTTTGACAGCCTCCGTGGCGCAGTTGGTTAGACGGCTGTGAAACGCAAGGCCGCGGATTCACTACTACGAGATACATATTTGTGTGATCAACGGATATTTTTTCTAGGTCTGGGAGTTTTTATTTTATTTATATGTTTGATTCATTTAATTTCAGATAATTACATCCATATTATGTTAGTGTACATTAATCTTACAAATAATTAATAATAATAAAAAATACTGAAAAGTCTCTCGTAGTTGCTGATAAAAGACTCGATCTTAGTGTGGGGTCAGGACTACATATTTTGTGACTGTTGGGTGTATTTATTTATATGTGATTTTTAGAGCATTATTCTAAGTGCAGCCAAACAAAATTTTAACCATCTCATGCGTTGTTTTTACCCGCCATCAATCTGCTTAATACTTCGGGTTCTGTCTATAATCGATAGGATATCCCTATCCTTCAAACATTAGCATATCATTCTTTTCCTTTTTGTATATTGTCGTTTCGTATTTTATTTATTTTTGTTTATAATTAAGAATATTCATATTGTCATTTAAAAATAATTACAATAAGTCTGCATTTTTGTTCAAAGATGTGCAATAACTACAACCTTTAATTACCTACATGCCCTGCGCAAGTCAAATTATCTCAACTTTGTTCACTCAAACGTACTCATATTTCGACAGAGACGTGAGTAACTATGGAATAAGTAAATATAATGATGTTTAGATGATATCTAACGACTCCATGGTCGAGTTGTGAAAGGACACAAATAAAACGAGCGATCATTTTCGTTCACACGAAGCCAGTGGTTAAACTGTGACAGTGATATAGTCATTAATATGCGTAAACTATTTCAAAATAGTAAATATACGATGTTTTGGCGTGCCAATGTGTCGTTGTCATGCTCTTGTCAAAATATTAAGAACAAATTTTCTCTTTTCATATTGAGACGAGCATTCCATTCGCCAGTAGCAAAACTAAACACCATGAATTACAAAGCAATTGGTATCTATTACAAACACTATATTTACTGTTTATAAAACATATAGCACATACTCTTAAAAGCATACTAACTATACGTATTTATGTAGGCGAGTCACTAGCTCAAGTCACTGGCTCCGTGTACAACTTTAATATCCATGAACTATTTACAGACACATTGCTATTTAATATGGCGATATAAATTACTACATCCATTCACAATATAACTCATAAATGTCACGTACAACTATTAATAAATAATTAGAACTATCGCGAAACATAATACTACAATTTTGTGATTGTATAGGTCGGGCAAACGAACTAACAGTTCACCTGATGGTGATCACTGCCGGCCATTAACATCCACGCTAGGATGATGGATGTATTGCCGATCAAACAAATAAAAAAATGCTTATTTTGGAGACACTAAACAATCCATATGTATATTCTGGATTTTTACCCGCGAATAAAAAATACATAGTTTTTGTCTGAAACGCTCACAGCACAATCAAGGCTTGCGACGTTGTAGGGAATAAAAGTTTACTATCATATTAAACTGATCTTCATCGCTATCTTATTGATATCGATTCACATCTCATCTCGAACTTTTGAGTCTCATTTTTATATATTCCATCCTTTTCTTATCTCAAGTATTTGTTTGGAAATATGAGATCTCTGGACATTTAGGAGACAGTAGGTAAACTAAGTGCATTATTACATTTCTACTAACTTATCCAGTCTTATAAATGTATAAACAATGAACTAAACAAAATACGCTGCGAAAGTTTCCTCCCCTTCTTTAGATTCTATATCAAATTCCGGTTTCTCAGTCACATAGTCCAATGAATTTAACAAATCCATTTGCTTCTTGTATATCACTTGTTCTGAATTCTTCGTTTCTTTGGTAATTGCTGTAGTATTTGGTTTAACGTCTTTTATTACTACTTCTTTACTTACAGCACTAACGTTTTCCTCTAATTTGCTTGTAGCTTTCTTAGTCCTTGTTAGTGGTGGACGTTGTGTCGTAGTTTGTCTTCTTTTTTCTGTAACTTGTTTTACTGTTGTTACATCTTTGTTAAAGGTATCGTCCATCCATTCTAACTTCTTGTCGTAGATTGTTGTTTCGAAAGGCGTTGTGGTGGGTTCCGTAGTAGTATCTGTCTCAGTGTGATCTTTGACATAATTCTGTGTTCGAGGACTTGGAGTAATAAACATAAAAATATCATTAAGATCATCGTTGAATATGTCGAATCTTTTTTCGCCACTGCCTTTACTGTGCTTATCCATTTTACTATCGCTTATTGCGAATTTTTCATAGGTACCGTCACTTGATTCGTGTTTGTCTACTTTACTTTCACTAATCCCCTCGGAATCACTGTCTTTTATACTTTCGTAATAATTATTTTTTATTGATACCGTACTCGCTTCTATATTTTTTGCTTCTGCGTCCATATTATTAATAGCTCTTCTTGTGTATAAATACTTATCGTCATAATCTCGATCCTCTTCAACGGCTTCGACAAATTTGGGATTATCTAATCTCGATGTGACTTTTAATTCCTCTTTTACCGTTGCCGTCCTCGCTTTCTGTGTAGTGGTTTTTACTTTTACAGGCACTGTTCTTGTGGGAAACATACTTGGTATACTCGTATACTGTAGTACCTTCTTCTTTATCGGTTTAATATTGGGTGCATTTTTGATAGCTTCTATTAAAAGATCTATACCGTCGTTTGCTAAAAACACAATAATTAAACAGGTCATAATTTGTAAAAGTTTACGGTCTGGTGCACTTAGAAATTGACACTACATTATAATACATAAATGCGGGCATTCCATTGTCATTGAATATTTTGTTACAGCGAATACCGCTCAGTTACATTATTTTTAAATTATTACAAGAATATAAAAAGGTACTTGTGTTTGCAATACATTGACTAAAATTTTAGTTATGTTATTTTTCTTTATCGAATAATTGTAAATGCACAAATAAATTCCTTCCAACATTTAAACGATTGAAATGAACCTGCAAAATAAACCTTTTATTGCTACATTGATAATTAGAAATAACTAAGTGAATTTATCAAATCCAGGAATGATCAAGGAAATATTTTTCTTACCACTACCTAGAGAGTAAAATAGATTTAACTTGCCGGAACTGACCTGGTGCCACATCCAAAGCATGGTTCTGCTTCAGTAGAAACTCCATCAACATTAGCAAATATTCTACTGCGCCATTGTCTTTCGTTATTTCCCTCTTTGGACGAGAATTCATGCTTTGTGCCAGCTGCGTCAACTTCCTCAAATTCGTCACTATATTCCTCGAAAAACGGTCTATAGTGGCCATATTCTTCAATTCTTCATCCAATCTATTTTGTTTCGGTGACTCATTATTCAATTTAGTCTCAAAACTTGTTAATGAATTGTATATCTTTTGAAAAGTGAATTTTGCATAACATCGTACCTCATCAATAAATTTTTTAGACGTCTAAATGCTTCTGTGTTACTAAATTTGCCATCTTGTAGCCTGATTTTGCGTTTTTTAGGACTTTTGTTACTTTCTTTTAAAATAGCTATGATTTCATTCAATATTTTTCCGAATTTTGCTACAGAATAAATAAAATCTTGTGTGTTCCTCCTGATGTACTCAATTTGCCTCGCTTGTGTCTCGGTTAGTGACGTTGACATTAAGTTATTAAAGTATGATCCACGTAGTATAACATTAAGTTTATTAACATCATTATTCGCGTAAGATTCGGGCTTTATTTCATTGTCTTGATCATCCATTGGAATATCTACAAGCGGTAGCAAACCTTTGATTATCTTTATAATTTTCAATATTTTATTTGTTTCTACGTTAAGTTGAGTCAACTTTGTATCCAAAATTATACTGTCCTTTGGATTTACTTTGCAAGACACAATATTTTCACAAAGCATGTTCAAAGTGTGTTGTTTATCTAAATATAGTTCACTGTGCGTCCTCGTCTTATTAGTTTTGCCAATTCGCAACAATTTTCCAAACAGTTTCTTCATGTACTTGATTATATTGAATTTCTTGTTGCCAGATTTTACTTTAGTAGTGTTGGCATTAACCTCTTTAAGAACATTGTTAAATATATTTTGCAAGTTACTAACTTTCTTATCTAGAGTACTGGCATTCTTGCTGTCTTTTTTCATTGTATTGCTGACAATAATTTTCCACATTTTATTTTTCTTTGGTATGTCGATCTTTCTTGTTATGTTCTGTGTGTGAATGTTCGATTTTGAAACTAGAAAACTATCGTTACTAAATTTATTGATATTATAGTAATCTTTTCGCTTCAGTTGTTCTATTGTGCGATATTTTTGCCTCTCTTTTAATACTTTAATTTGGGCCCAATTATCAAATTTTAAGTCATTTGCCTCTGTCATGTTTTCAGATAAATATATTAAGGTTGGTTCTGTTATATTTTTAATATCGTTAATTTTCTTTGTAGACTCACTTAAGCTTGTCACATTTTCTGTTGTAATATTTTCAGGGACTGTATTAATTATACTCACAGTTGTAGCATTAGTGGGACTTGTAAATGGAGTAGTATTCGTAGAAGTAATAGTAGTAGGTTCCGAAACATTATAACTTATGATTGTAGCAATGGGTAAGACTATTTCTACAGATGTAGAACTTACTGTTTCAATCATATCAGTGGTCTGTTTCTCTGTCGTGTTATTATAAAGCGAATAGTCCGACGTTGGAGGAGTTGTGATACTCGACTCAATTGCTGAAGTTATATTTTGTATATTTAAATCTATAGTAGTACTTGTAGTCCCTTCGGTAGTCGTCTCTACCTTCTTTATAGGAATTATATTATTTGGAAATGTGTCACCTGAAATGAATTTATAATTATACAAAAATATAAAATACCTTAACAAGTTTTATTACAATTGGCGTTTCAATATGTCACTCAATTAGTAAAGGATTTAGGAAACAAATGCAAAATAATATACAATAATATACAAACCATTGTCTACTGGAACTACACTGATAACTTTTAAACTGTCTACATCACTAACATCTCTCTTATTCCTTGCAGGATTTTCCTTTTCATTTTTATTTGTATTTACATCAATTTGCTTAGAGCCTCTTGATATTATGCTGGAAAACCTTTTCAACAAAGAATTTTTATCTCGTTTCTTCCCCTCAAGGCGCGTGTTGTCTACAGCTTGTAAAATCTTTGACGTGTTCCCTTTTTTGATATCGTGTCTCATCAAATGTTGCACCGCAGTAAGCACCTTTTTGATAACAGCCTGAGTAAACTTCGGAGTTGTGGGTAATAATATTTGGTCCTTATCTTGTACGTCCACTGGCTTTTTTGAAACATCTTTTTTTATTATTTTCTTTGGTGGTGCTCTCTTTCTTATTATTTTTTGGGGATTGTTTCTGTTGATTTTCTTTGGTTTAGTTTTGTGGACGGCTTTTTGCTGTTGTTGTCTTTTTGTTCGTGTGTTGAAGCTCATTGGTGTTTTGACAACCTTTTTGACAACTTTTGGTTGTGGTTTGGCTGCTGGTTTAACAGTCAGTTTAGCAGCTGTTTTGGAAGTTGGTTTAGAAGTTCCTTTGGAAGCAGGTTTGGAAGCTGTTTTGGCAGTCTTTTTCACAGTCGGTTTGGCCGGCGGTTTGAATGTGGCAGTTATTTTGGGTTTCACGGTGGCCCGTCTGATTACAGTTCTTCTGTAGTTGGGATTCCCTTTTCTTGCATGCTTCTTTGGAGGTTTCTTTGTAGTTTCTGTGGAGTACATAAAATAATTTATAAGTTATTATGTTAATAGTCTCTGGGGTTAATCGATAATTCCTCCTCACAATTTTGGAGGAATTTATTTTTTACAATATCTGTAAATAAAGTGTTGAACAAAATCATCAACAAATGTATATAATGTTATTAATTACTTTTAAGTTCTGTAAGACTAAGTGACAGAGTCCAAACAGTGAATAGAGATTCCGAAAACTGTGACAACCGTTGAGTGTAATAAAACACGTGCCACGCAATTGAATTAGGACTGAGCAGACATTGTGGGTCAACGACTGCATCCACATCATTTGACAAAATCTGCTACCAAATAGGTCAATGACGCCACGGTACACCAAGAATAAGATGGTGGGAGGACCTTGATGCATTCGAGCCCAAATGACCTGAAGTGACTGACTTGAATAGGCAAAAAATTAAAATATATACGTAACATATTGAAGGCGGGGTGCTCAGTAGCAAGCATATAGTATATATTTTTATATAATATAAGGCATAGAACCTACGTGTTCGATACTTGGCGGCCGTTCAAAATGTTACGCATATAATTTGATTTGTTGACTACTCAAGTCAATACAAAAAGCAAATAAAGTAACATGCACACGTACAATGATATCAATATAATTTTTTACTTTATAATGGTTTTTTGTGTTGAAGTCGTTTAAAAATTGGCGTGTGTAATCAGTTTGATGATTCTGTATCCAATGATGATTGAGAAACACTTAATGTCCTGAGGTCATAATCACAGCGCAATGTTTAATGATAAGTTTTGATGACAAATATTTGAAGGCATTCCGCTTACCTGTCAGGGAACGTCGTGCTCGTCTCATCTTTGCTAACATAATTGAATATTGAAGTTATTGGATCTCGAATTCTTATCAACTATTTAGTGTAAGTTAATGTATCTTACTATCGCAGAAGCTCAAGACGTGGCAGTCCCAGTGCCCGTTGGCGTCGCAGTCGCACACCGTGCACCCGATACACCAATCCACTACAACAAAACAATCAGTAATTACTTACATTCTTAGATTAACGCGACTGTTACACATTGAAAGAAAAATATTTTATTACGGATTTCATCGCAAAGTAATCGAAACGTTATAAATAATTTATAACCTAACGTTAATATGTAATTAACGTTATAACCTAACCTAACGTTTCGCATTAAAATATATTTCAACGCGAAATGTTAGGGAGTTAAAAAATGTTAAAATCAAACCAAAATTACGATAAAATCCGTAAAAATGATATTAAATCATTAATCCTATATTATTTTTAGGAGTTCACTGCTGTATCTTAGAATCTTAAGGCTTAATAATAATTGTAATGAAATGAGACCAACTCGAAGTCGATAAAAAACAATATGTTAGTTGATGACTGGAATTAATAAAAACATTTTCAAAAATGGAGTTGTTGGGCCGACAGTGATCACTTACAAGTTGAGTAACTAGTTGCGCGATTGCCAGAACTAGGGAAGAAAAAATATATTTTATTGCATTGTACCACTTACCCGGAGGACAGCCATCGCTGAAACTCGATTCAAAAGGCTTGCATTGCTGCGGTATATTTTTGTTGAATACTGAAAACCAAATTAAAATTTAATTATCAGAATCATCAGAATCTATTTTATATCTGCATATTATAGCATAATCATCAATTGATTAATTAATCATTTGTGAACTGCTCTGAATTCTTCTTATGAAAAATTCCGCTTCGATATAAGCTGTTACTTTGGTAAACTTGTTTTGAAAAGAGCAACGCTAGAGTTTCTTGCCCGTTCTTCTCTGACAAAAACAGCCTTGTGAACCGGGCGGTAGTCAAAAATGTGACTGAATTTATATAATTAATGACATTTTACGGATTTAATATAGCGTTTTCATTTTATGTAACATAATCCCTAATATAACTTAATGTCCCTTTTATGATAATGAACTTCTGAGCAATTCTTACCACCATTTTTATATTCAGTGCTTAGCTGTAAATGCTTTTGTAAATGAGCAGGCGTAATGCTAAAACTATCTATTTGTTTTACAAAATGATACAATACCATCTCTCGCGGCATCTCGAAAAAATATGTCCCCAAGACCGGCCATCCGTCGTGTCCTTACATCTCTAGAATGTAAAATAACTCATCAGCAATCTAATCTAATGCAGTATGCATCTGCATACACGTAGAATTAGGTAGAGGTATCAAAATGACGAGTTTATATGTATACCAATATGTATTAATAAGAATATAGTAGAATCATACTCAAAATACATCAATTTTCAGAAATTAAAAAAATCCTTTTCTATGAATGTTTTACTCGGTAAATTAATTTATGGACCTTCCAACTTATATACTAACTTTATATTCATAAGACAAGTATTTTTTTTGTAACTCTTACACAAATCATGTCAAATGCATGAATCTAAATCTTATTTGTACCATCTTGTAAAAACACCTCTGACTGCCTCGGTGGCGTAGTTGTACTACGGTACGGTTACCAGGGGCGTGCACTCCTTGTAGGCAGAAATGCAGTGCTTTACTTGCCATTCACAGATATTTTATTACAACGTTCGTACGTTTTAGATGTCTTTAATTTATAGTAAATAAATGAATAAACAAAATATAATAACTTAAAAACGCCTAATATTTTATAAATAGCACCTATTTGCAATCACGCAAATATTATGGTTGCCACGCGAAAAGCAAGCGGCGCTGCAAAGCAAAATAATGTACCTAATCAACCAAGTCAAGCCGCCGCGTCCCGCATGACATTTGTTTGCATGTGTGTAGTAATTTTAGTGTCCGTGCACAGTCGCAAACGCACACAACCATGAAAGCCGCGACTCCTGCGGCAGGCCTCGGGAGTTCGGCAGTTGTCGGGAGTAATCGTAAATGTTCGTTGCCTATAATCCGAGTAAAATTAATAGGCTGAAATCTAATAAATCACCTATGCACATTATGCATTTTTGGTTAGTAAGGTTTTATTTGTTTAAGAGCGTATACACCTTGCGCGCAAAGTCAACTATAGGTATTTCTTCGTTAATTTCACGCACACATAAGCGACCAAAGCTGTGTGCGTAGAGCTGCCGCGTCGGCTCGCTAGAGTTTCTGAATAATTTCGCATTGTTTAAATTTTTATTTTTCAGGAACTAAACATAAAAAGATTATTTTTCTCAGCAAAATCCCTCCATAAGGGTCTTATTAGTCGGATAATATTTTTATTTTTATCTTATATTTAGTGATTTCGGATATCTTAAGCTTCTAAATTGCCACTTGAAGCCTAAATAACGAAACTAGTGTTCAGTAATCCTTATAGTACTCACAAATTATCCATCAATCTATAATGTTTTCCACCAAAATCCCTAGATGACAACCTTTTCTAAAATTAGTAATAATTATTTTTCCTTTAAATTGTTTATTGGTGGCTATTAACTCATTTGAAAAGTCCTGTTTTTAAGCCAAAAAGCGCGTGCAGGGTATAAACGCTCTTAAATAGAAATGTTTTGTGTTTCGCGGGGGCAATTTTGCTTTTTTTATGAGTTTTTGCATTGTTTACTATTTTATACTAGTATGTTTGTAAAAAAAATAGATTTCTTAACGGATTTTTCATTTTAACATTTGAAAGACAACAGTTTATTACTAAGTTTCGATATTAATTGTAGTCATTTGCTTTTACTAGTGTGTTTGTTTATTTTTTCAAATGTTATTTGATTGCGAGGTTTGTGTTAAAAATGTATGTTTATCAAATGAATGAATGAGGTGGCCGAAATCTTGCGTTTATTTCCATCGGGATAGGTATAGTAATCTCAACTAACCGGAACCTTGAATATGTGAAAATTGAAGCTGACTAGGTGAGTTTTTTTATTTTACTTATTAGAATTTCTTCCGCCGCGACGATCGATCGCTGTTTTGTCTGCGTTGCCGTAGAAGATGGACATGAATAGTAGTACATCTAAGACTTGTTATGTTGGCATGGTTTCCGACTTAGAGATCCGTCGCGTGGCTGTGGCTATGCTAAAAAACTATAAAAGAAAAAGTTTTTGTGGCCGAGTACTCCGCCGCATACCCAGTGTCATAATCCTGTGCACGCCGCTGACGGTTACAAAGCTGAGGTCTCGGGTTCGAATCCCGGGTTGGGCAAAGTGATATTGGATTTTTCTATTCATTATCAGCCCAGAGTCAGAAATGTTGTGCCCGATATGGCGATAGGCTCGCCACCTATCACATGGTGGGACGGAACATACAAGGCGAAATGTGGGTGTCCTGGCACCTCTGCCTACCCCTTCTGAGATATAGGCGTGAGTTTATGTATGTATGTATGTAAAAACACCTACATTTCAAATAAATTATATTATCAGTATGTTACAAGCAAGTCTATGAAAACCCAAATAAAATACAGTTTACACCTTCAAATTGCAACAGCAAGTCCTGGATATTTTAAGAAGCGAATACTAAAATTCAAATCGTATAATTAAAGACCTAGGGTAGGGGGTGCATATTTAAATCCATTATATATCTAAAGATATCAACGACTACGAAATAAGCATAGTAAAACTGATTTTTATACTTGCAAAGAAAACCTAATATCATAATCTTGTTTGGGCCCAGGAACATAATATGAAAACTGAGCATTTAACTCCTATTTATTTGCTAATCTCTCTTTCTCTCTCTAACCTATTCAGCCAGGAAGTCCACTGCTGAACATAGACCTCGTCCAATAATCCTCACATCAATCTGTTGAAATATTTTGTTACCTTCAAAATGTATTCTACCTACCTCTTTCCAACATTATGGTGATGGTACTTCTCAACATCACAGCGCCAGTCTTCCCGCCTCCAGCAGGTAGCCGTGCCATCGAGCTGACAGAAGCACAGGAAACACGGCCCTGGGCCCAAGGAGTTAGGGGCCAGTTCCCTCTGCACGAAGTAACCTTCCACCGGGCAAGAATCCACGTGTCTTATTGTGTAATTCTTCTGGGATTGAAAATCTGGAAAGGGGATAATTGTGCATTATATTTACATGCCATATCTACATGTGTAAAAGGTTATAAGCATCCGAATTAAACCTGCCTTAGTGGTGCAGGCTAGGGCATGATTGCAAAGCGGAGGTCTCGGGTTCGAATCTCAGATCGGGCAAAGTGATATTTGAATTTTCCTGTTCATTATCAGCCCCGGAATCAGGAATTCGTGTCCGATATGGATATAGGATCACTCTTATCACATCGTGGGTTGCAACATACAATGTTAAACGTGGGTGTCACTATCTCCCCTCCTGGTAAAAAGGTGCCAGTCTACATATATATGTATGAATGTGCAAATGTTGGCATTCAGGTTAATTCAGATAAATTCAGGAGATAAGCTTGCCCTATTGCAATGATTTCGATGGCATCGGTACAACAAACGAGAAGACATGAACTAGTTAGATAATGATGACATGAATTAGTTACATCGTAGATCAGTTATCAGACACTCAAAACGACAAAAGGAAAAAGAATAGGCACGGATAAAAATGGAAGCAGCAAAAAAGTATTGGACCTCTAATAATCTCACAGATGAAACAAGACAACAACTAAAATGTTACTTCAATTTCCATGACAAACTGTACTTTTCTTATCGACCCATCCAAGAGATGAAATAGACTCAGCATTCGTAGTTATTTAATTATAAACATTTACTGTATCACCCCATATACGTCCCATTGCAAGGCAGGGGCCTCCTCTACAATTGAGGAGACGATTGAGAGAAGTTAGGCGATATGGCCTAACTATCTAGTTGACTATATAGTCCACCACGCTGGCTGGTTGTTGAATTATATACAATAGAAATTCTTATAAATCGCTATGGTATGAAGGTTTCCTCGCAATTTTCATGTTATATTACGTGGTGAATGACTATAAATACATATATGACTCCAAAAAGTCAAAAGTGTGCCCTGAGATTTGAACACCAAAAACATATTGAACACGTTGGCAGCCGCGTGTGATACTCTTACAAGCAAGCTATTCCATAACATTCAAGTAAATGTATAGCTATTACAAGAATATCATCCGAATGGCTAGCACACAGTGTAAACATACATCGTACTGCCGTTCACATCACCCTCGAGTATTGTGTTATAACATTACGCGCTCGAATGACGTGAGAGATACTACCAAATCATCGATATTGCAAACAATATTGAGATCACCGAAGATTTACTAAACAACTGTCACTACATCAGAGTTTGTGTACCAGACTTGTACTATCGTAGGTTTATTCACAAGATAATTATCTTATGGCTGGTCTCCATAACCGCTATGTCTTTGACTTAAAGGTATGTTAGTTAATAAACATACAGTTTATATCTAGACTGTTACAGAAAGCCAAGACGGGTGGTAGTTTTAGTGACTACAAACAACGCAACTAAACATTTCGTAAAAATCTATGATTGGCGAAACGAGCATGCCGTTCGCCTGATGGTAAGCGATACGACGGCTCATGAACAGCAGCAATACAAAACAATACCTTGAATAACACAGCAATACTTGACATCCTGCGATATGAGATGTTAATATGGCTCAATATGGCCAGTAGTTACTCTGGCTACAATTTCCTTCAAACCCAGACATAAGAGTGCATTTACACTGTTGTTTGCCAGGAGAAATAGTCATGGCGGTACTACCTACCCCGGCAGTCTCTCATATATGAGAGTCCTACCACCAGTACCTATTATGAGTTTTCGAAGAGTGTGTTTTCTGTCTGGCATAGCGATCAAAAAGTACTTTGTTATATAATAGTGATACGCTGGCCTCTCATAATACTTCCATATCCATTAAAAAAAGCAATTTAATATAAAATCAATTGAGTTATACAATTAAACGAACGGCCATTTCTCAACGCAGTGTTTGTAATCATTAACGTTAACTGTAATATATGAATCACAAATTCTAAGTTTTCATTGTAATCACGGTTAATTTTGCAATGTGCCTTTGTACACGAATATTTTGGGAATTAAGTTGAAATTATGTAACATGAACTGAAAACACAAAATTATACTAAACTAGTAACGAATGACCACAAAACTGTTGATACGAGTATAAAAATATGGAAGTAATATAAAATAACTCAAAGTTAACATTCCGGATAAAAATAAATAAAATTATTCAAAAAATCTGATCATTGACAAAGAATATTTTATACCTTGAAAAACAATTCTTAAAAAGGTAATTTTTTGAAATAAGATCTCTCCGGCGGGGAATCGAACCCCGGTCTCCCGCGTGACAGGCGGGGATACTGACCACTATACTACCGAAGACTTGACAATGGTGTCTAATTTTCACAGCACATACTATCTCTAAGCTACAAATATAATAGAATCTTACATAAAGACAAACAAATGCAAAGTTTATATTGCGGAAATATAGATAATTACTAGTACACGACTTCAATAATTTTTTTTTTTTTTTTTATAATTAAAAGCCCAATGTAATTATTTAAATTCACCTGACAATACACCACAATATCAATATAATACCCTTCGTTGAGAGAATTTTCTTTCATGGTCAACACAATGCAAACTGTCAAATTATATCCAGTAATGTTGGCTTCTTAGAAACTGACTCTCACTCACCCTCTAGAGCTCACTCACCCACCACTGCAACTCCTGGCAGCCAGGATTGCCAGCACATATTAATACCGAACACTGAAGTTCCGAAGAAGAAGTCCAAGAAGATACTCTTGATTGGAGACGAAGTCCATGCGCTGTAGTGGGACGTATATTGGCTGATACAGCACTGAAGTTCTGTGAGTCTTTTCACACTAGCTTGTCTTTAATTCGCAACTAAACCAATAAAAAACAAAAGAAATGGGGGGTAGAAAACAAATTATTTTCTACTTCCTTTCATAGCAAATCATGAGACAAAATATTGGGCCAGGAAAGAGTCAATATTATTCGATGTAAAGGCAATTAGACACAGAAAATATAACTATATTGATTGTAAACTGCGAACTGTTTTTAAATCCAGTAAAATGGATACTACTGTTATTTTTTCATACAAATACACAATTACACAATAGCAGCTACGAAGAAGTTTCATATGTTAATGAATACATCAAGATAATTAGGATATGCATGGATCTCACGGAGGTAGGCTGTGACTGCCAGATCATAACTCATCATTTTCGCATAATAATATGTTTACAGCACTTTTGATGTGACCGTTGATTACGGTATAAAGGACTTATTTAGTATAAACTGCGATCCACTCATATCGACTCTTTCGTAGCTTGGATCTCTGAACCGAGACAAATACACACATACATAAACTCACGCCTTTTGCCAGAAGGGGTAGGCAGAGTTGACACCTTTATTTCGCCCTACTTGTTTCGTTACCCGATGTGATAGGGGCGAGCCCATCACATAGCCTATCGGGCACAAATTCCAAACTCCTGGCTGATAACCCGAACCTAAGACCTCAGCTTTGTAACTGTACCGTAGTACAACTACGCCAACGAGGCGGTCAAATGTTGACCGAAACAAATGTTGTTCGTTACATTCACACCATCTTTACATGTTTCGGTCATATGTTTATTGTTCAAAACATCTTATAATTCTGTAGTTTGACAATCCTTCCTATATTCTCAAACCTTTAATTTAAACTAATAAATTACATCAGTATTTCGAAAATAAATAAGACACAAATTCAAAGTCTCATCTGCATTACTACAGTTGTAATATATGATAGATATTCGATTGCGGTTACTGTTTATTAGACAAACAACCAAAAGAAGAAGCTCTAAAAAGGAAAAAATAGAACAGAGAGACGCAGTATGGCTAAACGAGATTCCAAAACCATTTCTTTTTCAAAGCAATAACATGTTCGTAATCAGTGACCCAAACAATACTAATATCTTGTGAAAAAATTTTGGTGTCATATCATCATATCTGCATTCTCAGATCTATACTAAATAATAACAAAAGAAGTAATATGAGAAGTCGGTTAAACAAAAACAATCCTTGTCGCTGAAGAAGTTCCATATTCACGCCGTCTACTTAGTTCCAAAGAAAATCCACATAGATACAAAAGACCTCAAAGACATGAAGTATAGTCTGGTATATCTTCATACCTGCACCAAAGGCTGTAGGCAGCAACATCAGCCACAGCAGCACCATGTTCGCCACCGAGCGTGCAACTGATTACATGAGCAGTCGAACCACCGCTCGACGAGTGTTTGTAAACACTACGGAAATTTTACGGTTCCATACCAGGCATGCAGTTGGACATTTTTGTTAAGAAAACATCCTTGATAAAGCTAAATATTGTGCATTCTTTTAAATTTTACAGGAATTTAATATCCTTGATGTGATCAATATTGAACATGCGACTAAAGATGTGCTAGAGGTAGCTGTAGAGTTTTGTTTGGTTAGGTTGCCGAAAACCCAACACTCCTTTCCTCCTCCCATTTCTTTTCCGTTTTTGTCCCTCCCATTTTGAGGCAAGCAACATTGGGTGCGACTTTTGTATGACTACCGCACCTACACATGCAATAACAGGCAAAAGCAGGAACAAAAAAAAAGATAGGCCCTAAAAGGGAAGAGAGCCTGGTGATCTGCACCACAGGTAAATAAAGTTTATTATTAAAGCAAAGAAAAAGTATCCTAGGAATGCCTAAAAGTGTATTATGGGGCAATTTTTAGTATTGTGTGGTATTCATAGCAATAGCAATTATTTTATTACTATACTATTAATGCCTTAAAATGTACAAAACTTGATTAAATCTTCGAAATTGTATTGATTTGTAAACATCGTTAGTTCGAAGTTCTCCTACAGCCAAATTTTGTAGAGTCCTGTTTACATTGATCCCTTTTTGCATTGACACGCAAATTACTTACAATACACCTAATTATATTGATATAAGCACAATTAGGAGTGGAATACCTGTGGATAAGATTATCATTTTCTAAAAGGCTGCTCATACATTAATCGGTTTTTTTTCAGAACCCAAATCCGTCCCCCTATCCGGTAACAATATGTCGAGTAAACACTCTGGTGGTTAAACGCTAGCGTGGCGTCATGTCCGCGTGTCGCCTGCTCGCCTGCCAGCTTGTCTGTCTGCTCGTCTGTCTACTTGCCTGTCTGCTTGTCGCGTCTGGTGAGATGATTATCCAGTGTCGCATATCTCGATATGTTGCTTTTGTTGTATCCCGAAAGAAAAAGTATCTGAGATGGTTCAAATTCTTTTGGGGATAATGGTAAATGCTTCGGTAGTTTTTGGTTAGCGATTTATATAACAGCGAATTATATTTCGTTTGATCATCCATTGCTTTCATTAGTTAATATTTAATTCCTAAATGAAATGGTATTAAATTTCACAATCTTGTTTTCTTTGTTATTTCACTGACGTCAACCTTTTCAACACCATTTTTCAGCATTCACTAGTCATGCTTTAAAATCAAAAACACACAAAATTAATGCATAGCCTACACCGCATCTTTAATTAATATCTTTAATTATAATAAAAACTGGTGACTATGCTAACTCTAATTTGACTATTTTTAATTCCAGCATCCAACTTAACTTTTCAATACAAACCTGTCCTCTTCTATCGTCGTACCACCGAGCCATGCAAGATATGCTACGGCGAAGACTGCTTGCAGATTGACGAGGCCCGGTGTGAATACTACGTCGAGACTGACTCGATCCTCCGTGAGCAGGAACAAAGGGAGGAAGACAATCCTATCACGAGGACTGAGGTGGATCGACTGCTGTATGTGTTTATGGAGAATGGTATGAAGGTCTTAGTTAAGATTGTAGAACCGTATCTGGCTGAAACCCTCTTAATCATATTCTTGATTGTAGAAGAGGCCTCCTGCAGTGGGATGTATATGGCCAGATGCAGATAGTATCGTATTTGGCCAGTGCCGTAGGTTATAAAACATACTCCTAAAGGCGTTTTTATTTGATAGGCAGCTGGTGGTAATATTACAAGAATCGGTTTGTATCATGACTGAAGCCATGGCAACAATAAGGTAGAAGAAATGGTTAAATTGATGGATAATCACCATCGTCAATAATTATCCACAACAAGAAGAGTAGATCAGTTCGATAGTTGAATTTTTGTACGGTAGTAACATTTTATCAAGCGTAGCTCTTTTTAAACTTCTATGTTAAGGTTAAGCAATAACTTCCTTTCGCGAATACTTATTGAGAGTTTAGTGTTCAACATGCAGCATGCTGCAGCTATATTGAATTCCATTTCTGTACATAAGAATTTCATATAGTAGGTCATGAGTACGTCATGCTCGCTTAAAGGTCTGTGCTTGCGGCGGCGTCGTGTGCCGGGTCGGTCACTTCCCTATAACACGGTTGAGGAGACCAATGGCTGGCACATGCGTCATACTCGTGAACGGGTGCTGCTTGTGTAGACTGGTCTGCTCAATTTGCTTATAATGATAATATTAATTACTTTGTTTTTCTTTTTTAATTTTTTTATTGCCTGTCATTGCTTTGCTCAACAGTGTATACCGATTCCGCGGTCAGGGCGACCACACTTAACTCAGCCGTACAATATAATTATTATTATGAATAATTTATGAACTGCTCTGAATTTGAACTCCTCTATGATCACTGTATTGTAAACTTATTTTGAAAAGAGCAACGCTAGAGTTTCTTGCCCGTTCTTCTCTGGCGAAAACAGCCTTGTGAACTGGGTGGTAGTGGGAAAAAAAATATGACTGAATCTAAATAGTGTATGACATTTTATGGATTCAATAATATTTTCATTTCATTTCATTTCATGGATTTTTCGATTTCACAAAATATTCTTCATTGATATCTTAACAAGTTTTACAGACATAACTCTTACATGAAACCTTAATCCAACGATGAATTGCAGATTCAATAATGTTTAATAATTATTGATATGTTACAGCGTCTGCTAAACAAACAGAATGTCTACCGTTTGTGTCGCATTATACCAACTGTACTAAAGGTAACTCTACTGTAGTAGTACTCATATACTGTACTTATAAACAAACAAACAAACGAAGTATCTTCTTATTGGTCTCTTAAGCAACTTCTTATTGTGTTTAAAGTGTTCTCGAAAATATTATAATTAATCGATTGAAAAAAAAATGGTAATAGCAGCACACTTTAATATTATTTTACTTGCGACGGCATTTTTATCACCTTCTGTAACGTTATAAATTTTAATTTCGACTCTTCCTAAAAGGAGCTTCATACATTTGCCCAGATAACAACTTTGTCATAAATAAGGAGAACTTCAATCATCAGTAGCATTTAAAACATGCTCTTCTCTCTAGAAAACATATGCATCGGCTGCAAGACTTGCAGCTGTAACGCAGACGGTAAATGGAACTGCACCATCACGAATAAATGCAGGCCTGAGGTGCCAGCAGATATTGACCATCGGGTGCTGGTGACTGTCATGGAAAACTTGCCGAGTGGTAAACGTTTATGCACATTTATTCTCTATAATAGTGAGAGAATGGCTATCATGCACATATATACTTCAGTATAATACAAAGTGCCTATTATAACTAGTGATGTTCCGGATATCCGTATCCGTATCCGTATCCGCGGATATCCGCGGGAGAAATAAGGTCCGTGTCCGTATCCGTATCCGTCACTTTTCTTGCGGAGCTTTTACGGATCTTTTTTTTTAATTTTCAAATTCAATTGACAAGATAAAATGCTGCATAATAACTTAAATTATGTGATTAACCCCCAAATACTGGATAGCTACTCAGCCACCGGACTCATTTGATATGACGTTATTTTGAGGTTCGGTTAAATTTCAAAACGAAATACTGGATAGCCATTTAGCTCAAAAAACGGTCTGCTCAGCAAACATCCAGTTAAATTTCCACAGATTAACGAAAAGTTTGTTTTCAGTTACAATTTTTAATGTATAAATATAAACGTTTCATTTGACGCAATATTCTTCATACATGATTACTCAAAATTGGAAATTTAACCCTTTATATTTAATCTGAGGAATCATTGACACGTTTTTACTTATGTTACGATTATGTTTAAAGCTATATTAAATATTGCCAAGTTATTATTTTAAAAAATCTGTTGATAAAATCATGTGGGCAAAAAACTTATGTCCCTATATCCAAAGCGAGTTGATTAAAAATATTATGATGTTTGTTTTTATTATTTATTGTTTACAATTGCACGCGGTTTGAAAGTTAGTTTTTGGAATATCTCTTTTAATAAATAGGTATATAAAATACCAAACAACGGCTGCAGAACTAGCTAAGTACCAAACGGAGAAGACTACGTAAATAAATACGATATGAGAATGAAGCTGCGCTGGATATTATAAACAGGTATATACGTATTCCTCTAAGGTTTAACGTATTTATATGATCATTAACTATTTAATATATAATATGAATCGAATATTCGCTCAGTTTAAATCATCATCATCATCTACAGCCTGTAGGATCCCACTGCTGGGTACCTATAGGCCTCTCTCATATTATACCTCCTATATAATTATTATCTCCTCCTCATATAGTAGTATAATGAAATAAATATGGAAAATAAAGTATGGTACAATGTGTATAACTATGAATAATCCTTTGTTTCAGGTGCTGGAATGGAGTACATAAATATTCAATGTATACACATAATAAGATCTTTCAAGAAATATGGCTCATATATATAGTGCCATGTACATCATCTACAGACCAAATAACTAAGCTCAACAAATATATATAAAAATAAAAAGAGATATATAAAATTATGATATATTTTAACTTAAAAACTTTTGCAGGTAACGCTATAGAAATCATACATACAGCAAATCATTTGGACAATACACACCCTTTTGAAATGAGTATGTAATATAAAAATATACAAAAAAGAAAGACAAATTGGGTCAAGGAAGAAAAATTTGCATCAGAAAACAGTGTTTTAAATCAAAGTTGAAGAATGTTATGAATTTCAACTAATATATAATTCATAATATAAATTGTTTATTTCACCTATTTTCATAGTAAAAAATGTAATATTATATTTCTATTGTACATTTTAATAGTACATTTATTAATTTAGTTTTAAATTAATGTCAAAATAATTCTTATTATTTTGTGTTATAAAGGAATATAGATATAAATGTAAGACAGATCTAAAGAAATGTAGATAAGTAAAAAATTATAATATGTACTAATGTTATTAAAATAAATATACTACAATAAAACATAACTCATTTTTATTTATATTCATTCTATGGTAATTCAATAAAATGCACTGTACGGTGTAAAATATGTATTTTATGATATTATTCCTTGTTGGGGCATTCCACGCGAAGCGGACAGGTAAAAAATCTCGATGTTTCTGATTTCAGAAATATTTGAGTATGTTCTACCTATATATGTCCTTGATTCGTGTATCAAATATTTTTCTAATATAGTGACTGGTTAAAGAATTAAGGACCTTTGAAATTTTGGCCAACTGGTGGGCATACAGTCCTTCAAAGCCGATTATCTAGTCATAAAATTATTGATTAAAATAATTAAACCACTGGATTTAAAACTTCATTTAATGAGCGTTTTAATTGCATTTTTGGATACGAAAATAAATTGTTTTTTCCATATTTTTTTTATTTTAATTTTTTTAACTTCGATTTTCTCAAATGGTCTAACCATTTCGTTCTTTTTTTATATTTTTTATGAAAATAGCTAGTATTGTATAGAACATCCTTGCCAAGTTTTATTATGGGTTGGGAAGTGGTTTACGAGCTATACTGGAAATATGCGCCGCACCGCGCCGCGCCAAACGCCCGTCATTTGCGTGAGCTTGCAGACATTATTTCTTTAGTACTTTGATATAATATTTAAAATAAAACGAATTATTTTTATATGATTAACTACAAATTTATTTACAGGCTTTTACAACTGTTACTTGTCACACTGTTACTTGTGCGTGTTACCATAACACCTTCAGTAGTAGAAATGAAGGCATGATATTTTTTTGTGCCTGGTATTGAAGCTGCCAACTCAAATCAGCTTTGAAAGACTCTTTTCGAGCATAGAAAATGTGCGTTTGTGGAATTTATTTTCTCGCGCAATGGTACAAACGCCCAGCTGTGCTATTGCTTCGTTTGTAGTCTTGGGTAGTTCGCGAACGACCTAGGTGGGAAGAGCGCTCCTTTAGGTGAACTATGCGAACTAGTTCATTGAAAATCCCGCTCTTAATTCTTTTTATATTTCTTTTAGCGTCCACTTTACTAGACAGTGGCGCTATGTTTTCGATTATTTCGATAAAAGATTTTCAGAGAGATCAATCTCTAATATATGATCATTTTGGGAACATGCTATATTATGTAACAGCACATGCCTCTATAATAGTAAGAAAATTTTCAAAAACTTATAGGCTAACTTGGAGACACTCCTTGTCTTTGTTTTAAAACCAAAGACCCTCTCAACTGGGTTTCTTGTTTAATATGGTATTGATTGTAAGCTTTTTCAGCCTCCCCTTTCTAGACATGCACATAAAGGAGAATCATTGAAAATTGTGCTATCATGCATTAAGCCTGGCCATCGGCCTATAATGTTTCTTATCCTCAAGTTAGGGTCGCAGACTGCTTGCACTTTTAGAAAAATCTGGGGGCGCGGCCGAGCCCCCTCCAAGTCGAGCTATAGGCCGTAACATCCTTTTCTCGAAGCAATTCAGACCATTTTCAACCCCCCATAACTTCGTTGTGGTTAAAGCAAGAAGCCTGAATTTTCAGTTACTAAGTAGGCATTGTGTAAACCTGGTATATTTAAAATTTCATTCAATTTGAACCAGTAGTTTAAGAATTATAATGTGTCAAACTTTTGTAATTTTGTCACTCACTGACTGACTGACCGATCATCAAAAGTCTAAGGCACTTCTAGCAGACATAGAACCTTCAAATTTAGAATATAATTAATGTTTAGTGTCTAAAGTAAGGGAAAATTCAAACATTTCATAATTTGTGTCTAGTTTTCTAGATAGATCAACTGCGTGAATAACTTTGTAATCCCATATAAATGTATAGGATTACAAAGTTACATTTGCAGTTAATGAATCATTGTACCCGTATATAGTGGAATAATAGTTGTAGATATATATCTTTATACATGAGGCATAATAGGAGGGGATATAGAGAGGGAAATGGTGTATTCAGCCCATGAAACTGTACAACATTTCTCTAGAAAAACATGACGAAGAAAAACTTGCAAATAAATAGATTAAATAACTCGAAAATATCAATTACAATGAAAGAAAGAACATTAATAATCAAATCCGCTATATTTGTGATAAATTGATACCTACAAAAATAAGAAAAATCCATAAGACAGAGGCTTTAAGAAAAATCGTTAGTGATATTCTAGAAGTAAGAAGTACCGAAAAGGAAAAAAGTAGGATTCTACAAAAAGACGTGAGATCCCATCAAAAACATCCTGTAAAAAAAATTCCAAGTCTCGCAGCTCAGGTTTTCTACCGCAAAAAGTTGTGAGATGCATGTAATACCAAGTCGATTAATTTATTTAGTCCTTAAGGGACCTTCTATAGAAAGTTATTACGTTAGTTATTACCATATCAATATTAAAAATTCTTTACGTTTTAAATAAATAGATCGACTTGGCCAGTAGCATTATGTATAAATTGTACGATACATTATGTTTTCATGCGATGGCCAAGTCGATCCATTTATTTAAAACGTAAAGAATTTTTAATATTGATATGGTAATAACTAACGTAATAACTTTCTATAGAAGGTCCCTTAAGGACTAAATAAATTAATCGACTTGGTATTACATGCATCTCACAACTTTTTGCGGTAGAAAACCTGAGCTGCGAGACTTGGAATTTTTTTTACAGGATGTTTTTGATGGGATTGGCTTTTCTGTTTCTGCTTGTGCTCGTCCTAAAAACAAGATAATTAAAATTAGAGCTCTAGCAAATATTCTTATATCAAACTAAATACATTGAAAAAATATATTTATAAAATTGGTTTCTTTGTAGGAAACTATTATTGTGGTTGAACATTGTTCCAGTATATACTAAATAGATACAATCAGTACAAATCATAGAATGATTTATTTAAACAACTATTCAGAGAGCTTGGTTATATGGGGTACCAGTGGGCTAGGGAAGAGCCAATTACCTGCTAAATGTTTTGATTCCAAGAAACATACATATATAAATTATTGTGTAGAAATAATTTAGAGTGTGCCTTTATATTGTGCATACTATATTATTATATTCTATGATTATAATATATTATGAATGTTATAAAGGGACACTCTAAATGATTACTACACAATATAAAATACCCTAGGCATTTTAGAAGCACATTTAGTTAAAATAAGATAAAAAAGCATATATTTGTGTACATGTAAAAGCTAAATAGTTATGTATACATTATTATAAATAGAAATTACCTGGGGATTTGATCCTTATATATGTGAAATATATAACTCCAATCACTCCTGCGATCGCACAGAAATCATTCGCAATATGACATTGTTGTTGATAGTTGGGAAGTGGTCTATTCTTTGGTTGGGAATTTTCATGCCACGATTTTGTAGTTTAACCGGCTCTGCTGCAACTTTGTGATGTACAGTCGGGTGTTCCACGTGAAATACGTCTTCAATAAACTTCTGGTAACTGCCCCTGTCGCAGAATATCATTGGTAATGCAAGTAAAAGTTGGTCCCAAGTTTTTATCAATCGACTTCTATTTGTAGTGGGTTCTATTGTGTCTCCAAGCAAGAAACACAGATGCAGAACAGTTTCTTTCTTCAGGCGGAACCTCACTTTGTTTGAATATTTTCTTCTTTGTATTTGTCGAAAGTATTGAATTTTTCTTGATTGACTCGCCTTGACGAAGCTATATCGTCATCAGACAGCGATGAAAACGTCGCGAGACACATTAAGTAAATAATATAAAGAATTGAAAAAGTTAAGAGTGGTCACAGGCGGACTTAAGACGACAGCCGCTTAAAAATAGAAAATCGTAAAAATTAGACTGTTTGACAGCTGTCAAACTCTTAAGTTGCTTTCGAGAATACGAATCGGATGATTAATGCCCCGTTAAATATTTAATTCTTAACTGGTTTAATCGAAGTCATATTTAACTGGAATTAATTTAACAGGGCATTAGAGCTAGTTAACCGGAGTCAAAAGTTAATTGGCTATCCAGTATTTGGGCATAATAGTCATAATTTAAATTAAGTAATGGCAAATTGTATTTCGAATAGAGTAACTTGACTGGTTTGTTCCCCAAAAAGTCTGTTACGATGAGGATCATAAACAATTCCTGCTGCTAAAAATTGCTTGAAACGCAGGTGTTGTTAAATATGTACGAGCAATGCAACTGAGACCTGCAAACCCTTTACTGTTAATCTGCCAAACTTTAACTGGTGTTGATCTCTTGATAATTTTTTTTCTGACATATATTCTATGAGTGAAGTAGCTATGGTATTTGGTATTGGATTTTCGGGTTTCGGGCAGGACGTTAAATATCGTCTCAAGGTTCCGCACCGACATCGATTGGGTGAGAAAACAAAGATCCGTATCCGTGTCCGTATCCGAGGATCTTGACTCTAAATATCCGTCTGCGGATCCGTGTCCGCGGATATACATTTTTGATAATCCGGCACATCACTAATTATAACCCAGAACAATGTTAAAAATGATTATGCTTTACCGTTTAACACTAATATACCATCATGATTTAATATTTTGACTCCTAACCAGTTTTACTTTCTCATATTTTGGAAAGGCGAATTAGTATTTGTATTCAAAGAACTTTTAAAATATATTAAAAGTCTGACTAATGGAATTCCATATAAATATGTCTTTTCTGACCAACAATTTTACTAAAGAATAAAAATTAAAATATTTTTTTAAATATTACCAATCGCAGGTCGCAAATATAACAGAATGAAACGTCAAGCACAAGATGCAGATAAAGTTAATACAAAAAGTAATAGAGTAGGTTATGAAGAGATATCACGTTGGATGTACGGAGCTGATGTTATAACTTCCAAAGAACCTGATATTAATAATACCAACACCGAAGATGAAATACAAGCCACCACAGCCATTACAGGTAAAAATGAAGTAAAATAATTATTTATCATACTGCTTAAGAGTCAAAGATGTATGTGAATCGGGTGAAATTCTGTATCAGCCAATATACATTAAAGCACGGGCCTGCTCTACAATCGAGAGTACGATTTAGAGGGGTTTGGCCATATAGTCCACCACGCTGGCCTTGTGTGATTTGGGGGACTTAACATACCGTAGAAATTCTTTATAAATCGTTATGGTAGGTATACAGATTTTTCCTTACGATGTTTTCCAGAATTGGTTGGAATTAACTTATCAGTATTGCTCATGAATGCCTAAAATGTTAAGAGATTGATTTTAAGTAACATATTAACTGATATTCATATAAAATATTAACGAAATCGAATATTATTTTGGTTTAATGGAGGAATATACTTAATAGATTTGATATAAGTGCAATTATATTACATTTTATAACAAATTGAATCAATTTACAAACTACTATTTCAGAAACAACAACACAAGAAGCAATTCGTAACTCAATACCAGACACGAGCCCAGATTACATAGCATTTGACGAAGTATTAAATGATATTGCGGTTGACACTCAAAATTACACGCGAAGGAAACCATTAATACACAATGATTCTGTAGCATTTGATTACATGCTATTCGAAGAAGATATCCCAAAGAATGTTCCTGATAAGGCAGAAGTCGAAAATATTGAGAATAATTATATTTCAACTGATACTGAGGTCGGCGAAACAGAGGTTGTTATTGATTTATTAGCATCAGCCAAGAAGAATGAAGGGAAAACTTTTACTGCAAACTGGACTGGTAAAGCACTATTTTCATAAGATGTTATGCTTTGTTAAAATTAATAAGTAATCCATGCAAATTACTTTTAATCGTATGTTACATACTATTACATTGTTTGTGCATTACATATCAATCCAGTATATTCCCAAAATCTTTCACTCAGGAATTATAGTTTTTTTTATGCTTTATTGTATTATGTAATACACACATAAACAAGTTTAACTTTATTAGTAACTTATAATAGTATTATTTTATATATTTTATAAGTGATAAAATATTTTCTTTGTGCGATACTCACGATATTTTCTCAACAGACTATACGGAAACTGACGGCAAGATAAACCTCATAGATCCAGCGTTGGATTACTTAGATAACTTCATACTGGACTCGAAGAATATCATGAAAAGAGACATTGTGCAGGTTCGAAATGATACAGAACAAGCAAACCTTAATAAAAATATCAAAGAACTGAGAAACAATGTTCTACTGCCACTTAGTAATATAATAAATGACAAACAAAAAGAATTGGAAGAACTGCTGCGAGTCAGTGAGAATTTAATAAATATCATGAGGTCGTACAGAAACCAATCAGCTAAAGCAAATTTAACAGAAAAGAAAAATAAAGAACATACAAACACATCAGTGTCCATCTACAGCTTTGAAATAGCACCTGAAATAGATTCTGTTTATAGAAGAAGTGACAAGAGCCTTGTTGATAAATACCTGAAAAAACTAAAAAGAGATGTTTATGAAGTTATACGGGATATTGCCGCAATTCACAAAGTCAAAGGTACATCCAACATTCCACAAGATTTAAAAATATTAATTCGCGCTATGAAGCGTTACGTGCTAAACCAAGCCAGATTAGAAGGCGAAATAAATCAATCAAACAATAAAGAGACCAAAAGTAGAAGACATTTTTACAAAATTAATAAGTCAAATAAAGAATCATTGGTTAATGAACTAGTAAATATTTGCAAAGTTATAGATAAAAACATACCTGTAACTAACGCATTGGCGCCTCTATCACCAACTTCAAAGAAAATCATGAAGAGGGTCATTAAAAATAATTATGTTGACGAATTTTCAGCAGTTGGTTTGAGGATATTTGATCCAAAGTATAATTTAACTAATGATTTAAGAAATATAGGTACTGACTGGTCAAGAATCACTGATAACGTTGCACAAAGCGCTGTTCGCGATCGGTTACACGCAATGAAGTTGCTACATCTAATGCTATCAGTAGATATTGTCAAAATGAACGACGCCATGTCCTTATTAGACTTTGCATACAGTCGTCGAATGGTGTTAGTCGAAAATAGCATCGGTGGAGAAATAGTAGCAAAAATAAATAAAGGTCTACAGGCAATAAACGAGAAAATCAAGTTAATTATAAAACTACATCAAAGAAACAGACAAGTGTTCAAAAAAAGTATTGAAGACACCAATAAGGACCAGAAAGAATCGTTTCTGAAAAAACTAAAAAATATATTGAAAACATCAAAAAGTGATATAGCTAATCTTTTAAAACGGAAAGTTCCGAAGAAGGAAATAGTAAAAGAACTGGCAAAGAAAAAACTTGATGAACTAAACACCAGGAGATTCATGGAATTCGAAGAAACAATGAGGAATTGGCAAAATAAATTGAACTTGATTCCCAGGGATAAAAGATTCGCCAGAGATGTAAATTATAAAAATCGTATGAGAAATATATTACCCAAGTATTTAAGGGGTAAAGTAAACCCAGCTATCGATGCTAAGAAATCGAAGAAATCAAATAAGAAACACAGGAAACCAAAGCGTAAGTGTTTTTAAAATCACTACAAGTAACATAATTCACAGAATTTGTATCAGCCCATATACATGTCATTGGGCACGGACCTCCTCTACAATCGAGAATACAATTCAGAGGGGTTAGGCTATACAGTCTACCACGTCGGCCTTATGCGGGTTGGCGAACTCCACATTCCAAATAAATACATTCTTATAAATATTCATGGTATGCAGGGTTCTTCATTATTTTTTCCAAGACCATTAAAGTGCATGGTGATCAATACACACGACACACATGACTCCGAAGAATGCGTGGTGACCTGTTGGTAACGGACTAGACGCTACCAACACATTACATCGATCGCGGCTACAAATCCCGGGGCACACCTCTGACTTTTCGAAGTTATGTGTGTAAAGAGTTGGGCATTATTCGAATGAATCGTTATCTAGATAATTATTCGAATGAAAATTTATTCGCACCAAAATTATTCACGAATGATTCATTCGCGAATAATTTATTCGTGAATAATATCCTCACGAATTATTTATTTATGATTTATTCGTTATTCTGAATAATATTTTTACTCGGTACTTCATATAGGTCCCATTTAAATGTAGTGATGATGTGATCCGTGGTGCTTTACAGCTGGCTTCTCCGGCTGTAAAAGTCTTTTTACGAGGTTATTTACCTGTTTAGTTCATTGCTTTGTCGCCCGCTTTGCACGGAGGGAAGTGGACAATAATTTATTTCCAACTCCTCCTATTAATTTCACTTTCTGATTAATTTCGTTGCGGGTTAAAGACAAGTTAGACATTCCCGGAGACTCGCCGAGCTTCAATGCTTGGTGTCATTACATTGCGTGCCACTGTTGATCCTGGCTCACAGGAGTTACAGTGGTGGGTGTGAGGGTGGGACAGTCTCATATAGGTTGTGGGTCAGTAAGGGCCTTGATTCGAACCCAGGGCCAGTACTTACTCTAAATTGTGGTTTCTGTATTGGGTAACAGTTAACTGGGACTGAATTTGTTCTTAGTATGTTGTGGAAACCGTAAATTGCCAATTACGGTAGTGACCGAGAAATGATTAGAGGCGGTGAGGTAAGGTATGGAGGGAATTTATGTTTACTGGTTTGTTCTAGAGATACTAAACTTGGTGAGGTGGGTGAGGAAAGAACCATGGCGCAGCTATCCTATTTACTGCTCTATCAAGAGGAATGCCCATTTTTCATAGTGTCTTGGTCTAAGAACGAGCACTTATAATGGGGTTCTTTGGGACTTATTTCAGAATAAGGGTATCTATTATAGGAAAATACATTAAAAATTATGCCATAGTCTTTTTAAGGGAAGAAAAATAAGAAATCCATAACATTTTGACTTGATTTTGACCTTATCTTTTTAATAATTTGACAATGAAACATTTTTTTTATTGCTTTGTATTGCAAAACGAACATGCCGTTCGCCTGGTGGTAAGCAATAAGACCGCTCATGAACAGTGCCAAAACCAAACAATACCTTGAATTACAAAGCTATGGTTGGCATTTCACTGCGCTCACCATCCTGAGACATAAGATGTTAAATCGCAATATGTCCAGTAGTTATTCCGCTAATGTATTTGGCTGCTTTATACTTATTCTAGTTCAGGATTTTACTATTCAAACATATCATTCTTCAAGGTAACAAAAATGTTCAATCAAACGTCAACTGTGTCATTTTGTCATGTACCTAGCCTATATGTATAAAAATATTGTAAACTTACGATTGATTAGTCGATTTAATGACACTCAAATGATAGATATTATAAAAATATAATGTTAATGTTTATCTGTTTTTATTTAAAAAGCCTTTTACGAATGATTAGTCAAAAACGATGTTAAATATTATTAACGAAATATAATATATGAGTTTTTCAAGTGGGCGTGGATGATGATTTGATTGATTCGTTTTTCTGTTTATCATTGTCCGCTTAGCCCACGATGGGCATTACCCATTGTATAGTTGCATCACACACTGTCAATGGCAAATATAAATTAGTGACGAAAACAATTTAATATTTCACGATAAGCAATTCCCCACCAACAATAACAGAAAAAAATAGTGTATGCAGTCTGTGTATACATGTCCAGTTGCTATTATTCGTTTTTTAAAGTAGTTTTCAAATAAAATATGTACCGAGTTTAATACCAATTATTCGCTCGTTTATTTTATTCTTATTCGAATAACGAATAAAAAAATAACGAATAAAAAAAAATTATTCTTTATTCGTCATTCGAATAAATTTTGCCCAACTCTGTGTGTGTATTGATTTAAACAATATCAATAATTATTAAGAGCGTAATATGCTTTTAAAAGTATTCCAATTGAGCTTAGGTCCTCCAGATTTACATAATTATCCATAACATAATAATCAAGACCTGAACCGAAGGTTGAAATATCTTTCATTACATAATTTCAGTAGTATAATTAATATACCCGTAATT
The DNA here is from genome assembly GCA_009982885.2 of Hyles vespertilio. Lineage (NCBI taxonomy): Eukaryota > Metazoa > Arthropoda > Insecta > Lepidoptera > Sphingidae > Hyles > Hyles vespertilio. The sequence goes on along the minus strand of CM042823.1, from coordinate 5,441,472 downwards.
TAATTAACTTTTACAGTACAAACGAAATCAACGACGTCGACGGTGAAAATAAATTTAACAACAACTAAATCTAAGTTAAACGGTTTGTAAACGTGTTTCATATACATAAAGTACAATAAAGTTTAATTTCAATTTCATTGATTTGTTTTTATTACCCTCAGAGCAGCAGTAACTCCTCCGAAAAATAAATTAACTTGTAAATAACACAGTGACGCTTATTTAGACTTGTGAAAATGTAGAAAATGCATTTTTAAGTATACTAGTGGTCGCCCAGTGGCCGAAATTCGACCAAATCAAGAAGAGAAAAAGTTTTTACCTGTATGATGATGTTGTTATTCTGATAATAAATAAATAAATAATAAATAACACCCAACAGTCACATACATAGTCCTGACCCCACACTAAGATCGAGTCTTGTGTCGTGCGTATCAGAAACTACGAGAGACTTTTCGGTCTCACAAACACCCAGACCCGAAAGAAATATTTGTGGGCTTTTTTTTATTTTTTTAATGCATTGAATGGCGAGACGAGCATTCCGTTCGCCTGATGGTAAGCAATACGACCGCTCATGAACAGTAGTAAAACCAAACAACACCTTGATTTACAAAGCAATGCTTGGCATTCCACTGCGCTCGCCATCCTGAGACACAAGATGTTAAGTCTCAATATGTCCAGTAGTTACTCTGGCTACAATGTCCTTCAATCCGAAACACAACAGTGCATTTAAACTGCTGTTTGACGGGAGAAATAGACATTGCGGTGGTACCCACCCAGACAGCCTCTCACATATGAGAGACCTACCACCAGTAAAAACTTCAAAAAAAGGGCTGCACAAACATTTCTCTCGGTGCGAGGATCGAACCCGCGGCCTCTCGTTTCACAGACGGCGTCTAACCGACTGCGCCACGGAGGCTGTCCGAGGAGGATAATTCGTGCACATTTAAATGGACGTATCTCTCAAAATCACTTATTTATCCTGAAGTATATGCAATTACTGAAATCGTAAACTACAATAATTGCTTTGAACCAGCAATAGCAAATTATATTTTTTTGTACCTGAATGTTGTTATTGCAGATTGCTGCTACAGAACTTTCTTTATGCATACATACTGCTACACAATTTGTATAAGCGCTCAGTATTTCACGTAGTATTCGTCAAATACATAGGTCAAATAAAACTTTTCTGTTTGACATTCAATAAAACCACAGTAAACAAACTTTTCTGTTTGACATTCAATAAAACCACAGTAAACAAACTTTTCTGTTTGACATTCAATAAAACCACAGTAAACAAACTTTTCTGTTTGACATTCAACTATGTCTATAATAAACAAAAGAAACAATTTGAGAAAAGAGTATGTATACGTGTTCAAATGCGTGTGTCAAATGCATTCTGGTTTGTGTAATGTTTTATTTATTGATTTAAGTATTTTTTATGCTTTATTATTAAAATCTTTTTTTATATTAAATGAGGCAAATAAAACCTTTTTTTTTTATATGTCTATGTCAGAAGAACAAAATGAAAAAGAAAAGAAACAATTTGGCACCAGAGTACAAGAAGCCCAGAGTACGTAGACAGATAATACTTAGCCAGAGTATGTATGCGTGTACAAATACTTGTGTATGTATGTGTGTGTGAAATGCATGGTAGTGTGTGTAATGTTTTATTTTTTTATTTAATGTAATTTATAAGCATTATTATCGAAAAATATTAGCGTTCTGCACTTCTCCTACACATAAACTATAAAGGTGAAAACACATTGTAGGTTTTCGTCTTACGCATAGAGTAAAGAAGCGGCCATAAATACTAGAGCAACGCGTCTTAGAGCGATCTGAACAATGGATTCTTTTGTTGTGTGCACATTATAGGTCATACGCCTAAGACGTGACCACAGACTACATAGAAAGAACCTTACGTACGTTCCATTGTCCTGATTGGTTTTGAGCTAAGTGTGCCAAATTTTATGCTCCTGCGTCCGCGCAATTTTTGTAAAAAGGGGTCCAAAGTTTTTGCATCACGTATTAATATATATATTAATAGTCTATGTGATTATGTTTTACCTATATGATGATGTTGTTATTCTGATAATTCGTGCACATTTAAATGTATCTTACTGCTTCACATTTTGTATAAGCGCTCAGTATTTCACGTAGTATTCGTCAAATAAATCTTTTCTGTTTGACATTCAACAAAACCACAGTAATCAATTTTTTCTGATTGACATTCAACTATGTCTATAATAAACCAAAGAAACAATTTGACCAAAGAGTATGTATACGTGTACAAATACTTGTGTAAGCGTGTGTCAAATGCATGCTGGTTTATTTATTGATTTAATGTACTTTTTATGCATTATTATTAAAATCTTTTTTTATATTACATTTAATATTAGGCCTAATATTAATATTATTGCCTCATTTAAAATTAATATTCTCTTTTAATATTAATATTATTACCTCATTAGGCAAATAAATTTTTTTTTTATATGTCTATGTCAGAAGAACAAAATGAAAAACAAAAGAAACAATTTGACACCAGAATATGTATGCGTGTACAAATACTTGTGTATGTATGTGTGTGTGAAATGCATGGTAGTGTGTGTAATGTTTTATTTTTTGATTTAATGTACTTTATAAGCATTATTATTAAAAATATTAGCGTTCTGCACTTCCCATACACATAAACTATAAGTGTGCCAAATTTTATGCTCCTGCGTCCGCGCAATTTTCGTAAAAAGGGGTCCAAAGTTTTTGCATCACTTATTAATATATAGATATTAATAGTCTATGTTAGTATATCCCGAGTGTGCAAAAATGCATTTTTTATTATATTTTTAATCCTTATTAGTATATAATATTTTTAACACCAGAAGCAGATATTCAATAAACACAGACAGGAATAAAATGCAATTAGGTTATTTTATCCATGGTTTTCATTGGAAACAAAGGCACAAATCACAAATCAGAAATAATTGAAAATATTTAGGAAAACTGAATAATATCTCAAAATCTTGTCGAGCACGATGTTTTAGTTGGAAGCTCAGCCAACCAGAAAAAAAGAAGGAATTGTGCTAGGTTATTTATGCATCAGACACTGAGTTAGTGAACTAGGAGCAGGGTAGTTCATTTAGTCGTTACCCTCAAATAATATTATAAATACTGTTGACACAAGAACTAATATGCTCTAAACAAGTCTCAAAATCATGAGTAACTAATGCAATACCCATATACCGGGTATCTCAAGACTGCTACCGAAAACGAAGCCGGGTGGTAGTTTTAGTGACTACAAACACAATGCAACTAAAAATTTCGCAAAGAAACGCGACAGTGATTTTTTATGATTTTTTAAATATCGTCATTTTTGGGTGGTAAATCCATAGTTTTTGCTAAAATAATAATTTAAACACTTACATACCTTAGATTATTTATAAATAAAAGGGTATACACTATTATTTTAGGAATAAATGTATTTACTATCCAAATATGGTGATAGGAAAAAAAAATTGTCGCTCTGTTTTGCAACTTTTTCTGTTGCATTGTGTCTGAAGTCGCTTTAAATACCACCCGGCTTCGTTTTCGGTAGCAGTCTTGATAAACCCTGTATATCCAGAGAGTTTCATTTAATCTAGTTCTACCCGTGATACTTCTCGGTATTTGCCTTGTACTGTCTCGAGACACTTAATTATTACATAGAAATATATATTTCATGTTTTGCAAATTAAAGCTCAAGAATATTACAAAACAATATATTCAAAACCATGTAAAAATACAAAAATAAATAACATCGATCAAATTGTATCAGACTCGCATGTTCTTCATATTGATCAGTTGTTGTATCAGATGATTCTGGTTCGGTAAATTGACACGTCTCGTCTTTGGCTCTTCAAATTTTACCAACGGTTCTTTGTCGAACATTCCTGCTAGTCCCGAGTACTTGTTTAAATTGATTTTTGTAGTTCCTGAAATTATTATGTTACAACAAAATAATGTTATTTCTTCATATTAATAAGGTAGATAGAAAACTAAGGTTAACTTTAAAAAAATATTTATGATTCTGAACTTTAGTTTCAAACAACAGTTACTGCTCGTTATAGAGTTAAGAAATACTTTTATTCATTGAATTTTACTTAGTAGAAACATACTACACACGCTAAGTAATAATTTAATAGACTACAGAAGACAATTAATTGACTACTGCTCTGCAAAGATTTTAAATAATATTTATCTTTTTATACTATAGAATATGCTGTATTCAAAAATATGTTTAATATTATGGTAATACATATCCAAAAAACTAAAATCACATACCAGGAATACTGTCTTGAGCTTCGTCCACATTCTTTTGACGATTCGCAAATATGTTATACAGTTCTCTTGCAAGCACGTTATTTCCACCTTCCAAATACATCAATATTCTTTTTGCAATGTCATAATTAATGTCATCACTTAGATCTGTCCCTTTGGCTTCTTTTATTCCAAGGTACAAGGCTATTCGATTTTTTATTAGTTGATTAATAACTTGATCTCTGGTGATCTTAGTATTGATTGCAATTGTGTCTTTCGGTAAAATAAATTCTCGTTTTGCAGATGGATTGTAAGTTTTGCTTAATCTATCAATGTTTTCTACAAACGATGGTCTGAACTTTGGTCTATTTACTTTGTTAATTACTTTCCCATTTATGTCAATGTTGCTAGCCACATTATCAACAAATTCATTGAATTCCACAATCTTATCTGAAGGTATAATGCCAGCTTGTAAAGATTTTTTAATATTTTCCAAAGTTTCGATATATTTTTTGACATCGAAATCAAGTGTTTTCAGTAATGTGAGTTTTTCGGCAGGTGGAACATTTGATAAAATAGCAATATTTTTGTAAGTATTCGAGTCTGATTCTACATCGTCCATCAGTTTCTTCAATTCTTTGATAGATTTTGGTGGTGTGTCATTCATAGACCGTCGAGTAAGTGGTTGTTTTTTGTTTAAATTTTTTATCACTCTCTCCCATACGATTGCTGATTTTGGACGCTCCATAATAGTATTACTTCTTCGATAAGACGCGTATTTTAATTCTCTTTTCAAATTGCTAAAAATACTTGATAATTTGTCTATTGAATTATCTTTATCGCTTTGGTCCATTTTCTTATCAGCGTTTAATATATTGTATATGCACGGTAGTACATCAGTGAGCTTAATACCGGAATTTTTTGAGACACCTTTTGCGCTCTGCAATTCAACTAGATCTTCTAAAATTGTCTTTAAATGTGCCTTAAGCTTTTCCTTGGTTGCTGTTAGTTTTTTTGAATCATTTGTTTCCACTATAGTCGGTTTTGTAAAAGCTTCGGTGACAGTTTCTGTCAGATCAGAATTAGATGTGCGAAATATGGGAGCTCTTTCCTGTTTACTTTTTGTTTTGTTAACCGTCATCTCTGGACCCAAGAGGTGAACTAAATCAGTTAACGATTTAATTTTAAAGAATTCGGACAGGTTCAGTAGTATATTCCTTTCTATATTTGGAGGGGCTTTAGATTTAGCTTTAGGTTTTTTCGCCCGTAGCAAACAATCAGGGCTATTCTGAATATGAGTCAGATAATCTAAGATTATTTTGTCTTTAGTAGTCATAGTTATATTACCTAAAGCAATGTTGAATATGTTTTTAAACCTATTCTTAAAATCATAATCTTTCCCGAACATACCTAAATTACCTAATTTGTTCGAAAATCTTTTTGCGCTTTTCGCTGGCAGTAGCAGTTTACTCATTATGTCCAATATACCTCCAAACATGTTCATTGATGAATTGGCATTCATAGCTAGTCTAGAAAGATCTTTGTGTGCTTTAAAATCTTTACTTTCTGGTTTGTTATTTGACTCTTTCAATATATTCATATGTGATTGAATATCTTCAAGTTTTTTCACTAAATTTACTACGTTATTAACGCTATTTACAACTTCAATATCTTTAACTTTGTCCTTGTCACAATCCTTAGATTTCTTTTCTTGGTTTAAATTGTCACTATTCAAAATTTCCTTTGCCTCTCCCAATTGCTCACACAAGGAAACATTCTGCATATTTTTATTCTTGTCAAAAACCACAGATAGTTGTTCCATAGCGTTTTTCAGTAACATTTCTTGATTTATTGAAAGTGGTTCTTTGAACAAATCAAGCAACTCGGCAATTTTTTCATGTTTCAACACTTCTGTTTCAATAGTTTCACTGGACTCTGTCTCCATATTCCATAATTTATTTAAAAGATTGCCAGCTATATACGTCATTGCCACAAATGTTTCATTTTCAGGGGTAAAAGATACATTAGACATTATAGGTGCCTTCTTGTCTCCTATAATTTCAGTACCACTTTTCATTTCTCTAACAATTACTTTGGAAATATCCCTGTCTTTTTGTTTCTGGCTGTAATTTGTCAGCACATCATGGATTTCATGTAGATGGTGAGGCGCATCTATCTTATTCTCATTAATATGTTGATAGACATCAGCTTTGTTATATTCTATGTGTAGAGGATTAGATTTATTATCAGCCAGTAATCCTCCGGCTCTTCTAGATAGTTTAGGTAAATCAATTTCATGTTTTCTTGCTGTAAGTGTTCCAGATACATTTGTATTTTTCAATGTATCTGCAAGAAAGAGATGTAAATTAATATCCCATCAAAAACATCCTGTAAAAAAATTCCAAGTCTCGCAGCTCAGGTTTTCTACCGCAAAAAGTTGTGAGATGCATGTAATACCAAGTCGATTAATTTATTTAGTCCTTAAGGGACCTTCTATAGAAAGTTATTACGTTAGTTATTTCCATATCAATATTAAAAATTCTTTACGTTTTAAATAAATGGATCGACTTGGCCATCGCATGAAAACATAATGTATCGTACAATTTATACATAATGCTACTGGCCAAGTCGATCTATTTATTTAAAACGTAAAGAATTTTTAATATTGATATGGAAATAACTAACGTAATAACTTTCTATAGAAGGTCCCTTAAGGACTAAATAAATTAATCGACTTGGTATTACATGCATCTCACAACTTTTTGCGGTAGAAAACCTGAGCTGCGAGACTTGGAATTTTTTACAGGATGTTTTTGATGGGATCTCACGTCTTTTTGTAGAATCCTACTTTTTTCCTTTTCGGTACTTCTTACTTCTAGAATATCACTAACGATTTTTCTTAAAGCCTCTGTCTTATGGATTTTTCTTATTTTTGTAGGTATCAATTTATCACAAATATAGCGGATTTGATTATTAATGTTCTTTCCTTAATTGTAATTGATATTTTCGAGTTATTTAATCTATTTATTTGCAAGTTTTCCTTCGTCATGTTTTTCTAGAGAAATGTTGTACAGTTTCATGGGCTGAATACACCATTTCCCTCTCTATATCCCCTCCTATTATGCCTCATGTATATAGATATATATCTACAACTATTATTCCACTATATGCGGGTACAATGATTCATTAACTGCAAATGTAACTTTGTAATCCTATACATTTATATGGGATTACAAAGTTATTCACGCAGTTGGTCTATCTAGAAAACTAGACACAAATTATGAAATGTTTGAATTTTCCCTTACTTTAGACACTAAACACTAATTATATTCTAAATTTGAAGGTTTTATGTCTGCTAGAAGTGCCTTAGACTTTTGATGATCGGTCAGTCAGTCAGTGAGTGACAAAATTACGAAAGTTTGACACATTATAATTCTTAAACTACTAGTTCAAATTGAATGAAATTTTAAATATACCGTGTTTACGCAATGCCTACTTAGTAACTGAAAATTCAGGCTTCTTGCTTTAACCACAACGAAGTTATAGGGGGTTGAAAATGGTCTGAATTGCTTCGAGAAAAGGATGTTACGGCCTATAGCTCGACTTGGAGGGGGCTCGGCCGCGCCCCCAGATCTGCTTTATTCATTATATGGACATTCATTCAGTGAAATTTAAGCATGATTACAATACCTTCGTCGACTTCATCCACAGTATGGTAAAACTTAATAGTAGTATTATTATTTTGTCTTGGCATATCCACAGATCTTTTGGGTCTCAATAGATCCATAATCTCCTCTTGTATACTTGGTAATCTCTTCTGAGTCGTGTAGTCTAGAAAATAAAGTCTCATTAAACATGTGTTATATCTATCGTCAAAAAGTAAATTTATCACTCACCCGTTTGGCAGAAAGGATTGAAATAAACAAACATTATGTGCAAAATAAAGTGCGTGTTGATACAAAACAGAGCTTTTAGTGATTTCGTGGTACAGCTAAAATATAACCTGGAAATTGAAATATTTAATATGAGACCTAAAGATGTAATAAAGAAGAGAATGATAGAAGACAGAAAGAAGATTTTTCTTCATAGCGAAGCAAATGCTAGGTAGTCATTACCGCATGCGATGGTGGAAAAAACATAATAATGACACACACAATTGTGCCACCTTTGAGGTTTAGCTTATGTACAACCAGTTTCTACCAGGCCGACATAATTGTCTTGATAAGATTATCTATTAAAATGTCATTAGCTGTCATCACGGGCATATGACTCTGCTATTCTAATACAAAATAAATTGACATTATCAAGAGTGAAGCAGTCACCAAGCAATATTTCAAGTGAAGGAAACATGGGCAAGTTAGTAAAAGTAAATATTGGCATCATATTACCTATCAGAAGACTGTCTTCAGTGGTAGGCTCCGGAACAAACGGAGACCGGGACGACCTCGACTTACTAATCCTCTGGTGCCTTATATCTAAATAGTATAAAAGAGAATATAACCAAGGATAGATCTGATTGTTCTTAATTGGTAAGTCCCACGTAAGGTTTCGTCTCGGAAGGTACTGCTGTATCACTGAAGAAACTTTTGGGTGTTTATTTGAGGTCTTGGAGTTTCCCCAAATGCCATTAGAGTAACATGGTGTTTTTAGTCGATAATAATGCGACATATCTTGCTTGAGACTAACATGAAAGATAATTTTCACCATGAAAAATAAATGTATTGCTTTGTCTGTTTCTGTCTAGCAACAGTGTGTCAGCACTGCTATGATCTGGCATTAAGAGGTTTAATACTAATAGGTCGTTGAGGGGAAAGCTGTGCATTACCATGATTAAAAATAAGTTTATGGGTAGGCGCAACGTTTACTAATTTGAGTGTAATACGCTCATCTCGCCACTCTCTTTTAATAAATTATATACATTTTTTTTTACTTACCTTAGCTAATGTATGCTTTTTATTGATCGACTTCAAAAAAGGAGGTAATCAATTCGACTGACTTTTTTGTATGTATGATATAAAAGTTTAAGTTACTTACTATTCTCCAGCATCATTAAGGCCACATCGACGTCATTTTCGTTCACTGGAGGAGACTGCAACATATCTACACATCGGTTGACCTTCTCGCACACCCAGGTGGCGTTGGCAGCGCATGCGCACATCGAACAACCCGAACATTGGTTATCTAAACAATGAAAATAAGTTACATTAATGCACAATAGTCCTACAGCATGTTGAGCCTACATATCTTGCAATAGCGAAGAGTGTAATATTGCAAATGGAAATCAAAGTCCTAAATAGGATGTTTTATAGAATTATGAAAACGATCTAAGGTCTGTTTTATGTGTATTTCTTGATTCAACAATTTTAGCGTCATGTTTGCATTGCAAATATTAGTTTTAAGATACATTAAATAGTTGCTGTGATAGTTACTAAAAGAAGTGACTGACGACAAAATAAAAGGTGTTAGAACCGGTAGCTAATCTTTGTAGGACTGCAATAATCGAACAACCAACCAACCCGCACTAGGCCAGCGTGGTGGACTATATGGCCTAACCACTCTCAATCGGTAGTCGATTGTAGAGGAGGCCCGTGCCCTGCAGTGGGACGTATATGGGCTGATACAGAATAATCGAACATAGTTACCGTTTGACGTTTCCTAAAATCCTTAAAAAAGATTTTTATTTCAACGGTACCCATTAATTTAGTTGGAACTTGGATGGTAACGTTTAAAAAAATATATTAAAGAACTTACCGTCAGTACAGTCGCTGTACTCTGACACGAAAGGAACGCATTTTTGTTTGAGCTGGTCTGATGCTCCCACTAAAATTATATATTTCATTATTATTAGCTCATAGTGGACTACCCTGCTCTCTCTACTGGACATAAACCTCTCCTGTTGAAATATTTTAAATATTACATTACCAATCTGTGACCATCTGTGCTGTTCTTCAGAAATACTGGCGTGAACTTATACGAGTATACTTACATTTGAACATTATTATTTCTACCTTTCTATGATTCATCAATTTTTATAACTGGTTAATTCTATTGATAAAATATAATACCAGGATTTATATTCGAAGCATAATTTTCACTAACAAGGATTCCTCTACGATCAAAATTTCAAAATATCTTCAATATTACATCCTGCAAGAGTTGCACAGGCTTATGCAAGTGCTGCGACTGGCTAACGGCGTCTCTCAACGTTATATGACGGGCTTAGGCCTTAGGTCTATACCAATCCCACAATACGAGTTGATAAACTTAGAGATATTTGTAGAATAATGGCCAGTATAGTTACAGAAGTTGTAAACCAAACACTTTTTATGTTTAGCTCCCCGTTCACTAGTATCAACGATCTTTCAACCCGATTTAGTAACCTACTAAATAATATTTTTTCTCTCTCGCTTTCTTCAGCTACATCAAACATAGGCCTCCCCAAGGATCTAAACCAGTGGTTCTTAAAGTTTTAGTCACGATGGACCAATTAAAATTTTTGTCTTGCCATTGACCACCTAGTTTGTTGACTGGTTTGTTTGTAAGTTAATACAGTAGCGAAATTTAAAATAATAAGGGTCTTTCCATCATTTCATCATCTTTTCAGTATCCATAAATCAAAAAATATTTCAAGAATGACTCCGCAAATCATTTGGGATGCTTCCAGGCACCGCTAGTGGTCTGTGGACTACCGATAAAGAACCGCTGATCTAAACAATTACTAACTGTAAACACAAAATGAAAAAAGTGCAAATCCAGTGCAAATGAACACAACATTAGGAAAGTGCAACGTGAAGTGGTGCAAAATAAAGTTCGTGATTAAGAAAAAAACGAAGTACCGACATAAGTATCATATAGTAATTGAATTTCCTAATACCAGGCTCTATGCCTAAATACCAAATCTAAAGCCTAATTATACGGTTCATTATACATTTTTAAAACTATTTAACCAACAAAAAAAATATCGCCTTTTAAAAATTGCAATAATATTCTTCATTTTCGCAGTCAAAGAGTCATCCATTATTATTGTTATCTGAACATCATAGATAATCAAAAATCATTAAAAAAACACTAAATTATTTAAACACATTTAATTAATAAAAATAATATAAAAATACAAAACACATCACTTCACTCGCACATATCAACAAAAACTTCAATTTCGAAATCAACGATTTTTTTAGCTTAATTTAAATTTCATTTCTTTCTTTATCTGCATCAAGCTCTCTTTAAGTTTTTTTTTTTTTGCAATATAACGGAGATTTAAATATCTGTATTTCATTCATTTGTCTCCCTTTCTCTCTTCCATTGCATTCTGTCGTATCTTCATCTTAATCATTATTAACAATAAAGTCCACATAGTCTCCACCAGGTGATCCGGACAAAAGGTTCTCCTTAGGAACTTTCTTCTTCAGCTGTCGGATCTTACTCCTCACTTGGTTGTGAAGGTTGCGCCGGTGCCCATTTGGATGTCCACAGCACAACGCGTCGCCTCCTGCAAGACCAATCTCAAGTCAATAAAATACAACACTGGGAACAAATACTTTCGTGGCGGAAAGCAAGATTGGCTTGCAGGAAACGATGGGTTGGAAATAAAACTTCAGTATGCATTTTGAAAATTGTTGTTGGTTAAAAAATAATTCACACCTCTTTAATTCACAACACTGTAAAAACGTTTTATAGAGCTTACTTTATAAAATAACGATTAAACTATAGATTCTTCACTTCACGTTTTAGATGTAGTGATTCCATAAGCGTCAGTAGTCACATTATTATAATATTGCTCGTGTTTTCCCGTATTTTGTCTGTTCCATAATATCATGTATTCTATTTCACAAATTGAGTCTCATTTTATGTGTCCAATCGATTTGATAATGTCATATGACGCCATTATAATCCAATCATCGGTGATCGTGATTCATACAACATTGCCGATTTTCTTCGTACTGATTGTGTAAATATCAATACAGAACTAATTCTAAATTGCTTTAGTCACCTTCTAAACGTGCACATATAAATTGTAACTGATGATGTAAATCTGGTACCAAGCATTTATCACTGGAATAAAAAATGTAAAATCCAACCCTTCCAGAAATTGCTTATTGAAAAAGTAGGTATCCAAAACCCAAAAGCCAAACCAACGAATCCCATCAAAAACCTACCAGTCTCAACCAAATCATACATCCCAGCATCCATAGTCCTTCTTAGGCGATGCGACAACTGCCTAAAATAAGTAGGTCTGTCTTGCTGAAACAGTTGATTGTACATGTCCCTTGCGGCGCCACCTTCTCTGATCACCCTGTAGTATTCGCAGAACCAGGGGTTCCTGCTGATGCATCCCGCATGGTTGCCCTGCACGGAGCAGACGCAGTAGTAGCAGATGTCTCTGTTGGAATAGTCGAGGAGACTCTCGATGTCGGAGGCGACGTCGATGTCGGTGTCGTTAGCGTTGATGCTGTTGCTGTAGTATGCCGATCCTCGCTGGCAGCGCGCGCGCGAGTCGTACGGGATCTCGTCCTTGTGCCAGAGGTAGTCTGTGTTTTGTTAGATATATTTCAATTATGAAACAAACATTTGGCTACATATCGGTGCAGCTGTTTTGTAACATCATTTTTTTGGGGAAACCGTGAATATAACAAGACATAATTAAAACTTTTGTAGAAAATATGGTTACCAATACACAAAGAGAAATTAATACGATAGTCTCATTAAGAATCAAATACTTCGGGCTTATAAATAGTCTACCAATAATATATTAAAGCTGTAAAAATATAGAAATATAAATAAACATTGTCATCAACATTTTGCACCACGCCTAATCCACCATTCCTCACGTTGCATTTTCCTAACACCACAGTCTTCGTAACTCCATTCACTCCTCACCTCGTCGTATCCTGTTCGCCAAGTTCCTCTCGTGCTCATAAGGCATGTTCTTCTCAAACTGGTTCATCAGGGTTGACATCCTCATGCATTCATTGACGTTCATTGCCGGTCTCTTGCTACAATACTCGTCTTTTCCCTCCACAGAACAGACGCATACCTGGCAAGATTCATCTTTCGCAGGAAAGTTCATATGAGTCCTTCTACCGTCAGTAGCAACTACGTCATCTTCTTCAGAGCTGGTGATCTTTTCGTATTGTATTTGTTTTTCTTGCACTCTGATTACGGTGCGGCCTGGGACGCACATGAGACCTAAGGCGTCTAGTTCTTCCTTGCTCGGTGTGATGCGGTTATAAAGGAAATCTAGAAATGTATTAGCCACATATTCCTTTTTTGTTTGAGGTAGATGGTGTCGTGTAGGAAATGATCGTAAGTTTATTATGCATAAATATTTACTTCACTAATTTCACTGTTTTTAAACGTGTCTTCAAGTTTGCTAATACAATATGATAAGGAGTCTTCTCAAACACGTAATATTTTTTGGCAATAAATAAGAAATGGACATAATAAATTACAATCGCTATGCAGGTCTTATCAATTTAATTAAAATTCAATCAAGTGCCTCAGACGTCACTAGTTCTTTACAGCTTGCTATTCGCCTGATTTTAGGCGATGCGACTGATCATGGACAATAACAAAAACAACATCATGAACTGCAAATCGGTGCTTGGAATTCCACTGCGCTCGCCATCCTCATCCTGATGTAAAGTGTCAATATAACCCCGGAGTTACTCTGACCACAATGCCGTCTACTTATATTCATATTTGTGTATGAATGATTGTTCATTCAATTATTCGTTACAATTATATCGATCTAAGGCAGCTTACCTTCTCTGGTCAATTGATACTCTGGGTTAAACACTGACTACAGATTTACTATATTAACTTTGCCACTGTAAAATTGGCCAAAAACATTTGGCTGTAGTGTTAAATAAATGAGGCAGCTTACCATCTCTAGTCAATTGATAATCTAGTCTCCAATACACTAACTTACAGATTTACTATATTGCCACTATCAAATGGGTCAAAACTCAAAAAAATTTGGCTGTAGTCCTAAATGGTCTCCAAAACACTGCCCTATAGACTTTCTATATTAACTTTGCCACTGTAAAATTGGCCAAAATCATTTGTCTGTAATGCTAAATAAAAAAACAATCGTTACCAGCGTGGACGTGGTGGCAGGCGAGGCAGATCAGCAGCGCCAGTAGGAGCAGCGTGGTACGCATGGTGCCGGCGTAATGAATTCTATACCACAAATCATCTGTTTTATATCGCTCAATGGTTGATTTCCTTCAATTCTACTTTTTGGAATGCTATGGGGACGGATTAAGGTCGAGATTTTTAGACAGTTTCTTTGAGACTTTTACTCCTATGTGTTTCGATTAGTAAGATTTAAAATTCTTACCGTGATATTAGTTTTTTAGGTTTCCACGTAAGAGTTTAATAAGTTTATGAAATAGTTTTAATAATTTGATAAATAAAAGGCTACATCAAAAAGTTAAAAATATAAGTAAACCACCTTAAATATACAAAACCAGTATAAAGTAATAAAATATTATTTTCAACACTGATAGACACTGTTAAACGCCGAATGTAAAAGAAGAGGCTTCGGGTTCGAATCCCGCACTCAAACAAGTTATTTGTGTGATCCACAACTATTTTTTTTCGGGTCTGGGTGTTTGTGAGGCCGTAGAGTCTTTCGTAGATTCTGAAACCCACAGCACAAGACTTGATCTTCTTATGGTTGCAGGACTAAGTATGCGATTGCTCAGTTGATTTTATTACTAACTTTGAGGTAGACCTGAACTTTTGAAATTACTTAAAATTGATATAAGAGTGATAAATATATTTTGAACCGCGTTAGATCCGTGCAATTGAGTTGTATTTTAGATTTGGCCCCGCCTAACTCCATGCCTGTTCACTACAAGCGCGGTACGAAGCACAATGTTAACTAGCAGAAACAAAATAACCAAAGCGTCGTAAAACGTTATCGCTTCTCCCACACCTGCGCACGCACATCTGTGACTTCCACTTATCATAAGTCTAGATCCCTCCAGCCTCTTGTTCCATCAAGTGCCAAAACTAGGTCAGGCATCAGATCTAGATGGGGCTCAGAAATTATCAAAACATCGTAAGAAAACCTGCATACCAGAGCGATGCGGAAGAATTTCTATGGTATGTGAAATCCGCCAACCCGCACTAGGTCAGTGTGGTGGACTATATACCCAAACCACTCTCAATCGTACTCTCGATTGTAGAGGGAGCCGAAGCCCTGCAGTGGGACGTATAAGGGTTGATTCAGTATAGAAATCCCACCGGGCGTACAAAATTAATTGCTTGTGACGACGGCTTCAATCAGTAGCGTAACTACACCATCTGGGGCCCGTGGCAAAATCATCGGATGGGGCCCCCTTTTTTATGGAGAGGAAAACTGTTGTTTATTTTCCGGTACCCCGGAGGAAATCGAAAGGAATATATCAGTGTCACTGGCCTGCCAGCACATTGCGGTCGAGGCGGGTTACTAACAAAAATCTGCGCTAGCATACCAAATAAGACCCTGTCTTCCGCATTTCGGGCGGTACTGGATATAATCTCAGGACGAGAAGCACCCCGATTCCTTTCCAGTGATCGCCCGGCGCAGGACGCAACTCTCTCTTAGTGGGGAGCAAAGTTGATATTCCCTTATGTCTAGAACTAGACGCCCCTTAAAGATTTTGTGGATCGAGATCACGTGCACTGTCGTCCATCTCGGAATAAAAGTTAAAAAGAGTGCGCCGCAGAGCAGTTACTCCGGTGGCCCCTTTAGGTAGCCTCATAAGTCGTGCGTGGGAGATCGTGCTGGAATTCTTACACCCGTATTCTAAGACGTTTCCTCGAATATTCCTCAACCTTATACTTGTCGAGGTGAAGTTTAAAATGAATTCGAGGAATCCTCGAATATGGTATGCTTAGTTAAAAATATAATATACCTTTCCTAGAGGATCCTCGAGTGAGGTTGAGTGGAGGAAATACGTCATCTGATCTTCTCATTTATCCCACACACCATCAGGCGGAGGCATTGGATAGTAGGGGTGAGGCGATTCCGTTAGGCCTTGAAATTTTTATCAAGTGCGGCATGGCGTCGTTCTGGTGAAGCTCCTGCCTGGTATTTCAACTCGAGGAAATCTGAAAGTACATCGCCAGCTTTCTGAATGCTCGTAGCATAAAAGTCGTATTGGACGCCTTTTATATCGAGACCAAGACCATTAATTCTGTGGTTCCATAAGGCTTGATGCTTCCACCGACACTGTCTGTTTTGCCTAAGTTGTGCAGCTGGCATTGTTATGCAGATGCTAGTAAGAGACGCAGGATACATCGGACTAAAGAATCTCTATCGGGGATCCGTTAAGGAAAGATGGTCTCAACTTTTGTCGCAAGCCAAGACCTCTCTGGGGCGCGCTTCCCAATGGGGTGGATTGAACATAGCTCAGTTTAACCCCACGAAGACACAAGTTTACTCGTTTGCAACCAAGAAGACCCCTTTTGTCATTGAGACACTCTCTCTAAGCATCCGAGAGTATTCCTAGAACCGAAATATTGAGCAAAGTGCGTTTAGGTGTCATTTGTTGACAGCCTCCGTGGCGCAGACGCTGCCTGTGGAACAAGAGGTTCGATCCCCGCACCGAGACAAATGTTTATGAGACCCACAAGTATTTGTCTCGGATCTGTGAGTTTGTGAGACCGAAAAGTCTCTCGTAGTTCCCGATACCCACGACACAAGACTTAATCGATATGAATGTGGGGTCAGGACTATGTATGTGACTGTTGGGTGTATTTATGTGTATATTTCTTTGGAAGACCAGAGGCCAGCAAAAAGTTAGGAATTCTCAACAGAGCGAAGCGTCAAGCGATACTTCACCACCTGGAGACTGGCACCACGTGGAGTACTGCTCTCACCTCTGGGTAGGAGCCGCAAAATACCAGCTCGGCCCACTTGACTCCTTACAGCGCCGAGCTCTTTGAATCGTCAATAATCCCGATCTCACGGAGAATGTGGAGCCGTTAGGATTGCAGTGAGATTTCGGGTCTCTCAGTGTAATCTATCGATTGTTCCACGGAAAGTGCTCTGAGGAAGATGGTGCCACTATCGCTAATCTTCCATCACACTTCCCGCACTGCACCGCAGTAGAGTTCAATCTTACTACCTGAAAACTATCCGTTCATGGAAAGTACATACGTTTTCAGAAATCTTTTCTACCACGCACGTGCAAGATCTGGAATTAACTCCCTGCTTCGGAATTCCCTGGGCGCTATAACCTATCTGTATGAGTGCTCTCCTTACGGTAGGAAGCGACTTCATTTTCCTGGATTTGCGAAAATCTATGAGCGGCGGTGACCGCTGACCGTCAGGCAGGCTGTATGCTCGTATGCCTGCAGGCCATAAAATAAATTCCACAAGGAGACCATTCAGTCATCGTAATCGTGAGGGTCCCGGCTGGGCCGCCGCGCCGGGGGCCCGTGGCATTTTGCGCACTATGCCACCCTATTGTTACGCCACTGGCTTCAATTATACATAAAATTAAAATTTGTGCATGCTGAGCAATCCGGTCGACCGATCTTTACGTAATTGATCTTATGAACATTGTGCCGCGGGGCAATAAAGAACTGAACAATAACATTCCTATCATTCTGAAGAACTGTACCTTCACTCTTTGCTTGCATACCCCGTACCATGGATTTGATATAAAAATCTATGCTATGACCTGATACTGTGACTTTTATAAACCAGTTGATAGCAGCACTTTTTTTTATGAGTCCGAGCGCTACAGGGATTTCTCTACACTCCAAAGTTCCAATGTCTCGGAAAACCCCTACCCCTTTTGGTGTACATGCTTAAACTATACTATATCAGCCCGTCTTCGTTCCACTGCAGGGCACGGGCCTCCTCCACAATCGAGAGTACGATTGAGTGGGGTTAGGATCTAGGAATTAAGCCGTATAGTGCATTACGGTGGCCTAGTGCGGGTTGGCGAACTTTACATACCATAGAAATTCTTTAAAATCGATATGGCATGCAGGTGTCCTCACGATGTTTTCCTTCACTGTTACAGTGCATGGTGATTCACTATCACTGACTTCAAAAAGTCAGAGGTGTGCCCTCGGGTTTGGACCCGCGACCACTGTGAACATATTGGCAGTCGTGTCTGGTTCGTTTACCAACAGACCACCACGCACTCACCACGCACTCACCACGCAACCACGCAGTTAATTAGTATTTTAATTGCAAAAATATATTAATAAAACAAAACATCCTTTTTTATCAAAAATCATTTAATACCAAAATAGAACACTAAAATAATTATAAAATCTACAATCACTATTGTATTTGGCTATATTTTCTATTTTCCTCCACGCCGTCTCCATTTCTTCAGGAGTTAGGCTATGCGCAGACGCCAGTTCCCAGTAACTACAAGCCACGGGGAGCCAGGGCTTAAACACGCTCAGTCTTTTGTCATGGCTCAATTCTAAGCCTAAGGCCTTCTTAGAAACTAAATACGTAAAATATACATCTTCTAGATTAATTAAAGGCACGATTTTTGCAGTCCTCATGATTTTCTTTAGGTAGTTAGCTGGAAAAAAGAAAAGCAGTAGTAAGATAATGGCGGGACGACTTGCAAATGAGGGACGGCAGAAAATGGATGCATAAAGCAGCAGACCGGGCTCTGTGGTGTACCTTAGGATAGGCCTATGTCCAGCAGTGGAATGAAGTGGGCTGATGATGATAAAAAGGCATTTTTCAATACATCGCATGCTTTCGATACATTTTTCCGTATTTTTTATTGCATAATTTGGTAGCATCACTAGCACTGATGGTAACCTGTCTGTGAAACGAGAGGCAGCGGGTTCGGTTCCAACACTGGGACATATTTATGTGTGATCCACAATTAATCGTATCAATTCTTGGTGGAGATCGTAATATGTCCAATAATTTCTGATACACAACATTATATATTATACTCTGTACTGTTATTGTAGTTAAAACTATAATATCTGAAAATTGATACTTACTACTAGGAGACTGTCCCGCCCTCACACCCGCCACTGCAACTCCTGTAAGCCAGGATCAACAGTGGCACGCAATGTAATGACACCGAGCATTGAAGCTCGGCGAGTCTCCGGGAATGTCTAACTTGTCCTTAACCCGCAACGAAATCAATCAGAAAGTTAAATTAATTGGAGGAGTTGGAAATAAATAATGTCCACTTCCCTCCGTGCAAAGCGGGTGACAAAACATTGAACTAAAGAGGTAAATAACCTCCCAAAAAGACTTTTACAGCCGGAGAAGCCAGCTGTAAAGCACCACGGAATTCATTATTACATTTAAATGGGACCTATTGTGTGAGCTGTTATACTTGATTCCAGTAATAGGTATGGCAAAAACGCCGGAAAGCACGGAAATTCGTCCTAGTCTCCACTAGGTCCATGTAGTATACGACTCCGGATGATATCTGCATACTATCAAACATGATTTTACGCTCATTTTGCCAAATACTACACTCCCAAAGTATATGATGCGCGGACTGTTCATACTTGCTATTAGGTGTTGAACATGGGCATGCAGGCGAAACAACGAGCTTAAAAGAGTACAGTTTAGACTTAAAGTTACCGTGGCCCGTAAGGAACTGTGATACGCATTAATCGACATCTAGCCAAGTCTTTGTCAAACGATCACGCACGCAAGGAAAATATAGGTATAAATGACGTCCCTTCAAAGATACCTCCCATCTATTTTGCCATTCGTCTAATAGTTCGCTATAGACTACTGAAAGCGGTTTAAATAATCTGTCAACTTTTAAAAGTTCACGTGGAGTTAAAAATCTTTTATCCATATTCTCCCTAGTAGAGTAATACATGGCGGCGCGACGTTGCACCTCCAGATCGACGGGAATTACACCCGCCAGGACAGGCAATGCTTCGGTACTAACAGGTCGTCCGCCAACCCGCACTAGGCCAGCGTGGTGGACTATATGGCCTAACCACTCTCAATCGTACTGTCGATTGTGGAGGAGGCCCGTGCCCTGCAGTGGGACGTATATGGGCTGATACAGATACAGATACAGATGCCTTACACAAGAATATCAACGCCAAACGTTGGCTCTGGAGCAGTTTTCTTCGCACTGCACCGATAGATATAGTAGCGCTATCAGCCCATACGGGGGATCCATAACATATACACCCTAAGTAAGTTGCTCCATAGATGATTTTTAATGTTTTAAAAGATAATCCCCACGTTGATGTCGATATTCTTGACAAACCGAAAAATCGAAAATTTCCTTTTCGATTTTTCCCCGACGTTCTTAATATGCTCAAGAAAAGAAAAAATCCTTTCCAAAAATAAGCCAAGATAGCAAAAAGATTCCCTTCTCTTGTCAGTTGTATTATTAAACTTGATACGTGGTGGCGATTTTAAGATCCCTTTAAGAAGTAATTGGAACGTTTTTTGTGGTGCGAACTTTAAGCGATTTCGGTCACCCCATTCAGATATTAATTTTAAACACGTCTCAGCCATACTTTCTAGTCCCGACCTACTATTAGACTGTATAAGTTAGAGGCAATCGTCTAGTCCGTTAGTGAGCATCCTAATGGTAAGGGAATAGACAAGAAGTCGTCAAAGCCAAAATTCCACAAATATGGACCTAGAACCGAGCCCTGTGGGCAGCCCATTGTAAGTGGCTTCGATACGGCATGGTGGTCAAGTTTTAATTTAGTTGTTCCATGCAAGAAATACGAGTAAATAAACGAATAAATATTCCTAAAGCAACCTCGTATTTTCAATTTAAGAAGCAGCATTGGCCACCAGGCATTATCGAATGCACCGGAAATGTCAAGAAAGATACCAAGCATATACTTGTGATCAGATGTGCTCACCGCCCTACGGACCGATATCGCCGCGTCTACAGTCGATTTACCGATAGTAAACCCGAAATGCTTCTCGTGGAAAGTTGGACCTCCCGGTAACAGTCGAGGAACAATAAGGCGTTCGAGGAGTTTTCCTAATGACGGCAAGAGCGTAATGGGTCTGTATAATTTAGGATCTTGAGAGGATTTATCCCCTCCTTTAGGTATTATTCGTATAAAACCAAAGCGCCATACGCGCGGAAATACGCCCTCAACAATACATCGATTAAAAACGGCTAATACGGCATCACCGTCAGATTTGCACGCTTCTTTAATCATTCTATTAGATATTTTTTCCTCGCCGGAGGCTTTATTAAGAGGCAATAATCTAACAATGTTAATAAATTCGTCAAACGTTGGAAGACTCGAAATTGGAGAATTTGGCAATTCAGCTGCCCACGACCTGATGTGATTATGATATACTGTGTCATTTTCAACCGAATCGTCAGGTATTAACGAGTTTAACAGAGCTTCCGTTGTCTCCTCAATACCAGTTGTATAACTATTGTTGATTTTTAAGTTATCTATGTAGGCTAAGTCGATTGACTTATTTGCTTTAAATTCATGATATATGGGACACCACGGACCCTCTTTTTCCAACCGGGCTACAATTTTTCGCAATAAGTTACCCTTAGATTTTTGGACGGCGGCTCTATAATGTGACCTGGCAACTTTCAGTGCATTAAAAGCAGATGTAAACGCTTCATCAGTAACGCAGCGTTTTTTAAGTCTGTTAAACCGCCTACGCGCCCTGCGAAAAGTTCTACGCAGATGGACTAGGGACACACTCCACCAATCACATCTACGAGTACTCACAATGGGACCCCGACCGATGGTGACGTCCGCACAATATGTAAATGTGTCCGACATAATCTCGGCACAAGATTCAGCTGATAAATCATCGCGAGCGAAGTCTTTGGCATGCTGAACAAATAAAGTGCTAAACCAATTCCAGTCAGCACCCTTTGATTTATACCTAATATTTGAATTATTGTAGACAGGACCCTGTGTCAATCTAGGCACGAACTCGTACACAATCAGGCGATGATCACTACATGACGCGTCCGGCAGGACGCGCCACCTATCAATACGAACGTCCCCACTAGAAAGTGTGACGTCAATAGAAGATTCGCCCGTAGGGCTACTGTAAGTAGGTGGTGCATCGGGGGTGTTGTGTATTTCTAGATTCATCTCTGCAATGAAATCTTCTACAGCGCAACGTCGCTCGGTATCGGTAGAGCGATATTTGCCATACCAAAGAACAGATGATGCATTAACGTCAGCACCTATAATAATTCTATGTCCAACGAGGGACCGCAAGACATAGCGGAGATGGTGTAGGTGCGGACCCACAGGATCTGAGTATTGAAAGTAACAGCTCACAACATAAACCTTACAAATCGGACTAGACACCTCAGCGACAGCACAGTGTGACGTCATTAGATTACGCACAGAGGTTACGGTAAGATTTGAACCCGACACAAAAATACCTGCTCGTGAGTTGCTATCAAGTTGTACGACTTTACTAGACATACGCGCATGTTGATATTGCTCCTGTACTATTTTTTTTTTTTATAGTACGATATTTAACTTATATTTGCGAATTAACGTATCTAATTCCGACGTTGCTACCCTATAATTATGGAGGTTTAACTGTCCGATGGTAAAGTTATTCATATTGTGTTAGTACTGGGTCGAGAGAAATAGTTGTTGGAGTTTGTACTTGTATGTTGGACACTCCTGAGACCCACAGCGATGATCGTGGGGTTTTTTAAAGCGTTTGCATGGTGCGCATACTGGCTTAAAATCTGTGTTTGAACTGTGCGGACACGATTTAGTCTCGTGTTCTTCGGCACAGATGGCACATGTAGGTGTTTTTACTGTGCAAAACTTTTGCACATGCCCATGATGACAATTCAAACAACGTACTACTTACTATTAATGATATATCCCGGCCCGGACAGATACTCCGGGATGGAGTCCTCGGGGTACAACCACCGCGGCATGTACCATTTCGTATACTCGTCCCGGTGAACACCTTTGTCCACAAATTTGTAACCTGTATAATAGATACGAAAAAAATAAACCATCAAAATTGTAATAAAAAGAGAGAAACAAATTTATATTTTGATAAATCTAAAATACCTAAATAGACTTACAATTTTTTAGGTCTTTTGAATTTTTGAAATCTGACTCATATTTTTCGAGATATACAGGATATATCAAGACTGCTACCGAAAACGAAGCTGGGTGGTAGTTTTAGAGACTTCAGACACAATGTAACCAAATTTTGTACAAAAATTTGTGACGATTTTTTTTTTTGTATTTTTGTCTATCATCGTATTCGGATGGCAAATACATAGATTTTTCTTAAATAATACTGTACACCCTTTTATTTTTAAAGACTCTATGATATGCAAGCCTTTAAATTATTATTTTAGCAAAACCTATGGATTTACCACCCAAACGCGACGATATTTAAAATGCAATAAAAAAAATTGTCGCGTTTCTTAGCGAAATTTTTAGTAACATTGTGTTTGTACTTGTCACTAAAACTATCACCCGGCTTCGTTTTCGGTAGCAGTCTTGATATACCCGGTATACAAACATATCTGCATAATTTTTTTATTTCACATTCGTGTTCAGACGCTAGTATAGATTAACACACCCAAAAACAGTGCAATTCTTTACAAAATTACATGCAAACACATTGAATTGTTGCAACATTATTAACCTGCATACCTGCATACGTATGAGATCTTATCAATAACACTACACCTATCTGTAAGTATGCTTACATCTTAAAACTATGCAACAAATTTTGACGCGTTTTTTTAAATATATAGATTGTATCAAGACATTGTGTTGCCCTACGGTCAACAATTATTAACTGATTAATTTACATACTAATTTCTTTATTGCAAAACATGGACGAACTAACCCAATTTCTCACAAGCTGTGCAAACAAAAATACTACTTGATAATAGATGGCGCTGCAAGGCATAGGTATATTATTTTAAATACGTATAATAGCTTTATTCATAGACAATTTGAAAACCTATTTTAGCTATCGTATGTTTTGTCCCTTTCGCACGACTTTTGAATTCAGTTTGAGTAAAGAAGACAAAAAGTGCGTGGTGGCCTGGTGGTAAACGGACTAGACGCGGCTGCCCACATGATCACGGTGGTCGCGGGTTCGAATCCCAGGGCACACCTCTGACTTTTCGGAGTCATGTGTGTATTGATAGTCAATCACCACGCACTAAAACGGTGAAAGAAAACATCGTGAGGAAACCTGCATACCATAGCGATTTATAAGAATTTCTATAGTATGAAAGTCCGCCAACCCGCACTAGGCCAGCGTGGTGGACTATATGGCCTAACCACTCTCAATCGTACTCTCGATTGTAGAGGAGGCCCGTGCCCTGCAGTGGGATGTATATGGGCTGATACAGAAAGAAGACAAAAGATTCGTTAACTAAAATAGGTTTTAAAATTGATTTTTCAATCGCCTGATAATTTTTATTCGAAGAACGTAACAATCTTATCAATTTATCTATAAATATACACACAATATAAATAAATATCTATTATTTGTTTACTAAAACATAAAAATGCTTCACATAATATAGATACTAAATATACCCATTTTATCTTCTTGTAAGACTTAAAAATAAAAATAAACCGCCTTCGATACAAATGATTTGATCGGAGGGTAACATACATTACATTTATCTACTAATGTTTGTATAATTTCTTGACTGTTTCGATATTTTTTCATCAACCTTTTATTGTCTACTACTGGATATAGGCCTCTTTCAAACCAATTTCAACCTGCCTTCGGTTAGTGGCATCCAGCATCTGCCAAAGACCTTTCGCAAATCGTCACTCCACCTAACACTGAAGGGCATCCTACACTATGTTTGCCAAGATGCGGTGCTTACTGAAATGTATATATATATATATATATATATATATATATATATTACTGCACTGAATGGTGAGACGAGCATGCCGTTTGCCTTATGGTAAGCGATACAACCGCTCATAAACAGTAGTAAAACCAAACATCTAGTTGTTACTCTGGCTACAATGTCCTTCAATCCGAAATACAACAGTGCATTGCACTTTCGTGGGAGAAATAGACATTGCGGTGGTACCTACCCGGGCCGCCTCTCACAAATGAGAGATCTACCACCAGTAACATATTGAGATCAAAAACCATCTCGCAGTTTCTGATCCCCACAACACCCTTATCTTAATATACACTCATGCATTTAACTTGAGAACTGTATGACTGTATGTTAGGTTACTTCACCATCTTCTTCATCTTTCTTACCCATCACATGATCATCCTTCCGCTCTTCAAGCACGTGCCTCAGTCGCCAGGGGTTGAGGAGCACGTCATCATCGATCTTGTAGAGGAACCTGGCCTGCGGGCAGCGGTCCAGGGTCCATTGCATCATCAGCGCCGTCTTCAGCGTCAGGTTCTGGTAGTGGTCGCGGAAGTCCCACACTATCATGTCGCTGTGTTGTTTCGCCTCTAGGTATATGTCCACCTGGAGAGATCATCATTATTGTTAATTTATCTATTATCAGTACAAAATACATGCACCGCAATGTCTATTTCTCCCGCCAAACCACAGTGTAAATGCATATATGTGATTTGGTTTGAAGGATATTGTAGCCAGAGTAACTACTGTACATATTGAGACTTAACGTCTTAAGTCTCAGGATGGCAAGCGCAGTGGAATGCCAAGCATTGGTTTGCAATTCCTGGTGTTTGGTTTTGCTACTGTTTATGAACAGTCGTATTGCATACCATCAGGTGAAAGGCACGCTCGTATCGCCATTCATGGCAAAAATGCTCAATACCTTTCCTCCTTCTGTTCCTTTTCCAATCCCATATGTTTGACCAGTCTAGGCCTGCGATCCGAGATATTAATGTTCAAATTCGATAAATTGATATCCATCTTTTAATTTTGTTTTCTACAGGGTATATCAAGACTGCTACCGAAAACGAAGCCGGGTGGTAGTTTAAGCGACTTCAAACACAATGCAACAGAAAAAGCGACAAATTTTTTTTTGTAATTTTTTTCCTATTGCCATATTTTGGTGGTAAATACATTTTTTCCTAAAATAATAGTTTATACCCTTTAATTTATAAATACTCTAAGATATAAGAGAGTTTAAATTATTATTTTAGCAAAATCTATGGATTTACCACCCAAAAATGACGATATTTAAAAAATCATAAAAAATAATTGTTTATTTATTTATTTATTTTATTTATTTAAAAGACACACCAACGACAGTAACACAAAACTTACAAAAACATATAACATTATAGCTTCGGACAGAGTGCACTATCCTTACAGGTGTATACAACATTCATTATAACTAGCTTAAATTAATACAATTTACTTATACTAAACAAAATGGAAATAAACAATAAAAATGAAGTGGGTGATGAATATGTACAATCTAGATATTTATTAATAATAACTAATTTATGAGGAATACTATCAAAATAGAAAACAGAAATAAACAAAAAATTTACTAGGCAATGGACCACTAAGGTGATCTAGCTTAATCATGTTTCAAAGACCTTAGTAAGGTATTCTTAAATTTCCCAATAGGCACACTGAAGATGTCAATATCATTGTAGTGCTTATATATATCTATGGCCCGGTTTAAAGGAGAAGTTATTTTTGTCCTGTATGATGTTTTACGGAAGGTTTCTTTCAAGGCATATCTAGGAACTTTTCTCGGTACCACTAATTGAAGTTGAGCGAGCAATTTTGGAGCATCTATAGAGCCATTTATTAATTTGTGTAAGAAAACAACATCAAATACTTTCCGTCGATCTTGCAGGGAATTAAGTTTAAAATGTTTGAGACGACACTTATAGTCTGCACGATAAGGACAGTTTGGATCTTTAAGGGCCAAAAATTTTGTAAATATTTTCTGTACTCGTTCTATGCGTGTATTGTGTATTTGATATTCAGGGCTCCAAACAATGGTGGCGTACTCTAGAACGCTACAAACCAAAGCATTGTATAAGCACAGTAATGCTTGAGTGTTAGTGAAATCACGACATATCCGCTTTAGGAAGCCCACCATTTTTAATGATTTAGAGATAGTCATGTCAATATGCTCGACAAATTTCAACTTACTATCAATTATGACACCCAAGTCGCGGACACTCCTGACTTCATTTAGCTGCTCTGAGCCAACGTAATAGTGTGTGGAAAATTGGTTTTTATTTTTCGTTAACTTAATATGTGTGCACTTTCTTGCATTCAAGGTCATGTTATTTGTAGAGCACCAAGTATTTATTGCATTAATGTCTCTCTGAAGGTCTAGTGAGTCGTCAGTGCATGATATTACTTTATAAAGTTTCAAATCGTCGGCAAATAACAGGCACTTGCTATACCTTAAGTGATCTGGAATATCGTCAATAAAAATAGTGAAAAGTAATGGGCCCAAATGTGATCCCTGAGGAACTCCAGAAGAGGCAATATAGCTTTCGGATTTGTACCCACTCATTGCGACTCGCAAAGCTCTATGTTTGACGTATGATTGAAACCACAGAAGCAGGGGACCATGTATACCAAATCTTTTTAGTTTGGTTAGCAAAATGTTGTGGTCAACTTTATCGAAGGCGCTTGTGAAGTCGGTGTAGATTACATCAACTTGGTTTTTGGCATCTATAGATTTTGAGACGTCGTTTATGTAGCTAACTAAGTTGGTAGTCGTAGACCTTGATTTTAGAAAACCATGCTGATCAGTAGATAATCTATTTTTAACAAATGTAGCCACTGGAGGATAAACAATACATTCAAATATCTTGGAAAAAATGTTCAAAATGGATACCGGGCGGTAATTCGTTATAACCTCCTTTGCACCTTTTTTATAGATAGGAACTACGTTTGCCTCTTTCCACAACGTTGGAAATGTGTATGTTTGCAGAGATCTTTGAAAGATTAATTTCAGTGGTAGCGTCAAATGTTTTTGGGTCGATTTAATAAAATATGGAGGTATTCCGTCTGGCCCAGCACCCTTACTTCCGTCTAGTTTGGAGATTGCTTTGTAGATCATGTGCTCCGTTATGTGAATACTATGTAATGTATCTTGCGGATATACCCCTTTATCATTGGTGTGCTCGTTTTCATAAATATTCCAATGTGAACCGTCCAGTTTACCAGAATACAAAGCGGAGAAGTGTTTTGCGAACAGGTCACAAATGTCTTGACCTGTAGAAGCATTGTCATTACCTAATGTCATTTGACGTGGGATTTCAGGTGATTTTCTAAGTCCTTTGACAAACGACCAAATTTTCCTCGGGTATTTTTGCACTGACGTTTCCACTGACGCAATATAAGTTTTATAACATTTTCGGATTGCATTACCTACACGCTTATTAGCAGTATGAAGCTCTAATAGATCCCTAGGGTTCTTGTACAATCTATATCTCTTTCTTAACGTTTCTTTTTCTTTGATAAGTTTAATTAATGAATTGTTAAACCATAAAGGATATCTCCGAGGTCGTTGCTTGGCTTTAGGTACGAAAGAATCAATTATTAATTGTAAAATATGGTAAAATTTCTGAGTCATGACATTGACATCCCCGTTAGCCAATTCCAGATCCCAGTCAACTTGACTTAGCTTGTCCCTTATAATAGAGTAATCAGCCTTTTTAAAATTATGTGTAGCGAAAATTTTGTGTGTCAGATGTAATTTAGTATTAAGATTTAAGTTGATATCTAAGGCTGGATGATGTAAGTCAATTTTACTTAATGGATCGATGGCTTCAGACACACTGACGTAGTCAACATTACCCAGTATCAAGTCTAAGGTTCTATGATTAGCATTTTTAACATTATTAAATTGCTTAAGATGATTCAGGGATAAAAAGTCAACAAAACAATATCCTATAGAATTATTATACTTTGACGGTTTCAAGCTATTATCACTGTCAGTTACCCATTCAATAAAATTCAAATTAAAATCACCGAATATGAGTGTCTCATGTGGAGAAGTGCTCATGCTAATATTAGTATTGCTCAAGAACGACTCCAAAGACCCTAAAGTTAGTGGAGGTGGTAAATACACAGCGCATAGTAAAATAACTCTACTTAGATTGTTACTCTTAATGTCAATCGAGATCCATAGGTCTTCATTGGGGCTCTCCAGGTGACTCAACCTCTTGGACTGTATGTGTTTAGAAACAGCAATAAGCACCCCACCACCTCTTTTACCAGCAGCTGAGGTCGATTTTCGATCACGGCGATAGATCGCATAATTATTGTTTAAGATCTCGCTATCTTCGATGGAGTCATCCAACCAGGTTTCTGTACCTATTATTATATCATAATAATCATTCGCCATTGCCGTCAACGCAATATTATTTAGTTTTGTGCGCATACCGCGAAAGTTTTGGTAATAAATTCTGAATTGTATTATGTTCTATTACGGCCAATATTTAAGAACAAAACGAATGAAAATTACAACTTATCAATACAGTCATACGACCTGATCTGCCTCGCTGGAGAATCGTCCTGTTTACGAATAAATATACGAGAGTTCCTGATCCACACATATTTTATACCCTTTTCTCGTGCGACTTTTCTGGTCTCGGCATGAAGTGCTTTGAAGTGTGGTGATAAGTGTTCGGAAACAAAAACAGCTGATTTTTCATTAGGATAGCCTAGATGAACTGAACTTAATTTATCAGTATTATGGGTTTTATTAAATTTTGAGACGGCAGCTAAAATGTTATCTCGGATCCTGGCACTGGGCAATTTAACAATGATTGAGCGTGGCCTTTTATTAGAGTCATCAAGCTTACGAACTCTCGTGCAGTTTAAAATTTCAGAATCTTGTAAAGGACAAGAAACTACGTTTGCTAGGTTTTTTACAACATTTAATAGGTTCTCTGATTTCTTTTCTGGGATTCCATTGATTTCAATATTGCTTTCGCGCGAGTATTGCTCGATTAAATTCAATCGGGTTGATAAGTCATGAATAGTGCCAGATAGCATATCTTTCTCTTTTACTAGCTGCTGTATTGTTTCTTTAGCTTTCGATAAATCCGCTTTTAGAGTGTCATATTCTGCGTTAAGGAATTCAAAATTTGTGGTAAGTTCTTTAAGCTCCGCTATATCGTCTTTTATGGATTGAAATTCCCTTGCAAATAATGTTTTAGCTTGATCCTGCATTGCTTCTTTCACTGCTAGGTGAATTTGAAAATTGTCGCGTTTCTAAGCGAAATTTTTAATTGCATTGTGTTTGTAGCCACTAAAACTACCACCCGGCTTCGTTTTCGGTAGCAGTCTTGAGATACCCGGTATAATTTTAGTTTTATGTCTCTTGATATTGTGTAATCATTTATGGTAAGTCTTTATGGTAGGTAGTTAATTACAATCAAATTCCACTTTCATGTTTTGTCTGTCTGTGACAAATAAATCAGTTTTCTTTCTTCTTTCTTTCATCTGGTAACCCATGTCCTTATTGAAAAACCGATGCAATAAAAATTAATCATCTTACGAAATTTTCATCAACGTCGTCTCCATCCACCCCCAGCACGAAGTATGTCGGCTGGTGGCTCGCCCACGTGTCCCTGATCACCGCTCTGTGGTCGTAGCGTGATGGTGCGGTCGCCACCAGCGCCAGCAGGGCCACTTCATCCACCCCGCTGCATGACGTTGAAGACGGCTCGATCAGGAGCTGGCTGGAAGAAACATTAACATCATTTAGTGCTATCTGTATTTGTATCAGCCAATATGTTTCAATTACTTATACAAAAATTGGATCAATATTTGATGTAATGTTTGTATAAGCCCATATACGTCGCTCGGTAGGGCACGGGTCTCCTCTATAACTGAGAGTACGATACAGAGGAGTCAGGTCATATAGTCCACAACATTAGCTGAGTGCAGGTTGACGGATTTTTGCTCCAATTAATTTCTTACAAATCGGGTTACCGCTAACGCCCCACCTCGGGGGAGGGTGGAGCGATTATGTTGGGTTCACCGATAGGCATACCAACCAAAACCACGCGTTGCCCTCTTCAGCGCAATTGGAACAGCCCCGGGAACTCGAAGCAAGAGCGCTTCAGTTTCTACTGGGACCCCACTACACTAGCCTAGTGCGGGTTGGCGGATATACCATAGAAATTCTTACAAATCACTAGGGTATGCATGTTTCCTCATGATGTTTTCCTTCAACGTTGTAGTGCATGGTGATTTACTGTTAATATACATATGACTTCGATTAGATGTGTACCCTCGAACTCGCGACTACCATGAACATGTTGGCAGCCGCGTCTGGTCCGTTACCAACATCATGCCCTAATCAGGCTACTTCACCCTCTATACATCTGAACAAGCGACAATTAAATAGAGAATATGATTGAGCTGGCTAAAATCATAGTCCACCAGAATACACAAGCTGGTCGAAACTACGTTAAACGTAATATCCCTATCGCACAATTCCCGACTCCAGGCTAAAAATAAATAGAAAAATCCTGTATCCTGTATCCCCATGCACGACCCGGCATTCGAATCGGAGACTTCACCGTTTTAATTATGCCGTAGTACAACTACTACTAGGAGTTAAACTTGAAACGGAAAATATTTAGTGTCTACATAACGGCTTTTCTATCATTTTATACTATAGTTGCTATCTCTGCTAATCAGAATAACCTAGCAGCAAAATTATTAGGAAGCGTGTTTAATGAGTTCATTGGCCTTTTCGTCACTATATCT
This sequence comes from Hyles vespertilio, assembly GCA_009982885.2. NCBI lineage: Eukaryota > Metazoa > Arthropoda > Insecta > Lepidoptera > Sphingidae > Hyles > Hyles vespertilio. The sequence goes on along the minus strand of CM042823.1, from coordinate 5,409,544 downwards.
ATAACTCAGTGCACTGGACTGTCGCCAAACTCAAAATAATAGGAATAACAAAAGAGATTACATTGTATTTACTTCTTGTATTATTAGATACCTAAACTAGAAATAGGAAACAATAGAACATAAAATGTTGTCAAGCGTATTATCACTTTATCGGCACGTATTCCGTTTACCCCTGGACACTCTAGTACCTCTCCGACAATCAACAATCCTAAATAACAATCATCATCATAATCTCAGTCACAGGAAGTCCACTGCTGAACATAGGCCTCCCTCAAGGATCTCCACATCGACCTGTTGGAAGCGGCCTGTATGCAGCGACTTCCTGCAACCTTAGCTAGGTCGTCTGTCCACCTTGTAGGCGGGCGTCCGACATTTCGCTTGCCTGTACGTGGCCTCCACTCGAGAACTTTCGACCCCAACGGCTATCAGTTCCATGCTTTATGTGTTCGGTTCACTGCCCCTTCAACTTGCTAATCCTATTTCTCCTACGGATCTCCTAATTTCTGATTCGATCTCGTAGGGGTACCGAGCACAGCCCGCTCCATAGAAATACACGCTGCATTTGCTTAGCCGCTGGCTGTGAAATGACAGATCGCGGGCTCGAACTCCGCACTGAGACAAATGTTTGTGTGATTCACAGGCATTTGTTATAGACTGGGTGTTAGTAAGAAAAATCTTTCATAGTTTCTGATGCCCACGAGTCACGACACAAAGCTATCTTAGTGTCGGGTCTGGACTATATATCCCACTGTGGGTTTTTCATTTACATTATAAATCAAAAAGCGGTTTGTAAGAAATTCTATGGAGTGAAAAGTCCGTACTACTGACCTACACTCAGCTATTGTTGTAGACTATATGACCTAACCCCTATCTATCGTACTCTTGATTGTAGAGGAGGGCCGTGCCCTGCAGTGGGATATATAGAAAGAAAGAAAGAAGAAAGAAAACTCATTTATTAGCCACAAATAAAATGACGCACACACTCGTTTAACATAAATTTATATATACAACGTGTAACAGGATTAATTCACAACCTCAGACACCCCAACTTTAAAATATTATTGCAATCATAGTTTATGCTTTGAAATCGTACTATCATAATTACAAAATCTTTTATTTATGAAATTAGTTATACCAAATGTAGGTACTTAACATGGTCACCTTACGAGTTACAAATAAGAGTGTACTACTACACACGCTCGCCGGACACGCACACATGTACACAAGACACATTCACACGAGTACCTAACGCCGGTCGCCGACCGCTGCGCCGCGCCGCGCCGGCAGAAACAGCTGACAATAAACGAAATACAAATTACAAATTACGTACGTAACTGATTACTGGGTGGTTTGGTAAACAAATTATTATTTATTTAATCTGTAAGCATAACATTTGTGTTTTAACTATAAAATCTAAATATTTTACTTACTAGATATAATGCGTACGAACCCAACATAAGACAATATTTTGCATGAATCGGCTATAAAATATTATTAATTTCACTTCCCCTAAACTTAGTTCCTACAGGCGGGCAGGACACGGGCGTCATTTATTTTGCATTATTATTGAATAAGATAATAAGATAACGCAATATCTAACAACGAATACTAGATTGGGAATCACAACCTAATCACAACACAAAAAAATACAACAAAATTAACTTACGTGTTACATGGCACTCATGAGGCGATTTCTTTTTAAAATATGTTCGACATGTCCACCACCTTGATACACTTTGATGCACATTTGCGTAATTGTTCACGTAATTTATGTAAAACTTCACTTTTAGGAATTTGCTCCACATTACCCTCCTCATCCTGGATCCTCCACATTAGTACTTTCACTGAAGTATACCAGAGATTTATTACGTCCCCACAAAAAAAGTCAAGAGACGTCAAGTCAGGTCAGGTGACCTAGGAGGCCATTGCACAGGTTCGCCGCGACCTATCCAGCGCTCTCCGAACTCAGCATCGAGATACCGTCAGACATGCCAATGATACATTATCACCACACAGTGCCAAAGTTCTCACCATTTCAGTGTATTTGAATATTCGAATACCGAAAAGACATCGCGCGCGAAAGTTATCGAAATATCTACTTAACACTTAAACACAAGTAGACACAGATAACTGCGGTGCACGACTAGATTTTTTTCACATATTCGGTGCCCATTTAGGGATTGCAATAACGGGATATCTGACACACCGGGATTCCGCATACATTGTAGCAAAATTACAAACCGAATTTAATCACCATTTTAACGTTCCCCGAAATTATTTTTCATAGAAATACCTATTTGTTGTTTCTTTTCATATTGATTTTGTTACATTTAATTTGTTTCATTTAAGTGCATGTATTGCGCGGGATTTGGATCGCCCGGCCTTGCAAATACCGGGAGTAATTTTTTTCGCGGCGCATCCCTATACCGCCGCGCGCGCCGTCGTTTGTCGGATGGATCAAATTGCATTAAACAATAGCTGCATCCTGCTCTATCTAGTTGTAGTTAAATGTGCGGAAAAGAGAATATGATAGTTATTTATTTTGGTAGCTTATTACGTTTATTGAGGCCTATCGTTGTGTGCGTTTGATTAATGATAGATTGCTTAAATAAACTTTATGACTATCGAAATAAAGTTCATTTTTGTTCATTATTTAGTTTATTAGAGTATTCGTTTAGTGATTCATTTAAAAATGATCTTATGTGCTGGAGTTACGTTTCAATTTCGTTTGTTCGGAGTACTAAACGAAGGAGTGTCTGTAATTTACTTGGTCTTAACTAATTATTTTGAAAAAAAATACCTACCGAAAAAAATGTTGATATCGGTTCAGTAGCTGATTCTGAACGTACTACTTTCCGCTTTTACATTTAAATCTGTTACATGTTGTATAGCTAACAACAAAAAGACAGTAAAAGGGAGTTTGTACGTCGCATAAATGTGACACGTAGGTGACCACTCAGCTTATTGTTGCACTGCGACGCGAGCCACAGCGCAACGCTGGTTTTCAGTGGTCACCTTGAGTGACATGCGAACGCCAGCTTACATACTAAATAAATTAAAACATATTGTATAATTAATGCTTAAAAAAATAACAATAAAAAAAACAAGTCATAATAAAGGATTAATAACTAAAGAAACAAGTAAAATATAAAAATTAAAAATCTACTAACACAAACAGTACAACACATACAAAGAAAAAGCAAAATAATATCTAATCTAGTTTATACAAGTATTGTAATAATTATGAAGTAATGTAATAAGTAAAGTAAGTATTGTAATAGTTCCTTGAGAACTAAAAACAAGCCTTTGCATAATGCTCTGTCCCGCTTCCGCTCGCACAACACATCAGCATTGCACAATAATAATTAATGCAGAATGCTCTCTGCAGTCTGCATTCGTCCGGCGACGATATATATATAGACTCATACAGAATACGTGAAGAATATATTTTGTGTATGATACAGGCTATCAAATGATACGAGTATGGTTGTAGAGGAGGCAGTGAAACCTATATGAATGGGCAGATGCAGATAACTCACATGTTGTCGAGATAATGCTGCAGACTCCTGTTTCTCCTGTAGTGCATGAGGTTTTGGTCGGACGGCGGCGGCGGCAGCAGGGCTCTGCTGGCCAGCTCCACGAGCCAGCACGCCGCCGCGGCTGCCGCGGCCCATATTACCAGTACCAGAACCAACGCGACCTTCCTGCGACCTGGACAATCACAATCAAATAGCTATTATAAGTGAGAGACCCCATGCACAGTAACATGCTCCAAACAATCAATCAAAAACTCCAACACATGCTCACTAAACAGCTCATGTGAAACGAGAGGCCGTGTTTCGATCACACCGAAACAAATATTTGTGTGGACCAGAGGTATTTGTTTCGGGTCTCGGTGTTTACGAGACTGAAAAGTCTCTCGTAGTACCTGATACCCACGACACAAGACTCGATCTTAGTGTGGGGTCAGGACTATGTATGTGACTATTGAGTGCATTTATACATATACCGCGATAAACCAAGCTAAAGAAATACCACATAGTTTTCGGTTGGCAGCGGCTTGTCAATGCCCCTTTTCTTTTAGCATATGTACGGCAAACAAACAAACAGGTCACCTCATAGTAATTGATCAGTGCCGCCCATGAACATCCATTACACCTGGATCATGAAGCCAGCCTGTCAAATCGGGATAGGAGCGGGTAGAATAAAGGATGGAAAGAGGGCGCCCTTATTGGGCATCGGCGAAATCCCGCCGATCCTCAACTGTCATGGACGCGCGATCCCCAAGATTTTTAGTTTAATATTAATGTTTAAAGTCTCTCAATATGTTACATTGTCAGTGATAACTATGGCCTGGTAATGGGCAATATAAAATTAATAAAACTACAACCAATTTGGAAGGCTGTATTAGCATATTGGTCTGTGAAATAAAATTCAATTTGATGTATCCAGTTTGTGTTAATTTAATAGGAATATAATAGGTATAGTATAAATATAATACATACATTAACTCAAGACTTTTTCAAGAAGAGGTACGCAGAGGTACTATCATGACATGACACCCACATTACGCCTTGTAGGTTCCGACCCACGGTGTGATAGGTGGCGAGCCTATCGCCATATCGGGCACAAATTTCTGACTCTGGGCTGATAATGAATAGAAAACCCAATAACACTTTGCCCAACCCGGGATTCGAACCCGAGACCACAACTTTACAATCATACTATAGTACTATAGTAATCATACAATCGCTCCACCGAAGCCGTGAGTGTGTAGTTTATCAATCTATATTACGAGGAAAAAATGTATCCTAACTTATTAGCAATATTAAAACAGGAAAATATTATAATATAACATTGGAATAAAAATACTTCATGTAATGTATTACAAATTCATAGCACACGATCATGCAGTTCACCTGATGGTAAGTTATTACCGCCGCCCATGAACATCTGCAACACCAAAGGGCGTGGTATGCGTTGCCGGCCTTTAAGGTGGGAATACGCTCGTTTTTTCGCTAGGTCATATTTGTCCGGAAATATCGCCGCTAGCAAGAGACTATTCCCGATTTGCTTTGTATGGAAGTGGACATAAATATTTCCAACTCCTATTATTTAACTTTCGTTGCGGGTTAAAAACAAGTTAGACATTCCCGGAGACGCCGAGCTTCAATGCTCGGTGTCATTACTTTGCGTGCCACTGTTGATCCTGGCTCACAGGAGTTACAGTGGTGGGTGTGAGGGCGTGACAAAAAAATGACTTTGTTCATTTATTTGTTTAATCCAATCAAGGTTAATATTATAAGTATAATTTTTAACATGGTTTCGCCTATATCAGTAGTCGGTAACCTTCGCCTCGCGAGCCACATGTGGCCCTTTGGATGTAAAGTTTAAATTCCATACGCCAATACAACTTATTTAAAAAATCAACGAGGAGGAAGCTATGATGCTGCCTAGAGATCAATATGGAGGTTATTAGAAGAGCCCTATGTTCAGCAGTGGGCTTCTTATACCTGAAACGGACGAACGAAAAACAATTCCACAAATCTCACTTACCACTAAACAAAGCCCTCCCTTTAACACACACAAATAATAATGACCCTATTATTACAAAAACACGTAACAACTCAATGATGAATTATAATAAAAAAATATTTTTCATGAAAATAGATACCATCACACTTGCTATTTTGATGGAAAATGTCAATATTTAAAATAAATAATATTGATTGCACAACGGCCGGGATTTATCCATGAGATTTATCCGACGACCAATCCTAAAGAAAATTATAATTTAGTCCAATATTTCATTATAATATATAGTATGTATTTTTAAAACCCGAAGAATAATAACATAGAGCAGAAGGTATAATGAGTCATTTTATATAATAAAATGTAATGCATATGAGTGCGTTCTGATAATGACAATGGTATACCTACATTCCAATTCCGGTTACATTATATTAAAATGATTATTTTTCCGACCCAAATATCGACCAATAGAATTGCACCATTCAACGTCACGTGGTACAACCTACATGGTATTATACTGATAATTTTTTGTAAATTTTCTCTGGTAGTTGCTATATATAAAAAACAAAACATGATCCAGTCAAATTAACCACACGTCAAACTGACAGGTTGAATTCAATTGTGAAAATTGGAGATTTTGCATGAAAATGAGTTTGAAATTAAAATTTGGGACGGAAAAATAATCCCCCGAATACCACACGAGCTTCAAAATTATCTGGCATTTCCCTCAAGGTTCCCTGCAAACAAATAAAGTCGTCAAGTTTTGACTCCTTCATTTGTTTGCAACGAACCTATCGGGAAATACCCGATAATTTTGAAGCTCTTGTGGTATTATAAGTGATAATTTTTTGAAAATTTTCTCTGGTAGTTGCTATATATAAAAAACAAAACATGATCCAGTCAAATTAACCACACGTCAAACTGACAGGTTGAATTCAATTGTGAAAATTGGAGATTTTGCATGAAAATGAGTTTGAAATTAAAATTTGGGACGGAAAAATAATCCCCCGAATACCACACGAGCTTCAAAATTATCTGGCATTTCCCTCAAGGTTCCCTGCAAACAAATAAAGTCGTCAAGTTTTGACTCCTTCATTTGTTTGCAACGAACCTATCGGGAAATACCCGATAATTTTGAAGCTCTTGTGGTATTATAAGTGAAAATATGTTTCGATTTTCATCATGACTATATTTAGTTTACGTTTGAATATAATTACTAAAGTTTAACATTTTTATTCACCTTTCCTTTATCTTTATTATATACTTTGACGAAATGTCTTAATTGCTATATTAGGCTATGTAATATACGGATTTACGTGTTTCATTACAATTAATTTGCTTTAACGCTATTACGCCAGCTATAAAACAAGAGGCTGTGGTTCAATTCCCGCCCCGAGACAAATTTAATTTAATTTAATTAAACACTTTGTACAAATTAATAGTACAGGCGGACTTAATGCCTAAGGGCATTTTCTACCAGCCAACCTTAAGGTAGTGCAGAGAGACGGAAGCAGGTGCTTATTAATTTATAAGTAAATAAATGAGAAGAGAATATATACCGGGTATCTCAAGACTGCTACCGAAAACGAAGCCGGGTGGTAGTTTTAGTGGCTACAAACACAATGCAATTAAAAATTTCGCCTAGAAACGCGACAATTTTTTTTTATGATTTTTTAAATATCGTCATTTTTGGGTGGTAAATCCATAGTTTTTGCTAAAATAATAATTTAAACACTTTTATACCTTAGATTAGTTATAAATAAAAGGGTATACACTATTATTTTAGGAAAAAAATGTATTTACCACCCAAATATGGCCATAGTAAAAAAATAACAAAAAAAAAATTGTCCCTTTTTTTTGCAACTTTTTCTGTTGCATTGTGTCTGAAGTAGCTTAAACTACCACCCGGCTTCGTTTTCGGTAGCAGTCTTGATATACCCTGTATAATATATATATATATACACACATACATATATATAAACAAGTAAATAAATAAATGCCTACATTAGTGGTGAGAATCTGCTACAAATGTGTGAACCGCAGATATTTGTCTCAGGTCTGGGTGCTAGTGAGACCGAAAAAAAGTCTCTCGTAGTTCCTGATACCCACGACACAAGACTCAATATTAGTTTGGAGGCCGGACTATGTATGTATATGACTGTTGGGTGTATTTATTTATCTATACAGCAAAGTATTTAAAGTAAAACAATTGCAAAGGATCTTTAATATTACTCTTGAGGTGGTCATTTTAAGGGTGATATGGTCAGTTTGCCGTGCCTAAAGACATTCTTTAGATAATAAAGTCGTTAAGTTAGGATAGGCAGGTAAGGAGAAGTCAATATTGATCACACAAATATTTTTTCTGCTATTTATTTAGGGCCGGCACTTTGTTTCCGATGGACATGTATTTTCCATTGTTCTGTTAAATGTTACAAAAAAATCGTTAATGTTTAACTAATCGATACAAGCTGAATTTAGTTTCCTGACAAATTACGCAGTGATACTACTGATACAAAACATATTTGGTACAAATTATTTCTATCGGAAATCAGAAAAATGGTTTGCAAAAATAACAATATATTTCCATTTTACTGCTGCTTTACAATCAGTTTAAAGATAGAGTTTTTATTTTTCTGACTCTGTGGCATAGTTGTACTACGGTACGGTTCCAAAGCCGAGGTTTCTGGTTCGAATCCCGAGTCGGGTAAAGTGATATTAATTTGTTCGATTAATTATCAGCCTGGAGTCAGGAATTTGTGTTGTAACATTAACAATAAGGAATCCCGTGTTAAATGAGTTTAAAAAACAAATAGGAGGAGTTGGAAACAAAGAATTATTCACTTGTACAGTTCAAATAACGTACTATTAAAAAGGAACCCACTATGATCTCGGAACATAAATATTACTTTGCATGAAAACAAAAATGGTACTTCACGTTGCTTGGCAATCAATAAATAACGGTATCGTGGGAACATTCATATATCCATAAATCAAATTAGTTATCATCTGTTGAAAGGAAGGGCCCTGATACCACATAAGTAGCATACATAACGGTGCATAACATTTCTACCCAGTGCATGATCTGGTAATCGAACGTAGGACCTCACGGCTTATAATCTACTCACAACTATTAAAACAATGAAGAGAACTAACTAACCCATAGGAAATTTTAGTTTGTACAGGTTTATAAAAACACAAAAAGTAAAAACCCTTTGAATTTAACTAACACCTTTCTATTGTCAAAACTTCGAACCGCTCAAAAACAGATGTTGCGTCTTCAAATACCATTGTTCTACCTTCTTGTTGTCCCATTATTAGTATTACCTTAACAAATTATACATACTCGTATGGGGAAACTCAAAATATAAATTCCAATGTTAAAATGTTTAAGAAATAATAATAAACATGTTTCTATACCAATTTGAAGCTATAAAGTTATTTGTATTAAATCGGCAGTTATAATTTTTACATTTAAAATAAGTTTATTTTACATTTTAATTATACATTAATGTAAAAATAGCTACAGAAAAGATTGGACTAGAGCAATATAAATAAAATTAGACAGAAATATTTGGTAAAAAATCTGCGTAGTGCATTTTATGTCCATGCATCGTCCCTATTTCAATTACTTGTATAAAAATTGGATCAATATCTGATGTAATGTATTGAAGCAGCCCATATACGTCCCACTGCATGACCCCTCTCCCCTACAATCGGGGGTACGATCGAGAGTTTTTAGTGCAGGTCGGCGGACTTTACATACTATAGAAATTCTTATAAATCGCTATGGTATGCAGGTTTCCTCACGATGTTTCCCTTCTCCATTATAGTGCGTGGAGGTATACTATCAATAGACACATGACTGAAAAGTCACAGGTGTTTTGGGATTCGAGCCGGCGACCACCGTGAACAAGTTGGCAGCCGCTGGTCCGTTTACAAACAGGCCCCAACACACCGCGCTATAGTATACTTATTATAAAACTATTCTTTACAGAAAATACGAGTCATAATTTTATTATTTCAATGAAAGGTGAGACGAGCATGCCGTTTGCCTAATGGTAAGCTATACGTCAGCTCATGAACAGTAGCAAAACCAAACAACGCCTTGGCCCTTGGATTACAATGCAATGCTTGGCATTTCACAGCGCTCGTCATCCTGAGACATAAGATGTTAAGTCTCAATATGTCCAGTAGTTACTCTGGCTACAATGGCCTTCGATCCGAAACACAACAGTGCATTTACACTGCTATTTACCGGGAGAAATAGACAACGCGGTGGTACCTACCCAGGCCGCCTCTCACATAAGATGAGAGTCCTACCACCAGTCCAATCCTTGGCATACCATTGATGTAATGCAGTTTGTTAATGCAGATATACATACGTACTGTATCCAGGATCAACACAATTGCAGTCACATTTTAAGCACAAATAAAAAACAGCTCACCCAAACACTTAACAGGTATGAGAAAGATAGCTCTGTACATATTTCGTCCTGTGGCATCGTTCACTAAAGCTACGCGACGCCACACCGCGCTTGTACCGCTGACCGATACCAACTGGCGACTAAAAACACGCACACACCCCAGATATTTTATCTATTAGTTACATTTATAAAAATGCCTATAGCTTGGGAAAAAAGAGTCAGTGCTTTTAGCGATCAGCGATTTTAATATTAATATGGAAACCGGATATACTGCGAATGAAAAAGTTGATTTTGTTATTTTTATTTATTGTTGTTAATATACTTTTTGTTTACTTTAAATCACAAAACAAAAAACGTACGAAAATATATTTTAATAATTACGTATAAAAAATATTCAATTGTTACCGTATAGTACCTAATCTTTTTTGCCAAGTTATACTATTTATTTTAATCATTATTTGGACTAATGTATATGTATTATATAATAATTATATTTGTATGTTAATATTAGAAAATTAAGGTTTAAAATTCACCGCATATATTGGTAACTATTTATCGAGTATATTTTTTTTATTTTTTATAATTGCCTGGCATAGTGGCGGCCTGATGATAAGTGCTAATGCCACCCAGGCAGAGATTTGTGACGGGAATTGTTATTTTTTAAGGCGAGTTGATTATATTTTTAAAAAGTTTCTATCACTCGTCGTATATCAATTACGTAATGAAAATGAAAATCTACGACACTTTTACCGTAGATGTCTTACCTATTGAATTGGAGGGGGGCCGGTGAGGAAAGGAAAAAGAAGAAAAGGAAATATGTATATTCTTCAGCAATCTTATTGCAACCAGGCCCTGCAAAATAAAGCTCGTTGTTGTACAGGGATATCCTAGTATAAGCACCAGCTGTTTTCTTATTATAGTCATTAGCCTAAGCACTTTTAATTCAAGTAAAGATATTCGTTACCTAGATTAAGGAAAGATTTCATTAACAATTTAATTAATATATTATCACCAAACGAAGACGATAAAGCAACCGCTTAAAATTGGTTTAATAGTATTTCAATCCGATGTAATGTTGATAGTTTAGTTAAATATGTAATAGTTGATATTTCAACTATTGCAATAAATTATGTATCTATTGATAACTACTGCGTAAGCCCTAAATCTGCTGTGTAACAATTTGTAACTACAACGTCTAATGGGCTTACAATATAACGTATTTTATTACGATTACTCGGAATTTGACATAGCAATATTATTTATAAGAAAAGATATTATAAAAAGATAATAAATCGTGGATAAACTTTTCTATTGCAATTATTGGCGATACGAGTATACCATGTGAGTATACCATTCTCCTGATACGACCTTTCATGAACAGTAGCTAAACCAAACACCTTGAATTACAAAATAATACTTGGATTCTAATGCGCTGGCCATTCTGAGTCATAAGATGTTAAGTCTCGATATGTCCGTTAGTTATTCTGGCTGCCATGTTCTTTAAACCGGAACACAACATTGCATTTACACTGCTGGTTGGCGGGAGAAATAGAATTACCCAGGCGACATCCCACAGTATTTGAAATGTTTTAATTGATCTACAATAAATGAATTTATTTAGTAAACACTACCGAAATAAGACACCTTACCACATGAGTAGATAAATGGATACCTTACGTTGGTCATGTCTTTAACCACTGTTTAATAAATCATTTGCAAAGAAAGATTTCTCGCTTCCACGATACGATTCGTAGGGATAAAAAAGTTGCATTCTAAACATTTATCAACGAAATACACAACAATCATTGGCTGTTATGTCATGCGAGTACATGGCGCTTTAGTGTTTGTAATCCGAGAGGGTTATGAATTGTAATACTATTTTTTTTTAATAATTTGAATTCGAAACACCACTGTCAGCACAAATGTTTATGTGTTTTTTATTTTTTTATAGCGAGACGAGCATGCCTTTCGGGTGATAGTAAGCAATATACCTAATAAAACAATAATAATGTGTATAATACGACCACTCATGAACAATTAGCAAAATGAAACAACACCTTGAAATACAAAACAATGCTTGAAATTCCGATGCGCTCTTTATCCTGAGTCATAAGATGTTAAGTCTCAATATGTCCAGTAGTTATTTGGCTACAGTGTCCTTCAATCCAATACACAACAGTGTATTTAAACTGATGCTTGGTGGGAGAAATAGACATTGGTACCAACCCAAGCGGCCTCTCAAATATGAGAGACTAACCACCAGTAAATTCTATAAATAATTCTTTATTTTTCTTGTTTGTTTGATGAAAACGAACGGTTATTACCCTGGCCTACACTCGGCAGTCACAACCGAACCTTTATGTGCCGTACCTTATCGTATGCAAGTTCGAACTGTTATCGATATTTTATCCGCTTATCAGCCGGCGATATGTTCCCTAGAAATGTTTTGAATTTTTTTACGTCAACGGTATTTGAAAACATTACATCCGGTAATATAATTTAAGCCACGCCTCGATGCCGTAGTTTTACTACGGTATAATTACAACGCTATGGGTTCGAATCCCGGGTCGGAAAAAATGATAATTGAATTTTATATGGTCTGGAGTCAGAAAGTGCCCGATATGGCTATAGGCCCTGTCTCACATGGTGGCACGGAACACACAAGGAGAAATATGAGGGTTTTGGTAGAACCTCTGCCTACCCCTGCTGGAGAAATGGCGAGAATTTATGTACCTATGTATGAATTATTATGGGTATGTCGTCGCCAAAGCATGAAAGTAAATTATTTTATACTTCTCTTTATACTGCTTTTTATATAATTTTTTTATATTTTTTTATATAAAGTATAACTTTACGTTTTTCATTGTCAAGTTTTTGTACGTGTATTTTTACCTTATTTAAATGAGTAAACATTCGACAGCTAAATTATTTTTATAAACAAAAGAAGTATAATAATTAAGGTGTATTAAAGACGAGTTGATTAGAACTAATACATTATATATCTCTTTTGGATAGTGAAGAATTAATTAATACATGAAAATAGGTTCTGTTTATAGTTATTGGTCACGGAAACCCACAATACAGGGAGAATAGGGCATAGGCATACGTGCCATTGCAAAATAGTTTGTCACTAATGTCAGTTATCGGATACATCAAAGATATTTATTCTTACATCTCCTACTTCACCTTCTTACTTAACTTCTGAATTTCATACCTATGCAGTAACCATAACAGGAATCTACGCTCTAGCAACAATCTTCTTCTCCATTGTCCTACCCATAGATCTGATTTTACTCATTCTTCCTTCTCTATCCAATCTATACTCCTCTGGAATGCACTCCCCCTGGAAATCAGGTCGTCTGGTACACGATTGGCATTTAAGGTGAAGGTTCGCCAACACTTTCTCAAGAAACTGGCAGAGTCACTTTAATTTATATCTTTACGTGCTACATATATGTATATATGTGTATATATATGTATGTATTGTATGTATATATATATATATATGTTTATTATACATATATTTATAATACAAATTTATTATATATAATTTCTCGTGTAAGTATATGTATGTTTATTATTTTTCGTATATTTAATTAGAAACATCACTTAATTTATCATATTCAAATTTGTTAATTTATGCGCCTACTTTGTTTTCTCTCTGCACCATCCAAAGGTAGACTGGCAGAGAATGCCTCAGGCATTAAGTCCGCCTTTATACATTTTGTATATAAAGCATAAATAAATAAATAAATAAATAAATATAATATTAAAGTATTATATTCTGAGTCACCTTTTGGATGAGGAAAGCTGGTGAAATATTCAGCCTTATCGGTGCCTATGTAATATGATAGGTCAATTCTATTTACATAATATATTAATATGTAAACTTGTAATTAATTTCATTCTCCTATTTGACTAAATTTAATTTGGGCCACATGGTGTTTTTGAACCGATATGAAATCGTTATACTGTTAACGACTTCAAGATAGAAGAGACTTAATAAGTTAATGTTTTGGCAGTAGTTGAACTTTCCTTGTTTATATTATGCTAGCCGACGATATTGTAGTCTTGGCTGAATCGCTGGAAGACCTTAGCACTATGCTCGAAGACCTCAATCGAGTCTCCCAACAGGTGGGTCTTAAAATGAACATGGACAAAACGAAGATCATGTCGAATGTCCATGTTGTGCCCACCCCCATCGGTGTTGGGGGCTCGACTCTTGAAGTTGTTGACGAATATGTCTATTTAGGACAAGTGGTCCGGTTAGGCAGGTCCAACTTCGAGAGAGAGGTCAATCGTCGAATCCAACTCGGTTGGGCAGCGTTCGGGAAACTACGCGACGTCTTCTCGTCCAAAATACCTCAGTGCCTTAAATCGAAAGTCTTCGATAGCTGTGTGTTGCCAGTGATGACTTACGGCACCGAGACGTGGCCTCTCACTATGGGCCTTATTAGGAAGCTCAAAGTCACTCAACGAGCTATGGAGAGGGCTATGCTCGGGGTTTCCCTACGAGATCGAATCAGAAATGAGGAGATCCGTAGGAGAACTAAAATAACCGACATAGCCCACCGGATTAGTAAGTTGAAGTGGCAATGGGCCGGGCACATAGCGCGGAGATCTGATGACCGATGGGGTCGGAAAGTACTCGAATGGAGGCCGCGTAGCGGAAAGCGCAGCGTAGGACGTCCACCAACAAGATGGTCCGACGACCTGGTAAAGGTCGCGGGACGTCGCTGGACACAGGCTGCCTCCAACAGGTCTCTGTGGAAATCATTGGGGGAGGCCTATGTTCAGCAGTGGACTTCCTTTGGCTGATGGATGGATTATGCTAGCAGCAAAAATAAAAGTGCGGGTAGGCGGACGTTACTTTAATTTAGGCCAGTGCAGCGTGGTGACTATATGACCTAACCACTCTCAATCGTACTCTCGATTGTAAAGGAGGCCCGTGCACTACATATGGATAATGGACGTATATGAATTATACGCTCACACAGCACAGTACAATAAAAAAATAATCGACGTTAACTGAAATATAAACAAATATTTTGCCACTAATTTGTTTCTTCCTGAAATCATTGGGTGACTAAATTTCGGAGCTTATTAATTACTCGGGACAATAAGCGTCATTTTAACGCTGCCGCTGGTTCTACCTCCGAAGTCGTTGTTATTTGAAACATATTGCAAACAGCACGGTTCTAGTTATGATTAGGGGAGATCGGGCAAGCTAGCAGGTCGCCTAGTGGCGCAAGTTCTAAGTTACACTGTAGAACAGGATTCAATTTGGATGAAGAACCTAATAAGTTATAGTAACTATAATAATTAACGGCAATTACATAGGTATATTATCAAAGGGCACCCACATTAAATCAAGCTTATTTTTGTCCAGAACAGGAATAGACGACGAGCCTATGACAATGTCGGACTGAAATAGAATGCACATCCCGGGAATTAAACCCAGTCTCTTACGATACACGGGCCACACGCTTCCGCTGGGTACATGAGGCCACGTAATATTTGTATTTTAAATCTTCATAATGAAATAAAATATTGCTAATCAACCAATATGGCCCGACTTCCTCTCTATATTGTTGTAACTAGGTTCCTGTTTTGTAATTACAATATACCTACATGTAGTGAATCTATACATACATATGATCAGAAACTTCACAAGAATGTATTGCGGATTCATAATTCCGTAAAATGCGTTATTTATACTCAAAAATGTAGTATTTCACATACTTACATAAACATCACGCCTGTTCCTCAGAAAGTATTGGCTACCCACTAACTCACAAAAGTTCGATTGCTCGGTCGTGTGTATAAAATAAAATATTACTCACTTTAACGAACGAAGAAAATAGCTTGCGGAAATTTGCATATCTATGAGATCTCTATAAACATTTCTAAGTTACACGAAATAATTAGACCTGCACTTGGCTAGCGTAGGAAAATATGGCCAAAATCCTTTTCAATCTTATTGGGTGCCTGTGGTCAGCAATAAGAGATATTTACTAATGTATTGCTAAAAATCATACATTTAAATTAACAATTGTTACGTGAGAAAGAGGAAAACAATAAAAAAGTAGTGACACTGCAGCATCTTATTTACTAACTAAACATTTATGAAATAATATCCAACTAAGTACATTACTTTATTAATCAAATAATTAAAGGTATTATTCTACAAATAAAACTCAAATGCATTACAGAAGTTGTTGGTACTACGTCATTTTAACCTACTGTAAATCTTTGGCTATAAAATTCATATAGTGCCATCTATGTTACGAAAGCGTAAACTACACTAAACGACGGCTATTTTCATTCTTCGTCCGTAGGTTGTTTTACCCAAAAACCCCAGGGCGCATATCCGTCGTGCTTTGTGGGACCACGATATACTTTTATTTGAACGCGGGCAGGATCATCTGAAAATTAAATACAAACGCATTTTATAGACATTTTAGAATACTTAATAATTCCACCACTAGATGTCACTGGTAGTTTTCATTACGACAAGGTATTATAAAGGTTTTCATAGAGAAATCAGCGCGTTTATATTCATAACACCTTATGGTTAGACAAAGCCAGCGAGATGAAATGATCGCAAAATCTTCGTAGTTATACAAATGTTAATGCGACCAAAATGAATTTTACATATTTTAAACTGTACAACTGAAACTTTGTTTCAAATCCCCCTGCAAACGTGCCATACGCATAACTTACTGCAATGTAAGAATACTGCACGTAATCTAGGTATGCATATAAGCATGTCTCGTAGTCAATTCAAACAAGCAAAAATGCCGTCGAGTAGTTATAGTAATCTATAAATAATGGTTTATTCAAATAAAGCAACCTTTTTTATCTGCCGCGTGTCCATCTTCATCATCCTCAAATTCCTGCGGCCGTGCCATCACTGCCGCCAATAATAATGTCACCATCATCAAAGTCAGAAATCGTTTCTGAAATATATTAAAATTTCAATATAGCGCCATCTAGTAGTGAATAGCAAAAACACATGAATATATAAACATTATCGCTTTCCTGTTTCTATTCCTAATAATATACTTTTCATTTATCTACAATTATAATGATAATTATTAGAGTTTAGTTAGAGACCTTATCAATTAAAAATACAGAAATAAAGGTTTTGCAATCTATTCTTAGAGTCGCATATTAATAGATTTTGAAATACACTCCAAATACTAAATTCAACAACAATGTAATAAATAAAACCATTATTGCTACTTAGAACATTTATTGCTACTTAGAACATTTATTACAACTTAGAAAAATATAATAAATGAATTTGTAACAGGCGTATTTACAAAACATAACTAGATGATAGAATATAGATCCTTACTATAATTGCTACCTTTTTTTTCGTATATTTAGCATATCTATGGAAAGCATCATATTTGACCGGTTTTCATCATAATTTACTGATGCACTTTCAAAGATACCACTAAGAAATAACTGCTTCTCTCAGGAGTCTCCACCAAAACTAGAGAAACACGCTAAATCTATTTTAATTTACATATCAAGAATCACATACTTAATCCTAAATACACACTATCACTCAAGTCTAGGTATCAAAAATAAACTACCAGATTTTTTGGTTGCAACACTGAGACCTTATAATATATTTGTTGGTTGTCAAAACATTTGTCTGGATACAGGGTTGAAACCAAACCTCTGGTTTCACAAAGCACTTAACAAACTCAGTGTTATGTACTAACAAATATTATGTATTTCTCTTAAGCATGTTAAAAAAATGAAGTAAAAGTTCTACCTCAAAGACACTATATTATTACTATCATTACATTACTTTTCTAATTAATATAATTAAAAGTAACTTATCTACAATTATTTACATTTTTCCATAAATTGACAGACGGTTGGATGTCGTACTATATGTATAACATAGTATATCGTATAAAAACATGTTAAACATTACTTATCACTAATTCCCTAAATTGTTACTCATTATTAAACAAATTGACATATTGAGAGTTTTGTTGTTCATTAAAAACAACTTTACAGCAATGTAAAATCTTAGAAGTAATATTTTTATGTGCAGTCTATAGTTACAATGTGTAATATAAGTTAAATGCAATTTAAAAAATCAATTAAAAAGACAAGTGTTTTTGATCTTAGGAAAAAATAAAATGTCAACAACATTCCTTCATTAAACTTTAGTTCTGATCTATAAAATACACCATATACAATCAAGATAAGATGTGGATACATGTTTGTATACATTTAATTGTATGATAACTTACATTAATAGTAAAAATGAGTGCTCCAACAAAATATATTTTTAATTCTTAAACTGTAGAGATGTTTGTGTCCACAGTCAAACATGTCCTACAACTAGAATTATTTAATGTAGGCAAACCTGCAACTACTAACCGTAATTTCAAAATTCAGTATTAATTCAGTTTTGTTTCATATAAAATCTATTATTTTGCTTTAAATGCCACAAGTGCTTCATTTGTACAAAGCATTTAAAGGCTTTGAAAATGTGACTTCATAGTACTCACAATGCATTTAACTTTGAAAATTGTGACTTATATCAATATTATTTTTAATTTTACTGGTTGACATCAAAACATTTTGTTGCAGTGCTATTTTAAGCTATTATTTCAGTACAATTATAATGTAAATATTACCAGTAATGAATAATTCAACAATACTAAAAATTTGCAAATATATTTTTACTTCCTACTGTAATAACAACACCTACAAACCTTCAATTCTTAAAAGATTTATCAAATTTTTTACAAATATATACAATTAGAAATTCAATTGTTCCTAAACAAATGAAAAATTGCAAGTTTATGCCTATTTATTTCTTTAACTAACAAACTCCACTAACCGAGGAACCCAGTGCATTTTGATGCCATATTTTTATCCATAAGTTTTAGTTACTATTAAGTACCATACACACAAATTTTAATTTTCTACATAACTAAAACAAAATTACTATAATATTGTTCTAGTATTATGAAAAATCTAATCTACAGTAAAATCTAGAATAAAATCGAGTCTGAACATATTACAAATAACACTAATTCTTTCAAATTAATGTTAATAAATCAATATTGCTAATTTCACTATTTCTAAACTAAATCGTGGTTATTGTAACTATCCTAATACACATGAGCTTTTACAAATGACATGACTGTAAATTTAGTATTTTATGAACAAAGATCAATGGCAATTAAGCCTTAGCAACTTCCAAGGTTTTATCGGATTCATTTCCACTGTCTGTCGTGGCAGATTGTCCTGGACTCTGTTTAACCTCGTCTTCGTCATCTTCATCATCGCTCAGCGAAGAACAGTCGGACAAGTCAGCGTCAATCCACAGCTTCTTCTTCTTGGCCTTGCCCTTGTCATCATCAGCCTTTCGCTTCAATGTGTTTTCTGAAGTCGTGGCGTTCTCCCAGCCCGCGTCCACGGCCGCACTCACGCGCTCCGGCAATGCCCTACGCTCTTTTTCGTATTCCGGGTTGATTTTAACATCAATTTTGGGTTCCGCGATCAGGCGTTCTAGTTTCTTTTGTTTGCGCTCCACAGCCTCCCTTTCCCGCTCTTCTTGCCCTTCCAACCACTTTCTAAGACGTTTTTCTTCATTGATGTCCCGTAATCGTCGCCCTGAGAGGTCACGGCACGCTTCACGGTTAGTGGTTTTCTCAATTTGCGCACCAATCGCACGTAGCATGGACCCAAATCCGCCTTTCCCTCCGACGAGTCTAGTCGATATACGGACCACATTCTCTAAAGATTTTAGATTCACATCTTCCGTAACTCTTTTACCGTCAATGGTTACGTATAAATCATTTACGGGCAAGCCATATTTTTGCGAAATTTCACACTTCACTTGTGATAAATTATCACCATTTAAATCACTGACTAATAAATCCTCGTAATAAACTATAACCCCCATTTTGCCGACAATTTACATTCACCTTTGATATCTTCAAATAAATATACCCTTTTAGAAATTACTCTTGCACAATTTAATTTACACCTCCCTACTTATCACTTCAACATAGAATTTCTCAATCAGATGAAAAAAGACAATGGCGTTTCACAAAACGAAAATAGGAACGAATGAATGAACTAAAGATGAGACGTATTTACGATACCAGGTTTTAAAACCAGGTATTCACTTCGAAGTACGGCGCCCTGGTACGAGCAGAAAATACTTACAAGTATGAAAGTATTGCCATACGTCGATATGCACAGAGCCCTGAAAACTATACATGGAAATACTTGCATAGGAAAACGATTCATAACTTAATATAGATAAGAACCACAATCGTATCTGTCAATAACAAATACTTTGAACTTCAAAGTATTTTTTATTCATACTATTTTGCTCTTTATTAACCATCAAATACGGGTTGAATTCCTATGCAAGTATTTTCAAATTTAGGCGCCGCTATACGTCGGTACGCGAAAAACTTGGAACACTATACATAAAAATACTTCCATAGAAAAACTATCCTTAACTTCATATAAATAAGAATCACAATCGTATTTGTGAATAGAAAATACTTCAAAGCATTTTTTTCATTTATGCATTGTTGCTCCTTATTCGTTAGGGAATACGGATTGAATTCCTATGCAAGTATTTTATAGACGCTGCGCCGCGGCTGGGACGCGAAGGGTTGCCGACTCATACTAACAAAATACTTTTAAGTATTTTAGAACCTGGTTTTGAACCCTAGTATTTTTACGTACTCGTACTTCGAAGCCCTGGTATTTAATTTTGCAAGTATATCTCATCCCTAGAATGAACGAAATTATCGGATATACGTCCAAAATGTCCAAATTATGATAGTAAATTGACTTTCTTATTGGTTTGTAAAATGGACCAAAAATATTTGTAAGTAATTTTTAAATTGATATTTACAGCATACACAGACCAATAGGAAAATAGCATATAAAAAGATGTAATACTTACGTTGAACATATTGCCAATGTGGCTATTACACTAGATTGCAACAAAATCTTAATCAAAACTAAGCATGATAAGAGATTTCTGCATCTTAAATAGACAACTGAAAGTTTTCCTTTTGGTATTAAATAATCCCGTTACAGATTTCCAATTTCACGCTCTAATGAACTTTAAATTGATAGAAAAACCAAACCAAAGAAAGTGAAAGTTTGTATAATGCGGGAATACGGATCCACTGATATTAGATACAAATTATATTGTAAAATGACTGTCTAACATGCAATTGCTGCACAGAATTGCTGTTCCCGAATAATGTAAAATGTATGTTTATCACAAAAGTAGATATTATTAAAATAACTTAAATCAAAATCAGCGATACAAAAAAAAACTTCAATAAAACAGATAACACGGATATAAAAAACATAAAATACTTTTCCTAGATAGTGAATTTTTATTATTGTTTTATTCGTGTAGGTAACTAATTATTTATGTACATAACTACAGAAACTGTAGATTATTAATTCATTTTTATAGTGCAATTTGATGAAAATATACGATTTCTTCCTTAAATCACAGAGAGAGAGGACTCTACTATGCGGGTTCAAACTGATCCCCAAACCGAAAAAGGTTTTACATGCGGCACTGTGCGGCTCTTAAATATTTCTTTCGAGTCTGGACGTTTGTAGGACCGAAAAGTCTCTCGTAGTTTCTGTTAATTATGAATTCATCTTAATGTTTGTATTTATTTATATAATGCATAAACGCCATTTGATAATGTTTATTGACTAATTTCATCTAAATAAATTATATAAAGTAATGCTGGGCCATTTTGAATCAATTAGTCGTTTAAATAAAGTGTATTCATATTTTCTTCATAATTTGCATTTTAATTCCATAATATATTCCCTTTAGTCCCAGAGATGACGACCAAAACCATGTATCATAGCAATACGGTCGAAACTTTATAAAATCGTTAGATGATGTGATTCTGAACCCGACTAGGTAGGTAGTAACCGTCAAAAGTGTAGCAATTGCATGTGAGGCTATTTCTGCCGTGTCCAAAAAAAAGGCAGTCGGTATCATAGCAATACGTCTGATATTGGAAATGTACATAGATTTTATAATTTTATGACGAATAAGTTGGCTTTCAGACATTTTGCACGTAGTATATACCTGAAGCGAATTTTTGAAAATGTCAATAAATTTAGCCGACCTGTATTATAGCAATCCGAATGAATTTTTTTTCTACCGTTCGTAAATAAGGCAGGATTGAAAAAAAAAATGTTTTCAGACATTTTAGATGTCGCATGTACTCCCAAAAGAGAAAAGAACGTTTTGGAGTCGCTTGGCCGATGCCTGAGCGCTTCTTACGTTCCTGCTGCGGTGGGAATGGATTTTTGCATATTATGCTCCTGCCACTCTCCTACTATACATATTCACTCACCAGCTGTCCTAACCGTTGAAATGACGCTCACTTAAAGTGACAACAAACTATAAGTTGCTCAGGCGGACGTCGGTGTTCTCTATATATAATACTAATCTATGGTCGGTGTGTCGCTGGTTGTCCGAGGGCTCGCGGACGTTTTTTTTCTTTTATTACCAATGATAAGGCATGGTTTGCTCATCTGCCATTGACGAAGTTTTCGGGTATGGAAGAGTAGGTTTTTAAGAATTCAAAATTATCAATTATAATAGACGTTTTTATACCATAGATATGTTGTCCGCGCTGTATTTTGGCAAGACAAAAGCAAGGTGATTGCCCGACTTGCAATCACGCTTCAACACCGTCGATATCGAAAAGTTGTCTGATAAAGGAGTTGCTGCACTGAATTCTTCTGATATAATTTTTTTTTACATCTGGTTAATTCATTTCATCAACTTCAACAATTTTCCGATCGATCGGTAACGATCGTTAAGGATCGTTACCGATCCATATACCAAATATGTTAAGGAATTTTACCGATACCGATCGGTAAAATTCCTTAACATATTTGGAATGGTCTCAAAATTTGATGCATCCAAATTTCCTTCTGAAAATATTTTTTTCCTATTAACTAATCCTAATTTACCCGTAAAGAACATTTTCAGACGGATTGCTATCATCATATTTTTTTGTCTTATTTTTAATTTTTCTAAATTATTTTTCGCGTTCGCGCTACACTATTAACTTCTGAAAAATATGTTTTCGGTATCTTATAGCTATTATATAACTACAGTCAGAAAATCAGACAGATTGCTATGATACAGTCTGGTAAAATTTGTTGACATTTTTGAAAATTCAGTGCGGTCAAACGCTACGCGAAAAATGTCTGAAATTGGTATTTTCGTGTTTGAAATAATCAAATCTATCAATTTGATGCGGCCGTGGACGTATTGCTATGAGACAAAAATTTTGGTTGTCATCTCTCGTACTACTTAGAGTATTTATATATAGAGGGAGCGCTGTCATACATTTGCGACTTCAAAAACGTAGATATTTTCTTGTTCGTTATGTTGGTAGCACTGCTATATTAATGTTACCGATAAATGACTTTTCCACGAAAAATATATAAATAAATAAATAAACGGAAATTAACATATTCACGTTACATTGTTTTAAGCTATCATAATACAAAATATTAATAATAAATGAACAATAAAACTCACCCTTGCCTTATTATAATTTATTTCGCTCCAAATTCAATATTTTATATTTTTTACATAAAAATTATTCCGGAACTTTTTCGGAATTTCAACAATTTAATTACTTGCAACATTGAATAAAAAGGCGTTCGAAAATTCAAAAATATGAATGTTTTTCTGTAAAATTATTTAAATTATTTCTTGTTAATTAATAAGAAATTGGATTTATTGTCGATGATAAACGAATACACAGTTAATAATTAACCCCTAAAATAAATTTGGATGGTATTCGATAGCGCTAAATTACATTTTTTGACTTTTCTTTTTCATGTAAGTCATGCGTATTCCAAGCTGTCACAATTAACACTGGATGTAGATGTAGAAAAAGGTGGCCCCGGCACCACCATTTTTATCTACGTTTTTGAAGTACCAGCGCTTCCTCTATATATATATACTCTAAGATTCCATATTTAATTATATAAATAAAATAAAATATTCCACAACCGAACGTTTTGATGCTAAATGTCTGATAATATCGACGTTAATAGAGGGCGCTGGTCATTACGTCAAATGCCGCCATTACGCCTTGCTGTCAAATTGCTCGGGATATCCAATAAAATTCGAGCTTTTTCAAATTTAACAGGAAGTTGTGTCCTATAACAGAATATTGGTGGGCTTGGAGGGTTTTGTGGCAGTTTATTGTAATATTTTAATAAAATTATGGCTCAAAATATCAATCCGCATTATGCATCTTCGTCTAACCCAGCCAAACAAAATGAAGACACAATTAAATTGAAAGATAATCACGCTGTTAGCAAACGGTAAGTAATTTACGATACAAAACCAATAATTTACATGTGAAATTGTTAATTTTATCGGTTTTTTAATTATATTTTTTTAATTGAAGACAAAGGTTTTAGTACCTTCAATCTATTTGTTAATTTTTTTAAGTTGCCGTAACGGTTTTAACTTTGTGGCAGTGGATTTTATATTCGCCGTTGTTATAAGATTTTATGTAAAAAGCGTTCAAATTGCCCCAAACTTACCATTGATGTTGAATTATTAACATAAAGTCATTAAAATATCGAGGATAAAATTATCGAGAAGTAAGGAATTGCTTGATTCAACTAATTTCATCCAATTGTATTCGATTATTGTTATTTCCTATAAAATTTCTGGATTTCAATCAATAATCAATCAATCAAATCAATCAATTTGGCTAAGGCAGATGCTTTTTTTCTTTCTACTCTATAAAACGAAATATCATTCATAAAAGCTTAATTTGTATTGTTTTATAAAATATCCTTAACCTGAAAATTACAATACACTACTCTGGAGAAGTGGCCATGTACAGGCAAGCACAGTGTTGGACGCCCGCCTACAAAGTGGATGGACAACCTAGTTAAAGTTGCAGGATGCGAACCACTTCCAACTGGTTGATGTAGGAGATCCTTGGGGAGGCCTATGTCCAGAAGTGGCCTTCCTGTGGCTGAAGAGAGGGAGAGAATATTACAGTCTTACTCTGCATTCTAATTAGACAGTTTATATGAATAACACATGCGATACATAAAATGATTTCATTGTCACTGAAAAATAGTTTTTATTTGCTTATTTAAAGTGTGTTTAACCTAAAAAGTCATACTTATAACATTGGCTACAATTTTATGTCATGTGCAATTTGAATAAAAAAAAATATATAAAAATTATATGTAGCTGGTCAATATTTGAGGGACAACATATTACTCGACATAACATTATTGGGGGCGGTGGATACTTAAAACTGATGAAATGATGAAATTCTTTACTCCCAATGGTCTATCTCTATGAGATGTATAGTATTATATCAATTGCATTGTTCACATTACTTTTATTACTCATATCAGTTTGTAATGAAGAGCAACAACACTTTTATGCAATTCTTTGTATAAAAAAAAAATAGAACAGTCGCCCGCAGTTCTCATAAAGTAGTTACAGTATTGTATTCTTGAAAAAAATTGCTTATTTTCAGCTTGATTTAAAGTAATTCAAGATTAGAAACAACAAATCAAAATACATCCACTTTAAAACACAAAATACACTGAAGAACACAGAAAACATGTTTTATTGTTTGCAGATTGCAAAAGGAACTTATGGAGCTCATGAGATGTGCAGACAAAGGCATATCAGCATTCCCAGAAAGCGAGAACCTTTTCAAATGGATAGGGACCATCAACGGACCACAGGAAACGGTGTATGCAGGCCACAAGTACAAGCTGTCACTCGAGTTTCCAAACTCGTACCCATACGCCCCTCCAAATGTAAAGTTTATAACACCGTGCTTCCATCCCAATGTTGACACGTGTGGCTTAATATGTCTAGATATTTTAAAAGACAAGTGGACGGCTTTATATGATGTACGTACTGTTCTACTATCCATACAGAGTTTGTTAGCCGAACCGAACACTCAGAGTCCTTTGAACCAGCAAGCGTCTTACCTCTGGTCGAACCAGCCAGCGTATAAGAAATATCTAGATGAATTTTACAATAAGCACAAAGACTCATAGTGTGTTACTTGATGTCGTTTTTTGAATTTTGCGTTGTATTTTTGTGTTGTGAATGGTTTCCATGTTGATTTTGGTTGTGGGGTGCTGAGGTTTTAGTCTTTCAATTCTGCATTCTCTAGATTCTAATGTACGACTGATTTATTAAATTATTTATAATCTGAATAGGTAGTGAACTGTCTGAATCCCTGTTAGCTTTAGTTTACCTGTAAACATATTTTCTTTGCGTTATTTATAAAAATCTACCAAAAAATATATCATTTTCATTTATTATCACCTACTAAATGTTTTATACCTTTTTAAAAGTTCTTTTCTTTTTCTATGATCCTTAGCAAGTCTTCCCAACTTTATTTTATTATTTATGTATTTATTTAGGTGGTATGAAAACTCAATAAACAAATACACTGTTACCAAATATAGTTGCCATGTTAGGAGATTTTCTACTAACTTATTTATATTGATAAAACCTCGTCACCCCGCGCCTCTGAGGTGCGATGGCATGGAATGGAATAAATGTACCTATGAGAGATCACTGACATTATAATTCTTTAGTGCAATTCACGAAGTGTTTTATTTTACCCCTTTTTTATACTTTATGTACCTTTTGTGATCAGTTCACTGGCAAAGTGGAGGGTAAAAGAACATTTTGTCTGTTTATACATACTTATACAGGGTGATATTGACACATTGTACTTATTTTAACCCACATGTTTCTCATCACCCCAGGTGACATATACATAATTTGAAAACAAATATAAGTAGATTTTTTGTCAAAAATTGACATTTTAGTTCTTACTATTTTTGGGCATCCCATATAGATACGAGTTTTTTACCGCTTATCTGAACTTCAGTTCAGTTCGGAAACTTATCTGATCTGTAAGAGACTCGGTATCTATAGGGGTTGATCAATAGCCTTGAAGCCTAAAATTGCGATTTTTGACAAAACTATCGGGCAGTTTTTGTTCAAACTTAGTACAATGTTACCTGGGATGGTTAGGAGCATGTGGTTTAAATTAAATACCAGATGTCAATATCAGGCTGTATAATGACTGTCAATTAAAGAAGTATACCAATAATTATTAAAGAAGAACACTAGAAAAGTTGACATATTTTATATTCTTCACGTTTCTGTCTACGTCACTAATTCATACAAATACTCTCACAACTCTAATAAATGAAACTCGTGTACAAAATGCCTAATAATTTATTTCACATAGTATCCATAATAAGTTACAATTATATACAGTTACATTTACAGCCATACACAATACACATACATTTATACCATACAATAAGGTGATTCCCTATTTTGGATTTAATTTCATTTAAAACTAAATAAATAATACTTATATTTACATATGTGAAAATCGCCATAAAATAGGTTGAGAAATGAGGCAAGTGTTCATTTTAAACATAAAAGAGTAGGGTCTTTATCGGCCCAAATATGTCCCAGTGCAGACTGCAGAGTACGGGCCTGGAGCCCTACTATATAAATCTGAAACGAAGTTCGAAACTTCGTGACGTTTTTCGTTTCGAAACCTACTCTGTAACACGAAATTCGGATCGAAGAATGAATTATTCCAATATATCGGCAATACGAACATTTACAGAGTAGGTACATTCGTATCGTCATAAACTTCGTTCGTCCGAAGTTTCGAACTTCGTTTCGGATGAATATCTATACATACCGGGTATCTCAAGACTGCTACCGAAAACGAAGCCGGGTGGTAGTTTTAGTGACTACAAACATAATGCAACTAAAAATTTCGCAAAGAAACGCGACAATTATTTTTTATGATTTTTTAAAAATCGACAATTTTGTGTGGTAAATCCATAGTTTTTGCTAAAATAATAATTTAAACTCCAACCCGCACTAGGCCAGCGTGGTGGACTATATGGCCTAACCACTCTTAATCGTATTCTCGATTGTAGAGTAGGCCCGTGCCCTGCAGTGGGACGTATATGGGCTGATACAGAATAATTTAAACTCTTTTATACCTTAAAGTACTTATAAATAAGAGGGTATACACTATTATTTTGGAAAAAAATGTATTTACCACCCAAATATGGCCATAGGAAAAAAATATCAAAAAAAAAAATTGTCACTTTTTTTGGCAACTTTTTCTGTTGCATTGTTTCTGAAGTCGCTTAAACTACCACCCGGCTTCGTTTTCGGTAGCAGTCTTGATATACCCTGTATAAATGAAATTGAAGTGTCTGTTTTAAAAGTGAAAAAAAAAAAATAATGTCCAGCTGCATATCGTTATATACACTATACCTGTGCCGAAAATGATATTTAAATTTTTTTCGTCCCGGCTAATCTCTGAAATGGCTGGACCGATTTTGACGGGACTTTTTTTTGTCAGGTAGCTGATATATTAAGGAGTAACTTGGGCTACATTTATTTTAGAAAAATAAAGTAGTACTGTCCAGTACCGCGCGCAGCTCACGCGCATGCCACCACTGGGCCGTCACGTCAGGCGCCTCCCACTACTTCTCCCACCAACGAATCAGTATCACATTTACAAAATATTGTATATAAAGAAATTTTTTAATAAAGCTAATACAAAAAACTGAAAATAAATGTGTAACGGGAGTTTACCGCCGCTCGCTAAGAGATGGCGCCACCGTAGAATTAGATCGCGTTAAGGTTGATAATTAAAAAAAAACAAATAAACTAATTAACTTTTTTGTTCAATTCCACGCAGACGAAGTCGCGGGCACAGCTAGTAGTAAATAAAAATGTAAATGTTCGGATTGCCGATATATTCGGATCATTCGTTCTTCGATCCGAAGTTTCGGATTTCGTGTTACAGAGTAGGTTTCGAAACGAAAAACGTCACGAAGATTCGAACTTCGGATTTATATAGTAGGGCCCCTGCTCTACAATCGAGTGTACTATGGAGAGGGGTCTAGTGAAACATAACCGTAGTGTGAAGAGGCATCTTAGCAGGCCGGCATAATTGTTTCCATTGGCATGGGACTACCGTCTGATGCCAATGGATACTCTGCCTGGGCGGCATTTGCGCTCACCATCAGGTGCAATGTGGCCTGGCATAGTGCCAGGCCAGAGTAAAAAAAAAAATATTGTCACATCTATGGGGGAAAAACTTACTGTCCTTACTGTCTTCTAACGCGGGTACTGTAAAAGCGACGACGTCAGATTTATTTATTTTTACCTTTAATGTACACCAGCAACAAATAAAAAAAAGAAAACTTTAAAGAGAACAAAGTAGGTACATTTTGCAGTCTTATCACTCAAGGCGATCTTTGCCAACCAAAGGATGGATAGGACTAGGAGAACACGAGAAATGTGGTACATAAGGCGGAGATACTAAATAAATTAGACCAGTCATAATTCATGTTGTGCGTCCTTAATGTGTCATCTATCAGTTACCCCCACTACCAGATATGAAATGAGATGAAATATTCAACAATATAAACACGTATAAATAATTTTACATTAGATTTTAGGTAAAAATATTTTGTGAAAAACCCATAAGAGATCCCTATCCTATGCCTAGTAAATTCACCACCACGACTGTCGACTATATTCGCCGACAAAAGCAAAGAAACCTTTATTAATCAAGATCTACGGATCATTTCATCTGTAACTAAAAATATCACTTGGGCTTTTACAGTAATCAGATTAGTGTAATGTCTTCCCTCTTTTTAAGTCTTGCCTATCAGTTTGGCATCTTGTTAACGTTACATTTGACTACTTTATAGAATATATTTTCTAATCTAGGTTTTATACCCCAATTGGAATTCTAGCAATGTATAGTGGCGTAAGACGTGGGTGAGTAGCGAGGAACATAAAATAAAATGTGAGTTACAGAACAATCTACTCACTATTGCGCAAATTAAAAGTTCATTTGTATATTTTAAATTTTTTTATAAAAAAAGAAATTAAAAAATTACCATTAACCATTAAATTTACCATAGCGATTTATAAAAATTTATATGGTATGTAAGTCCGCCAACCCGCACTAGGCCAGCGTGGTGGACTATATGGCCTAACCACTCTCAATCGTACTCTCGATTGTAGAGGCCCGTGCCCTGCAGTGGGATGTATATGGGCTGATACAGATATTTTAAATTTAGTCTTTTTTGGCTCTGACCCCTACAACCCCCTCTGCGTCCGAACCTGGCGAGTAAACAGCTTCGCGGAAACTAAAAACAAAAAACTGTTCAATTGTCATACGTGGATCTTTCAACACTTTTGCTAACAGACTATTCAGGAAAAATGCCATAGCCTTGTTCATACAAGCTTTTTTGGTTATACATAATGGTTTTCTTATCTTATCAATTATTATCGTAGTTTTCTAACAATACACAATATTGCTGATTTCAATCACAATTGGTAAAAATATATTAAGTTGGCCTCCTAGCGTCCAAGCGCCTTTGAAATACCCATCGTCGAGTTCAAACTAAACGCCCAAACGTTTTCTAAAAGGCGCCAGGAGATTGATATATTGAATGGTATTTTTTTTCAAGTTTAAATCACTAAGCCAACAATTAAATTCAATTATTGTGTAATTAAAAATAAGCAAAGCGTATAAAGTATTTACAGTTAGGAAGCACAAAATAACAAAAAGAGATAATTAATAATGGATAATTTTGTTAATAATCCAAAGTCTTAAGAATAATAAAGAAGTTTTATTTATATTTTCATTCACAATATTTTATTTGACTTTAAATATTTAATATCCCTTACTGTTACGTTTCTCGTAACATCTAAATTACATATATTAAGTTTTGTATGGATGTTCATTACTTAGGAAGTGATATTGGCACTCACACAACACTGGCGCAGGCGATGGTAGGGCCATTCCACGGCCATTAAAATTAAATAACTACATTCAAAAGTCAAAAACAGACGTATATGAGTCTTGAAGTGTTCTCACTTAAATCTTATTAGAAACTACGAAGGAGTTTTTGGTCTCACAAAAACCCAGACCTAACGAAAATCTTTGTGGATCACACAAACATGTCACGTTGTTCGGGACATCCCCGTATCGAACCCACGAATTTTAAAATACTCAAGTTATAGGCTTGAGTACTTTAATTTATTATATGATATTTAAGATATATTTAATCTATTACGCCGAGTAGACTTCATGTTGGGAAACTACAAGATGATGAAAAAAAGTAGTATTTTTGGATTGTACATTTGGGGGGGTACATACCCCCTACAATTCCTCTAGCAGACCACCCTGGTCCTAGGGCGCGAATCCACAATATCTCAAAATATAAACACAAATTATCACAATGAAGCTAAAAGTCTGAAATCAGAATGAAGTCCTACCAACTCTTGCAACACCACAATCACACATATGCCATTTCTAGCTATATAAATATATTTAATACTTCAATACCTTAATTAATCAACAGACTAGATTGTGTGCAAATCTCCGTACACTTAAGTTCAACGCATATTAATGTGGAGCGCATAGCAATGCATTTACACAAATCCTAATTTGCTTTCAAGTGTATCAAGAGAAAAAAAATAGGTAGGGTAACGTTCTTCATTATAATTCAGTCCGATATGGATATGGAGTCACGAAAGTCTTTATTTTTCTTTTTGTCTTTTTTTACCCACGACAGAAGACTCGATCTTAGTGTGGAGTCAAGACTATGTATGTTGTGTGTTATTTATTTATTTAAGTATTTAAATAATAATTTAAAAAAATTCGCATCGAAAAGAGCATGATGACTTACGCCCGAATACTGGAACGCCATTCAAATAATAAGTTGCTCTTAACAGCGCACGGCCCACTTAGCCAGTACATTTAATCGGAATTAACGTAGTTAAGCGCCATTTATATTTAAGTTGCGTTCCAGTATTTGGGCGTAAAAGTCTCAAAATTGTGACATTATTTTAGCTGTGTGCAACTAAAATAGCTAATGAAATAATTAGTTGCTATGAGATCCACCTAAATGTGCGTTGGGTTGAAAAATATTTATGCTTACCTATTCGCAGATATTTTGTTTACAAAACCAATTTTTGTAACGTCTCGATAGGATCTCATTTTATTTGCTTATTTTTTTAAGAGATAATAAAATCCTTTTTTCGAACATGTCAAACTATTTTTATGTAAATACGAAATGTTACTATTTTTATCATTACCTGTTACCGTTAGGTAGTACACATTTTCAAATTGTTTGTAAACAAAACAGTTACGATTCACTATATTAATAATATTTAATAGGGAATGTTATATTTCATTATACAAAATGTAATATAAGGCTCTCCTTATAAATCTAAATTTGGGTCTGAAATTGGACCCACAGTTCCAGAATTTTGATTTAGCAAAATATATACCGCACGCTGTTTAAAAATTTACTAACAATCGTTAACTTTTATTTCCTTGATATACGAAATATTTTAACGTAACAAATGGTTTATGTTTTATCATAATAATATGTTACTTTGCTTTTGAAATAAACTTGTAAGCATAAAATCCATACCTTCCGGCTGATACACAAGCCATAAATACACAAATTTTAACATCAACAAAGACATTCGAGTATAAAACTCCAAGCGCCACGAATTTAATCAAAATGAAAAATAATTCGATTAAATGCTAAACCAATTGGAATTGCTAATTTAGAATTGAAAATTGATAAAGCATTACCGAATTTTATAATTTACGGATTATGGTGCCAGCGAAGAATAAGATATAGATTCTATTAAAAAAAGACCGACAAATCAATGACCAATAAGAGCTATAGAATTATTTTTGGCATTTTGACTTAATTCATGGAGCTAATTCGTACCGTAGCGCATATCTCTTTGGATGCAACGACAGGCGTCATCGTTCATCTAAAACTAACTCTTCACTATAATCAACAGTAAAGTCAACGCTATTACAATAATCGCAAGGATTATAATGCAATGCATCTTTCTATTCTTTCTCTGGTACCTATCAGCCTTCTGCAATTGTTTATAACCTTCTTGAACTTGTACCTGCGTCTGCTCAATATTATAATCTATACGATCCAACACAGTTCCTTGTTCATGTACCAAATGTGCTAAATCTTTAAAAACATCATTTAAATCTACTATAGACCTAACAATTTTGTTCACTTCTTCTTCCCGTTCGGTGACCATTTTGGTGTTCTCTTCTTGTAGAAGTAGCATTTGTTTTTGGCTCTGCATCTGTTTTTGGTAGTCAGTCTGTTCTTCATCTATGAAATTCTTTTGCATACCTGATGTGCTTGGGAGGGAGAAGAGAAGGTCCGTTTGGTTGTTGCTGAGGCCGGGGAGGAGGTCTGCGTTGTCGTCAAGGCTGAGTTCCTCGAAGTTGGGAAGTTCGAAGTACGCGTTCGATCTTTCTTCTCTCGACGTGAGGGATTTGAGGTATATGGACTGCGCGGTTCGGAAAGTTATGCTTAGCTCTTGCAGTATCGTAACTAGAGCCAGCACGACGTTCGTCGCTAGCTTCTGTTCGGTTTTGTTACCTGGAAATTATTGTTACTGGTTACATATTAAGCAGTCTTTAATTATCCCGTAAATCGGATATTCCAGTTCTTAAATTATTAATAAATCATTTTAAACAAGTAATTATTGGAAAAATAGTCCTAATTTTAGTACTAACACTAATAATAATAAAATTTTGTGCGTAACTTCTCGAACACAATGTTCTCCACCTTACCACACTCACTTATGAGAATTATATCAAAACACAAAGTTTTTTTTATTTATAGTTATTCAAGATTCAAGAAAAACAATTTGCTTTGAAAGGAGATTGCCCATTTTACTATGAATCATAATATCGGTGCGAAGATTTTTATCCCCCTATGAATCGGTATCGGGATTAACGTTTACTTTTTACCGATACTGTGAATGGGCTTTCTCCTTTGAATTACAATCTTCCACCAGTAAAGACAGGATATTATGCTCAGTCAATACAAGTTACAATATTCTTCCTGAAAAACGTTGTAAATTCCTCAAACCACTTTCTATACCTTACCGTGTCTAGTCTGCGCCTTGATCGCCGTGAGATGCGTGTGCGCATGCGTGAAGTGGCGCCCGATCTCCGCGGTGAGGCGCTGGATGTGATGTTGTTCCGTGGAGTCGTCCAGCGCGGGCCGGTTGATCTGTTTCTCGTGACGGGTCTGAAGCTCTGACAGTTTCGTCCTCAACCTGGGTAGGGATCGTCATTTTTTTTTAATGAATGGCGAGACGAGCTTGCCGTTCGCCTGGTGATAAGCGATATGGCCGCTCATGAACAGTAGCAAAACCAAATAAAACCTTTAATTACAAAGCAATGCTTGGCATTTCACTGCGCTTTCATCCTGAGACATAAGATGTTAAGTCTAAACATGTCCAGTAGTTACTCTGGCTACAATGTGATTCAATCCAAAACACAACAGTGCATTTACATGTGCACTGTTTGGCGGGAGAAATAGAATCCTACATATGAGACCTACCAACAGTAAAATTCTTCCTTCATTTCTTGAAATTATTCTTATTATGGTGCGTTTGTAATAAATATGTGAGTAAATGATTGAGTGAGTAAGAAGAGCACGAACAGAAACAGCCAAAAGAGACATGAAAAGTTTAAATACCAGGACGCATGGAGTGGGCGGAGAATTTCTATGCCTAATTGCTTAACCGCTTTCAATCGTACTCTCGATTGTAGAGGAGGCCCGTACCGTGCTAGGGCGGATCCAGCTTTCAAGCCAAGACAGGTCATATAAATGTTTTGTGAAAACAATGGGTACAATTTCAATACTGGAATTCGTAGTAATGATTGTTTAAAGTTGTTATAGTTTTTTTTTACATTACATTATTTATCGACATACATAGAATATATTGTACTTATTCATTTTATCAACAAGATAATACATTCTGCCA
Source organism: Hyles vespertilio (assembly GCA_009982885.2). Taxonomy (NCBI): domain Eukaryota; kingdom Metazoa; phylum Arthropoda; class Insecta; order Lepidoptera; family Sphingidae; genus Hyles; species Hyles vespertilio. The sequence goes on along the minus strand of CM042823.1, from coordinate 5,374,600 downwards.
ACCTGGAGCCAGCCCAGGGTGGGTCGTGGCCCCCATGACCATCCCCCCTGAATCCGCTGTTGGTATCGTGGGATGTATATACATGTCTGTATGGTATACAGACAGGGTTTTTACCTGGTTATGACGTAGTGCGCCTCCTCGAGTGAATCGGCCCAGGGCGGCGGCGCGTGCGAGTCGCGCAGCTCCACGCCAGCCTCCATGTCACGCGAGGTGCTCCGCATGAGACGCACGCGTTCTGACTCATTATTCTACAAATATATATTATCTATTTTTATTTTATATGTATATTGACTATTTTTTATCATTTTTCTTTTAGTTTTAGAGTATCTATAATATAGAGGGAGCGCTAGTACTTCAAAAACGTAGATAAAAATGGTGGTGCTGTCCACCTTTTTCTACCCTCTTATTGGCTGATAATTGATATGTTGTCCAACATACATAAATTAATTGTAAAGGAAAGGAAAAATAAATAGTTTAGTTAGTCATTTCCACTGAAACTTGTATTAAAAGGATAATATTTAAATAAAATTTCGATTATAAAAGGAATTTATATTAATATATTCCTAATAATTAATTCAATTTTGACTAATATAGGAGTGCTACCAAAATTATAAACAAGAAAATATCTACATTTTTCAAGACGCATATATATGACAGCGCTCCCTCTATATTATAAATACTCTAAGTCTATCAGTTATCACAGTGGTTCTTAGCCTTTAAAACACCAGGGACCATTTGACAAAAAAAAACATAATCATCTGTTGAAAGCGCCTTACATTAAGCAATTCATCAAGCTTAAATAGGTAGAGGAAAAGCCTGATGATCATTGATCATTATTATAAAGATCATTGTAGCACCAACTCAATGAAATAGGATCTATAATTATTTAAGTAACATAGCTAGAACGTAATAGTTATTGCATGCATAAGTGAGCTGAAATCAACATTATTATTTTATATTTATACAAATCACATAAGTTCACTATCATCAACCATAGTTTTATACTATATTAGTAAATATGTACATTTTAATAAGACATTCCTATTCTTCACATTAAAGCCACTAAACTTAAACAGCCTCATTAATAGACAGTTTTAAAACCCATTTTGGTTATCAAATGACCTACTATACCTAAAATAAGTTTTTAAATAGTCTATGTATAGGGCTGATAATATCCAACTTCAAGTATATGCTCATTTTGATCCTTCAGGAATATAGTTTTACAGATATCAATTATATTTATATAAGCTCCACAAAGCTTTAGATAATGCAGTAACAAAAGCGAATTGCACCATTCCTAGACTTTCTTGCTATTACATCCACTTTATTATAATGTATAATATTGGTCGTCAGAGAACATGAAACTGAGAATGCCCGTACACACCACGACATTTATGGACAAATCATTCTCCGTACTAGCTGTTCGATTGTGGAACTCACTTCCGGATGTCGTGAGACGGGCTAGAACATTGTCATCTTTTAAGTCACTAGTCAAGGAACACTATCTCTCTCTCTGAATTTACACATTAATGTGCTTTTACTATTTCCATTAGCATTTATTATGTATATATTTATTATATTTTATGTCTATTTTGTATATGTATATATGTATGTATGTTGTACATATTTATATGAATGTATTACTTTTATTTTGTGTTTTTAATTTGTTAGTATAGTTTGTTTTTTTTTTTTTTTTCTTTCATTATACACCCTAGACTGCCCTTTCTCTCTCCTGTGTCTTATCTCCATCCAAAGGTTGCCTGGAAGAGATTGCCTAGTGCAATAAGGCCGCCGATTGTACTTATTTTAATATTATTTTTAATTTCTGTCATTGTATTTGTTTTTTTCTGGTGTACAATAAAGTTTATAAATAAATAAATAAATAAATAAATATTAGAAAATCCATAACTTGTATTTATAAGATTTAATTGTTGATAGGTACTTAATGATTCAACTACCTTACTTCTTTTATCTATAGTCAGCATAAAAGACTAATGCTTTGTTGTTTTATTATGCTTAAGCATTATGGTAAAATTAAGTCTTAATTATGAACTCTATAAAACTACTTTATGAAAGTATGTGAGTATTTAATGCTTAGAGATTTTATTTTTAGAAAGTACTATCATCACGCAGCATTTCAATTTTTTACAGGCCTTTAAAAGAAAAATATATAAATCAATAAAATTAAAAGTAAATATTGTATCACCTGTTCGGAGAATATCTGCCTGCTGTGAATAGCATTGTTTCGCATCAACACAAACACCTCTGTCAGACTTCTCGACACCATTTCTTGTGTGTTTCGATGTAAAAATCAATGAAAATCCGAAAATAATATTTATTTTCTCAAGTCTTCTGACACGACATCGGATGACATTTGTGACATGTTATCAATTTCATCTAATTAACATTTCAATAAGCAAAGTCTTAGGAACTATAAAGCCTATGTCATTACCAAAGAATAGAACCCTAGGTCATTACAATTGATGCAGGGAGTTTATCGTCGTTGTTATTTTATTTGATATCTATAAAAAATAGAAGTTTATTGAATGCAACATCAATATGCATACACCTATGAAATGTTTGCCCTTCAATAATAATAATGACAATATGTTGAACTTGAATTAAAAAAAAATTGAATTTAATAAAGTATAAAAACATCTATTAGAGCTAACCTTTTTATATTAAATAGCTATTATGGTTGAAATGAAATTACGTTCGGAAGTACGTTCCGTTTCACTCATTTCTTAATTCTCTCAGGAAATGTCAAATTGGAACAAGTCAAAACAACGCTATTGTGCAGCATGGTCTTGGATCTTAGCCGATTCCTTACGGAACGAAAAGAACAAAAAAAAAAAACAACTCTATTGTTTTCATTGAGATTTGAGGTTATTAAATTCAAACATAATGTTTTATTCGATACTCTCTAACGCTTCTTCACAAAAGTGTTGATAGAAGGTTTAAGAACACCGCAGAAGAAGAGTTATTATATAACACCAGCCAAATGAGCATGGCATCGCACGATGCCGGTTCGGACCAATTCCAACAGTTTCCACCGAACAGGATCATCGTTATCCATCCAGGATCCCTGTTCGTGCGCATTGGAAGAGCGTCGGACCTAATACCGGTGAAGCAACTGCACTGTATAGCGAGAAAACGGAGACACGGTGGCAAAATCTACCGCGATCCTTTCATACCTCCAAGTGTGCCTAAAACTAAAGAGTTGATTGAAGAACTTGAGGAATGTAGGCTGCAGATTTCTCATACACTTCAGTCCTGCGTCCAGTCCAACGGAGCCAGGAGATACGCCACTCCTCCACAACAAATTGCGGCTTTCAATCGTCGTTCTTTACCCGAAGGCGTCTCGGATGGCGAACCATGGCCGCAAGTTGAGTGCGACATCGTGGTTGGCGATTTAGTACTAGATATTGACCCCGAGTTGCATTACAATCTACATTTCCCCTACCGGAGAGGAGATTTCAACATTCACTCGGAAGTAGGAGGATCAATATCATCTGTATTGAATGATCTGTACACAATATGGAGTTCTATAATAGAGTTTAAACTTGGAATACCTCTAATAGAGCTAATAAAATATAGATGTGTTCTGCTTATACCAGATTTGTACTCCAGGAGTCATTTAAAGTATCTGATGTCATTATTATTGAAAGACTTAGGTTTCGGTCACTGTTTTCTTGTACAGGAAAGTGTGGGTGCTACATTTGGAGCAGGAATTGGTTCTGCCTGTGTAGTAGATATTGGTGATCAGAAAACAGCAATATCATGTGTTGAAGATGGTATTTCACATAAAACAACCAGATTAAGAATGGACTATGGAGCCGGGGATGTCTGTCAAACATTATCTTGGATGTTCCATAAAAGTGCATTTCCATACAAAAATTGGAATGAAAATATACCTAGAGATGTTGTTCTAATGCGTAACTTATATGAGAACTTTTGTCACATTAACTTAGATGTTTGTGGGCCACAGGAAAAGACGTTTCTTGTTGATCACCCCGGGGATACAGTAAATAAATACACACTACAAGTTGGTGATGAATGTATTATATCACCTCTATCAATGTTTTATACAGATTTGCTCAAAATTACTGGCTTAAAATCAACAAAAATACAGAACCGGCAACCAAGTGATCCTGAAGATCCGTTTGATGCAGAGTTTTTGAGAGAGACTGGAAGAAAGAAAGAAACTGTTGATCCAACAGCAAATGAGAGCCAGCAGTTTGAAGCAGTTAATGAATCACAACCGCAAACCAATAATGATGAAGATATTGTTGTTGATACTTTAGAAGGTGTTCCAGGAGATGTTATATCATTAACACCAGGACAAGTTCTAGCATTAGATGCGGCTATACTCCAAAGTATAGACCGGTGTCCAAGCGAAGAGTTGAAGAGAAAGATGTACAGCAGTATATTGATAGTGGGAGGGGGAGTTAAAGTCCATGGAATATCTTTATGGCTCCAAAATCGATTGGCCCTACAAATTCCTTATACTTACAAAACAGAGCAACTTGAAATTGTTACTTCTCCCAAGGATATAGACCCAGCAAGTACGGTATGGAAAGGTGCTGCGGTGATGTCTTGCCTTGAGTCAGCTATTGAACTGTGGATTAGTCAAAGTGAGTGGAACAAATTTGGTTTAAGGATATTGAGGGAAAGAGCACCATTTATATGGTGAAAATGGGTTTTTGCAATAAATATAGAAGCTTATATCTCTTTTCATTGACTGAAAGGTATAAAAGTAAACAAATTGTTTATAATTAACAGTTTTTTAATATAAAAATAATTCACTAAAATACTGTTGGGTTACACTGGAAATGTAGAAAACATTATTAAGAGTAAAAGTACAATAGTACATAACAAAATATGTGAGATTCTATATAAAGTATAGTACAAAATTGTGCCTTTTACAACACTTTGTCTTTACAGATTTATTTATTTTATTAATTCTTTAATTTTGTTTGTTTAAAAATATCAGACTTATTTTAGAAATGCATCATTCATACATATTTTTTTTCAGATCACCCGAGATTCTAATTTAATTTTATAAGTATGCAATTAAAAAAACCTATAAAAACATTCACTAGGAAATGCAGTTAATTAAGTACCTATTAACTATTTAACAATAATGATAATTATTATGCACCAAATAACCATTCAATAGATGGCAATTTATTTGGCTGTTAGGTACCTAAATAGTAGAGGTAATATTTGCGATGGAGTAAATAGCATGGTTTTTCTCTTTTGCAATACTATAAACAAAAATGCACCTTAAGGTTATTTGATGCCACGCCAGGAATAAACAATTGCGAGTTTTTTCCGAATCACTCTTGCTACTAAATAAAAATAAATAAAATACAGCCAACAGTCACATACCTAGTTCTGTCCCCACACTACGATCGAGTCTTGTGTCGTGGGGAGCAGGAGCTATGAGAGACTCTTCGGTCTCACAAAAACCCGAGACAAATATTTGTGGGCCTCTCAATCGATTATAATCCTACAATATCCCTGCTGAAAGTAGGCAGTAGGATAATTTGAAAAAAGTTTATATGTACACCCGCACAGAGACTCGCCGGGCCGCTATTCGTGCTATAACTACAAAACATTCTATTCCCGGTGATGGACGTCCAAAATACCTCTACTTACCCCATTGCCAGCACATAAATGCTTAAAACCTCAGCGGTAACTTGCACCACTCAACAAACACTTAATAATTAAATATTGTCCATTAAAATATTTCTTATTGGCACAAAGGATGTCTTTATTATTACAATACTTTTATGTTCAAGAAAGAAAGATTCCTTGTTAAAAATATTCATAGGAACATAATATGTTCAGTAAGTAGATGTGAGATTCCAAAGAGATGAGCTGAAGTTAATTTATAACTTTTAAAGAGCATAAGTTTAGCCATTTATTTATGCGTTCACTTGAATTTTCATAAAGTTTAATAATTTATTGATAGACTTATTTGTAGTATATGCAGAAGTTGCAGTTGCATATGAATACTAAAACTATAAGCAAAAATCAAAATTCAAACAGAAGACTGAACATACACACTGTCTCAGAAAATGTGGTTACCCTTGTACTAGCTCAATTATCTAATTTTGCTCTCCAAAGACCTTTACGATTTCAAAAGCATGCTATCTCGCTTTCTTTGAATAGAGTATTTTAATATATTGCGAATAATTCATGTTGTAAGTGTATTTAAGTTCAGAATCCAATAGACATTAGCCTCCATAAATAAGTTCCTCTTTTAACCTTACACTCGGTATATTGTGTATTTTATTTCATTTAGGGCAGTAACTAGTATGTCTTTAAGTAAGTCTTATCCCTATCATTGTGATCAAATAAAAGATCGCACATTTAGAGTTAAATGGAAGTTTGTACCCTGTTCTTTCAACTATTTTCCTATATTTGATATGTCTATAGTTGAAAATGCCTATGCTAACTAACTGTTGTCAGTTGATTATTAACCGTCAAAACTATATCGTGAATTTTCACCTTTGGATGAAAGAACCCGTAGTAAATGACCATAAACACTAAACCTAGTACATAAGGCACCAGACACAATACAAAAACTGGTATAAAATACATAGATTTTTTTGTAGAATCATCAGCTAGTATATACCATATGACAGCACATGTAATGTTTTGTAAAAAACATATACTATAGTAGATAGTATACCTAAACCTGGTCCTGCCTTCCACGGGAAGTATGTATGTGAAGAGGTATACAGCGCCGAGTGCGAAAGAGAAGGCGATATCTGCCAGCTTGTTGTGCGAGCAGAACGGGGAGCGGTCGAAGATTTGTAGTAGTGTTGCCGTGATGAGGATGTGCAGGCAACAAGCCAAGATGGTCCAGTGCGGGAATAAGTAGGCCATCGCTGATATCGACATTATTCGACTTACTGTTAACAAAAATATTATATTTAGTCTATTACATTTTTTTATTTTTCTTTATTTCAATGAATGGCGAGACGAGCATTCCATTCATTCTGATGGTAAACGATACGACAGCTCATGGATAGCAGCAAATCCAAAGAACACTAGGAATTGAAATAATACTATTATTTACGGATTTTATAGCGGATTGGTATCTATTCAGTCGGCCTCTCACACGAGAGACCTACCAGCAGTAATATATATTTCTTTATATTGAAGCAGAAAAATGACTATCATAAACCTAATGAAAACCAGTCTGGTTTAGTGTAGTTATGACTGTTATGTATCAGAACATATACCTCCCACTGCAGGGCACGCGCCTTCTCTACAATCGACAGTACGATTGAGAGTGATTAGATATAGTGCACCACGCTGGCCTAGTGCAGGTTGGCGGACTTACATAACATAGAAATTCTTATAAATTGCTATGGTATGCAGGTTTCCTCACGATGTTTTCGTTCACCGTTTTAATGCGTGGCGATTGACTATCAATACACACATGACTCCGAAAAGTCAGAGGTGTGCCCTGTGATTAAAACCTTCGACCACCGTTATCATGTTGGCAGCCGCGTCTAGTCCATTTACCAACTGGCCAACACGCACTTTATTATTTGCGCAGTCCGTATACAAAAATTTCATCCAAAGCGGTGTAGCAATTTCATTTAGGGTCCACAGTATTGAACATGTCCTATAGTTAGATATTAGTATTGAAGAAACTCACAAGAAACTAGGAAATGCCAGCAAGTCTGCAGTCCCGAGCCGCACCACGTCATGTTTTCCTTGTCCTGCTGCACGAAGCGGATGGCTCGCTGGTACGCGGACAGGCACCAGCCCATGCCACAGATGGAAGATATCACTGACATCCACTGGTGGACTGGGAATAAGGAAGATTTACTTCATCAAAACATTCATTATCGGCCTGGAATTTGCACCCGATATGGCGATATCACATCATGGGACGCGATAAACAATGCGAAACCTGGTTATCCTGGTAACAACTCTGGGAAAAAGGCGAGAATTTACGTATGTACATATAGCGTACGTATAGCGTATCAGTGTATTAAATATTTTTATTAGATAAATAAAAGCATGAATCACCGCGTCTCTAAGAAAAACAAACGCATCTTTAAACCTTATAAATAATACTCAACAATAATAACAGCATGTATAGACCTATGTCCAAAATAAAAATAATTGATTTAATTTATAAAATAAATATCTACATAAAATAAAATTTATTTCTAAATCAACGAAGATATAGTATCTTCAATAAGTTCATATCTGTATGAAATACATCACCATTTTAACCTGACCCCTATAACTCACCAATAAGTTCATTGTTAGCCCTGAGCAGTAGACTGGTCTGCAGCACCTGCTGCGGCGCCGCCTCCAGGAAGCACTCGAAGATCCGCAGCAGCGCCGCGTCCGAGTCTTCCTTCAGCATCAGCCGGTAGTACATGCGTTGGGATGACTGGTCCTTGTGCCTCGCGGCTCGACGCGACTTGAACGCGTAACTGGACGAAATAATGTCAAGTGATAATAAACCATGACTAATGGGTCTAAGGGTCCATCCATAAATTATGTGCAGTACGTCGCCTTCGATGGGTTCGGGGAAGAAATGACAATAGTACTGCTTTCCAAATGACTGTATTTTCTGGTTCTTGATACAGGAGTATAATACATCGGCGAGTGCGTGCCGTTACACAATTTGGCACGATCTATATTCCTTCACGGCGCTCACAGCTCAGAGTCGGGCGCGCGCCCGGGCGGCACAAATTCCAGCAATCCCCGCCCGCCTTCACTAATTCCGCAGTTCGTGCGGGGCGAGGCGTGGGGCCGCAGAGGCGCCGACATGTCTGAGCTGCGGGCGTCGTGACGTCACACTGCCGGGTCCACCCTTAATAAAATTATGCCTATGTACAATTCTTTTTCATTTATATAATTTGATACTATATCTACTATCTTCTATATACATTATACAATCTCCAATCTGGGTTTCGTCCAGGGCATAGTACGACCACCACTTTGACCCATATCACAGATGATATAAGATCCGGCATGGAGGACGGCAAGCTGACAGTCTTAGCTTTGCTAGACTTCAGTAATGCCTTTAATACCGTGGACTACGACGTATTACTTTCCATGCTACGTTCTCTTAACATATCTCCAATGGCTGTTGATTGGTTTCGTAGTTACCTGTATGGACGCCGGCAACGCATCCGTGTGGAGGATAGATTTTCCTCTTGGTGCCCCGTAGCTGCTGGCGTTCCTCAGGGCGGCGTGCTATCTCCTCTTCTCTTCGCTGTTTTTATTAACTCAATAACCAACTTTTTACGCTCCTCCTACCACCTCTACGCAGATGATCTCCAAATATATACTCAGGCACCCGTGGACAAGATGGTCGATGCAATTGCTTATATCAATACAGATATTCAACACATCTGTGATTGGAGTAGATCTCATGGTTTGAAGATCAATCCCTTGAAAACACAAGTCATTGTTGTCGGTAGCCCTAGGATGATCTCGAAGCTGGATTGGAATCAACTCCCCAGTGTTTATTGTAATGGGATAACCATCCCTTACAGTGACACCGTCCGCAATTTGGGCTTACTTATTGATAAGTCATTTACTTGGGGTCCTCAGCTTCGTGAAATAAGCCGTAAGCTGTTCGTTTCAGCTAAGTCCCTGCGAAGATTACGCAACTTTCTACCCGTTACCACGAAGATTACGCTTGCGCAAACCCTCCTTCTCCCCATCCTTGATTATGCCGATGTCAGCTATCTAGATCTCACCGAAGACCAACTAAATAAACTTGAGCGTCTTCAAAATTTCTGCATAAGATTCATATTTGGTCTTCGCAAATATGACCATGTTTCTGAGTTTCGTGCTAAGCTCAAGTGGTTACCTATACGGCTTCGTCGGAATACTCACATTCTCTGTCTTCTTTACAATATTTTGTTCAATCCTCTCACACCATCTTATCTTAAAGAACGATTTATTTTTCTTCATGACTCACATTTGAGGTCCTTGAGGTCGTCCGAGAATCTTAGGCTGAGAATGCCTGTGCACACCACGACATTTATGGACAAGTCTTTTACTGTCAAAGCAGTTCGATTGTGGAACGCGCTTCCTGTTGTGGTGAGACAGGCGCAATCGCTGTCTTCATTCAAGAGGCAAATCAAAGAACATTACCTCTATCTCTCTAAATAAACAGATTTTAGTAGATAATATTATTTCCTACTTCTAATTAATTTTAAATTTGTATTTATTATATATTTATATATGTATATGTTTGTAGTATTATATATGTATGTATGTATGCTTTTTATTATGTATGTATGTATGTTATTTTGGTGTATTTTTATGTTTAGATTATATATATAGATAGTATGAGTTTTATCTAGTTTCCTCACTTTTAATTATTTATTTTACACTGCCCTCTCTTTTTCCTTCTTTTAAATCCATCCCATGGTTGTCTGTAAGACATTGCTTTAAGCGATAAGACCGCCATTTGTACTTTTTATATTTTTTTTGTTTCTGTATGTTGTATTTGTTTTATGTGTACAATAAAGATTTAAATAATAATAAAATATACAGAGCTTATCCTTATATACTACGCGAGAGCGTTGGGCTCGTCGTCCGCAACAAATTACGTCACACGAATTTCATGATTTTTTTACCCCTCCCCCTTCCTTGTCACGGATGGACACGTTTCTGGGGCCCTACTCTGAAAATCCGAAACGAAGTTCGAATCTCCGGACGATTGAAGTTTATGACGATACCATGCCATGACCATACCATGACCGAGTTGCAACTATTTTTATATTGTTCGTAAGTGGGTATGTAGTTTAAATTTAATGTTGTAATTCTAGGTACAAAATATTATATTTAATAAAAATGTGATGTTACTAAATTTTGGATCCCTCTGCACCCCTTGTCGCACAATACTACACAACGTCAACTCCCTCCTTCCCCTGTGGCGTAATTTATGGATGGCGCCATGGAATGGATTGTATAAGCCAGCAAAAATAAAGTAACTACAAATTATCGGAGGCGTGAGCTCTGGGTTCTAAACAAATAAATAGGGGGACATTTATTGCGATATTCCCTCAATTTGACACTTGGCTAAGAAACTAGCTGTGAAGGAGACGCCATCCGAATCAAATGATAGTATGTATTACTTTAGTTTTGAGTCCGAGTCTTGACCTTAGTGTGGGATCAGGTCTATCCCTATTTTTCAGGGACTGCAGACTTTCTTAATCTATTTATACACATAATTATAAACTTACATAAGGGAGTCGATAGAACGTAGTATGGGCGCCATTTGTAGCAGCAAAATAAATATTCTCAACCATTTTCTCTTGGTGAATTCGTTAGATAAAGAATTTTGCTGTTTGTCAAGAGAGTACCTGCAATTGAAATATATACATCTTTACCAATATATAAAACTGAAGAGTTTGTTTATTTGTTGCCTTTGATCTAAGGAACTATACTTACGTTTGAATTGAGAAAATATTTTTTGTGTTCGATAGGTCATTTATCGAGAAATGCTATAGGCGATGTCATCAAATTTGAGGGAAACAGTAGTGAAAAATCTAGCAAACACAAGGAGGTTTTTCGTTATCCAATTGATCGATTTCAATATAGTCCGAATTGAACATATAGCAACCGGGCGGAGCCAGGCCGGACCGCTTTATACAGGGTGAGTGTTTTAAGTGGACGTGGATAGCCAAATCCGAAACTATGAGGAGTAGCGAAAATGCTGAAAGGACTTACAAGCCCGATTTTGATGAAAACTAAAACTACATACTTAGATTTTTGATAAATCAATATGCCTAGTTAGGAATCGAAACCAATGATTTATGAAGAAAAAAATAACTCATGCTGTATTATTACACCATTCGATAAGCAGCTTGCATCAAGCAACTTCTTGCAACCTTAACAAGGTTGCCTATCCTCATTGTTGTGGACTATTATTGACAACTAGGATATGGTAGTGATTTCACTAAAAAACTTAGGCAGATTAATATAAGGCATTCATGAATAACATTTTTTACTAAATAAATATTTTATAAATATAATATGTACATGTCATGTTGTTTAACATGGTATAAATGACTTATTATCAATACTGTAAACAGTATGATTAATCACTTATTTTTCCTGCAACTTTTTCAGCATATTAAAATTGAATAAAACTTTTTATCCAACTTTAAGTATACACCTACGTATTACACAAAGTATGCCTCACTAGGCATAATACAACCGATTTTAATTATACAATTAACTATTTGACAATAATTCGTTATCATACAACAATAGCAGTCTGAAAACTTAAATGTGCAATATGTTGAAATCTGGCTAGCAATGGTCACATAATCTAAGTCATCTATTTGTTTACAACCTTAGCTAAAATAAAAAAAACATTCCAACGAATTAAGAACCTCCTCTTTTTTGTAAAGTCGGTTAAAATGTGGCAAAAAATACTTACATCCTTATCGAAACAGCAGTGTTGACAAAAGCTGGTAGAAGTATGAAAGCAAGAGTCCACGCGAATTCTGTGATCATATTCACCAAATAATATCTCACAGCTACGTTGATGTCGAAACCTAGGTCTACGAAATGACCTATCACAGTGAGACAAGAAGCTAAGAGGTCTAAGTTGGATATCTTAATTTTATCCGGCATTCTATCCGTTTCATCATAAGAGTGGCCATTTCCGAGCAAATCACGCGCCACTTTAGGCATTATTACTGAATTAATTGAAAACTGGAATGACTTATTACTTTTCTACACATGAAGACATTTTTTGCCGCGAACATACTCACATTCACAGGTTTTCAAAAGCCATTTCGTATTGTTTGACAACAACCAATGATTATAGAATGAATAGAGAGGATGAAGCATAAGGTCACGTGATGCCAATGATTATAGAATAGAGGGGATAGAGCATAAGGTCACGTGACGCGTACCACTTTGATTCACAAACATGGCGGCGGCTCCGCCCCTAAAAATAGTGATACGCTAGTACCAAATTTTTTATCGATATCGATCATCAACAGTGGCATACGACTAACATTAATATAACATTTTTAATTTTTGCTTTACATGTCAATTGAGTATAAACAGGGGATTTTAGGACTTGACAGTCAAGTCTTTAAAAATTAAATCTGATAATAATAGGTCAATGTTTTGATATTTTTTTCATGCTATGATTTATTTGATGGGTAAGTTTTACCTGATGATTGGATTGGATTTGTCAAATAATACTGACGTGAGATAAAATACATTTTTATTAATAGCTAGAATTTGGTTGCGACTTCGAATATACCACACTTTTTTCCATAAGCACCAATTTTCACCATGTCAATATTTCTTTTGCCAAATTATAACTAAAATCTAAAAAAAAACAGACATTTAGCAAACAACAATGAAAATATGTACACTAAACTAACAACTTAAATATATAAATAGAAATAAAATATCTACACAAAATTACCAATTTAAATAAAAAAATAGAAATTAAACAATTAACTAAATAAACACAATTAACTAAATAAACTGACATTATTGTGTTCTGTGACATGAACCATTGTAATTTTAAATGGCGATATAAAAAAAAGAAAAAAGAAGACAGTTCGTGTTGCTGACGAAGTTTCTTGCGCCACTTCTTCTTCACAGCTACAACACGTTCCGAAGCGGTGGTAGCAGAAATGAACAATCCAAAAGATCTTTTGAAAGACTATTTGAATAAATAATAATAATAATAATTAATCTTTATTTCATTACAACATAATAACACCCTGACTCCTGAACTAGGAAGCCCTGTATAACAGAAGTCAGTCTCTTTCGACAATTATTTATTTAACAGCTGCTTTATATAAAAAAATAATATACTCGAAAAAAAAAAAATTAAAAGACTTAATAAACTATGTAACAACACTAGATCGCCAAATGAAATGAACTTAAATTATAAAGAATATTTTGATTTTGATTTTGAATAAAGAAATTGTAGCGGACATCGCGAACGAAGGCAGGAAATCAGCACTAGAATAAAAATATTTTTCGAATAATTCAATCAAACAAAAAAAACATAAGGTACATACATACATAAACATACAAGCGGTGAATAATGTGGACTATAGATTTTAATTTATGTATAAATATTGACTGCCTCAGTGGCGTAGTTGTATTATGGTACGGTTACAAAGCTGAGGTCTCAAGTTCGAATCCCGGGTCGCGCAAAGTGATATCGGATTTTTCTATTCATTATCAGCACAGTCAGGAATTTATGCCCGATATTGCGATAGGCTCGCCACCCACAACATCGTAGGACGGAACATACAAGGCGAAATAAATAAATAAATAAATAACACCCAACAGTCACATACATAGTCCTGACCCCACATTAAGATCGAGTCTTGTGTCGTGGGTATCAGGAACTACGAGAGACTTTTGGGTCTCACAAACACACAGACCCGAGAGTGAAAAAAATATATTTGTGGGCCGCACAAACATTTCTCTCGGTGCGGGGATCGAACACATCTGAAATGTGGGTGTCCTGGTTGCACCTCTGCCTTGCCACCCATTCTGGGAAAAAGGCGTGAGTTTATGTATGTATAAATATTAATATTATGATAAATGTATTTGTAACAAAACCAATAAAAATGCAACTGCTACATAAACAATAGTAATATGATGTATTAAACATTTTGATCTTAGTGTGGGGTCAGACTATGTATGTGACGGTTGGAGGTAATTATTTCTTGATATTCCTAAAAATATACTTATACTTTACAATTATCGTTACTTTTTTAGTCGCCATAATGTAAACATATGACCAACTAATACTAATTTACATGTTACAACCGTTACAAGGTTATACCTGTCGAAACAAACACCCAGTTGCATCTAATACATTTCGTTCATTATTACACCATTCTTTGCTAAAATCAAAAATACCTATCAGGATATTTAATACATACCAAATAAAATAAAATAACATAGGTAGATTTTTATTGCTATTATTTGACTGAGGAAAATCATTATGTCTCACTTAGAATTCAACCAATGAATATGAAAGTGTTGGTTAAGATAAACAATTATAATAATTAATAATAAAATATAAAACTATTTCTGTTCATTAAAAGGTTCTCCAGAACATTAGACAATAGACTACCAATTGTCCAAATTATCTTGCATGTTATCTTTGTTATTGATTAACAGTTGTATTATTAATAGGATTATTAGGTAAAATATCATAATTACTACAATTTCACTTACCGGGAATATTGTTGGAAAGCTGTTTTCTTTTTCAAAATGTAATGAACAAATAAATGTATTTATTGCAGGGTTCGAATAACTTCCAATTTTTTGTATCCATTTTGTCCTGGTTTGTATGTTTATAGGGAATCTAAAAAATATTTTTAATTTCACTTTGTTTGTCGGTCTGAATATATATTTAAATATAAACTATTTTTTTCTTTTTTTGAAAAATAAAGATAAAAATATTTAAAAATGATAATATCGATATGAATCATTTCGTATCGAATCCACTCATCTCTAAACTTGTGTGTAAACAAACAATGAGGTTGTCATTTACACTACTTGTATAAATAACGCCTAAAAGAGTCTAAAACTTAATCAACAAGATCCAAATACATTTATAAATGATAAAAATAAACCCAAAATGTAAATTTAGCACATATTTGTTAGTATTTCGTAAAAACAGTTACTAACCTATGAAAAGAAATGTTAGGGTCCTTTTTGCTTGAACTCGACTCGAATCCTTTAACACAACACTGAGGCATTTTAAAAACTTAACAAATAAACTAATAAGCAAACTAAACAAACTCAACAAACGAGATTAACCAATGAATAATCCGAAATTCTTTGATTGTGCAGATTTGTTTACTCCGATTGACAGATAACGCCACAGTTTGACATTTCAATGCAGTTTTTGGTTTAATAGTCTGTGGTTTCGAAAGCATAACTAAAATGGCGTCATTTTGGTCTATGGGCGGTCCCAGTGTGGTTAGTGAACAAAATATTGCCATATTCGAAACAAAGGAATTATTATTTGTCTCTTTCATTAAGGGACAAGTCAGCTTTGTGTAAATGAGACAGATACATAAATGTACATTCCGCGTCGATATTCTTAACATAACTATAACTAGACATATATAGCTACTTTTGTGCGTGATCCTTTATAATTCTTTTATCATTGCGTGATGCGTACCACTTTGATACACAAACATGGCGGTGGCTCCGCCCCTAAAAATAGTGATACGCTAGTACCGAATTTTCTATCGATATCGATCATCAACAGTGGGATACGAATAACATTAATATAACATTTTTAATTTTCGCTTCACATGTGAATTGAGTAAACAACAGGGAATTTTAGGATTTGACAGTAAAGTCATTAAAAATTAAATCCGATAAATATAGGTCAATGTTTTGGTATTTTTTTCATGCTATGATTTATTTCATGGGTAAGTTTTACCTGATGATTGGATTGGATTTGTCAAATAATTCACACGAGAGTTATAATACAACTTTATTAATATCTAGAATTTGCTTGCGACTTCGAATAGCATTGCCACACTTTTTTCCTTAAGCACCAATTTTTACCATGTCAATATTTTTTTGCCAAATTATAACTAAAATCTAAAAAAAACAGACATTTAGCAAACAACAATGAAAATATATACACTAAACTAACAACTTAAATATAGAAATAGAAATAAAATATCTACACAAAACTAACTATTAAAATTAAAAATGTAAAAATATAAATTAAACAATTAACTAAATAAACTGACATTATTGTGTTCTGTGACATAACTATTGTAATTTTACATGGCGATATAAAAAAAAAGAAAAAAGAAGACAGTTCGTGTTGCTGACGAAGTTTCTTGCGCCGATTCTTCTTCATAGGTACAACACCTTCCAAAGCGGTGGTAGCAGAAATAAACAATCCAAAAGATCTTTTGAAAGACTACTTGAATAAAGAACATTTTGATTTTGAATAAAGGAATTGTAGCGGACATCACGAACGAAGGCAAGAAATCAGCACTAGAAAAAAATATTTTTCAAATCAATCAATCAAAATAAAAAAAAAAATACATAACGGTACATACATACATAAACACCCAGTTGCATCCACAGACTAATAAGGTTGCATCTAATACATTTCGTTCACTATTATGTTGCACCATTCTTTGCTAAAATCAAAGACACCTATCAGAACATTTAATACATACCAAATAAAATGAAATAACATAGGCAGATTTTTATTGCCATTATTTGACTGAGGAAAATCATTATGTCTCACTTACAATTCAATCAATGATTATGAAAGTGTTGGTTAAGATAAACAATTATAATAATTAATAATAAAATATAGAACTATTTCTGTTCATTAAAAGGTTCTCCAGAACATTATCCAATCGACCACCAATTGTCCAAATTATCTTGCATGTCATCTTTGTTATTCATTAACAGTTGTATTATTAAAAGGATTATTAGGTAAAATATCATAATTACTATATTTTCACTTACCGGAAATATATGTTGGAAAGCTGTTTTCTTTTTCAAAATGTAATGAACAAATAAATATATTTATTAGAGGGTTCCAATAGCTTCCAATTTTTTGTATCCATTTTGTCCTGGTTCGTATGTATATAGGTAATCTAAAAAAAAAGACACTTTTTTGTCGGTCTAAATATACATTTAAATATATACTATTATTCTTTTTTTGAAAAATAAAGATCAAAATATTTAAAAATGATGATATCGATATAAATAATTTCGTATCGAATAGACTCATCCCTAAACTTGTGTGTAAACAAACAATACGGTTGTTATTCACACTACTTGTATAAATAACGTCTAGGAGAGTCTAAAACTTAGGCTCAATTGCACAAACTAACTTTGCCTATACCTTTGCCCTTGAAACTGTCAATTCCATACATTCGCAAGGTCAAATACATCTCAAATGTATGGCGATGACTTTTTCATAGGCAAAGGTATTGGCCAAGTTACTTGGTGCAACTGAGCCTTAATCAACAAGATCCAAATTCATTTATATATGATAAAAACAAACCCAAAACGTAAATTTAGCACATATTTGGTAGTATTTCGTAAAAACAGTTACTAACCTATGAAAATAAATGTTGGGGTCCTTTTTGCTTGAACTCGACTCGAATCCTTTAACACAACACTGAGGCATTTTAAAAACTTATTAATTAAACTAATAACCAAACTAAACAAACTTAACAAACGAGATTAAACAATGAATTATTCGAAATTCTAAAAATTTTGCAGATTTGTTTACTCCGATTGACAGGTAACGCCACAGTTTGACATTTCATGCAGTTTTTGGTACAATAGTCTGTGGTTTCGAAATAGTAAACAAAAATGGCGTCATTTTGGTCTAAGGGCGGTCCCAGTGTGGTAAGTGAACAAAATATTGCCATATTCGAAACAAAGGAATTATTATTTGTCTCTTTCATTAAGGGACAAGTCACCTTTGTGTAAATGAGACAGATACATAAATGTATATTCCGCGTCGATATTCCTAACATAACTATAACTTGACTTATATAGGTACTTTTGTGCGTAATCCTTTTTATTCTTTAATCATTTGGTTTTGGAACATTTTTATTTGGCGGTTTTGTGTTTTTACTTTAATCATTGACAACAACCATAGATTTAGTATAAAACATAGATCGGCAATGTGAAAGAGATAGAATAATTTAACTCAAATGTTAAAGCGAGATGCATGATGCGACCATACGTTTACACAGAAGTAGCCAGCAGTGACCCAGAGTCAAAATATGTGAAACTAAGCGAGCAACAAAATTCGCTTATTTTCATAATTTATTTAATTTTACAGTACTTGGTTATATTTATTAAACGTAGTTTATTATAGTGCATTGTGCAGTGCGAAGGTGTGGTTCATGCAGGCGTAAAAATCCGAAATAATTTAAGTTTTCATAGGTACCGGCCACTTTTGCACAATACTTTTTTGTGACGATATTATAGAATTAAATGGAAATCCGTGTATACATATCGGTAGAAAAGAATATAGTATTTCATTGTATAAATACGCTGAAAGCATCCATTGCGTATAAAAAATAATATCAAATACGTGAATTTACAATAATTTCAACCAAAAGTTGCTAGGGATTGACTGACAGGTTCGATCAATAAAAGGTTGTCGATAAAAACACATGTTCCCTACGTTTTTATGGAGCTATAGTATGTTGTGATTGTGTGCATTATTCTTCTTCTACCTGGCGTTATCCCGGCCAGTATTATAGTATTCATTCTACAATATTACTTATTACTTTACTTTTACTCATTTATTTATAATTGTGGAATAATTATTATAACACTTCATGTGTGTGATTTATGAATTAAGAACCTGTTTCAATCTCTGCCAAGAGGCTGTCAATTTATAATAGTAAAACAAGAACATATTAGATATTATTATAAAATATGCGATACTTCTATGCACAGTATCATCGTCCAAACCTTGAAGCAACATTATTCATTTATCATAACATTAGGTGTAGGTTTAAAATTTATAATTCTCATAGGAAAAACATTAGTTTAGGTAACGAGATCGAGAAAACCTTCGTATTTTATTAAACTGTCTCTTTCTTCAGTCATAGGAATGCGACTAATGAACATAGGCCTTCCACAAGAATATCTACATCAGTTTGTTGTAAGCTGCCTGCATCCAACGACTTCCTACAAGCTCCCCCGTACACCTCCAACGCGGCCTAGCAGTCGTCCAACACTTCCCAATGTGTTACAAGTCAATTAATTGACTTAAATAAGCATATTTTTTTAACTCTAGTATATTTATACTTAGGCGAATGTTACTCATTAAAAAAAAATTATAATCATGGATTTTGTTGCAGACTGAGTCCACCATGTGACTACGAAAGCTGTAAAGTAATCGAAACTTCGCGACGGGAAATTAAAAAAATAAACCGAAAACGAAAACTTACCGAAAACTTTGTAAATTATAGTTTTATTTTATAAAAGTGTTTTTTATTCTCAGTTTGATTAGGTGTATGTACTATATATACATCACAATGAAAAAAAAACTTGATTATTAACGTTGAGCATGTTTGATATTTTGGAATGGTTAGGGAATAATTTTGCACCAATTGCTTTATCAGTATAAAAGTACTATCATTTATGTGGTAGAATACAATATTCATTTATTGCGCTATCGTACACAAACATGACAATTTATATTACATTAAAAATTTAACACTTTAAAACTATTACAATTATTTTACATTAAAAAGTTTATCTCTCCGAAAAATCAACTTTCATCCATAATTTCAACGACTTTTTCACCATCATCATTACCAGAACTATCATCGCCAATCTCTAAAACTGATACGATAGGTTTATGGTAGCTGAAGTAAGAAACGAACAGTTTTGATTCGAACCTATTTAAATGTCTAATAAAGACCGCATCAATAGTAGTTTTGTATTTCGTTGTGCTAAGATTGCGATCATTCGACATAGTTAAACCAAATTCATTATTTAAAAATTCAATTAATAGTTGATTTTTATCGTCTGCGAAGTTTATGTTGAAATCTCCACTCAAAATCATTGGCAATTCATCAAAGCTTTATAAACTGACAGCTAACTGACAGCTGTCTACTCTCCATCCGTCTTACGCTTTTCGTCTTACGATCAGGTCACGTGTCCTGACGCGAGTTTAAGATTTTATACCCATTACAGAAAAAGTGCTCAACGCCGCTAAAGAAGATTTCACTTCAATAATTTTGTTCAGGTAAACATAAAGACTCATACAAAACATCTCAAACAAAATGTTTTCAAATAATATGACAATTTATCTTTATTTATTTGTGTGTTTATCAATCTGTATTGAAATAAACACATCAATAAGTTTCTGTTAATATACAGGGTGGACAAGAAAACGGCGCACCTGCCAATATACATTATAGTATATGGTGAAGGCATCTTAATTAAGACGGATTTGTATGGCGCTAGCGAATATTAAGAAAGATGCCGAGAAAAAAAAACTAACGTTACACTAAAGCGATTGAACCTTACAACTGAACGGTAGACACTCAATAATAAATAAGCAGAGCTCATTATTTACTTACAAGTCGTGCGATTGTGTACATTACGCTCAGGGTACATAAAAAAAAGGTGTCGCGGGTATTAGAAAAATAATTATGGTTCACGGAAATTATTTGTCTCGGGGCGGGAACCGAACCCGCGGTCTCTCATTTCACAGGCGGTTCTTACCAACTGCGCCACGGAGGCCGTCGGTGACTCATATGGGCTGGTTAGTTGTCATTAATAACCACCAAAATAGTTAACTGACCTTGTAATGTAAACCGTAATGACCTTGATAGGCAAGGATGGATCCGCCAAAACGCGCACGAAAACACTGTCACAGTTTGGTAGCACAAATCACTTTTTCTTTTACATTTCACATAACACAAGTTACATCAAAAGCTATCAAATTGGGTAATGTTCAAAGCATAGTTAAATTAATAAAATTTACTCAAAATAACTGAAATCGAATTTACAATAATATGCACACGACTGATACATGCACACGCGATCGCAATCCGAATTCAACTAATAAAAAATAAATTATTATTTTGATTTTCGAAAGATAAAGGCCTGTTCACATTAGATACAAAGCTTTCCTATTTGAGTTCATAATAATTCATGTGAACAATTAGTATTAGTACTGTATCAGCTCATATACGTGCCACTGCAGGGCACGGGGTCTCCAGTGCAGTAAATTAGTGCTTAGTGTTTATTGATTCCACTAATTTTATCTCACAGAAGTTTCATATGCAAATTCTATGCTATAATGGTAGACCACATTTCTCTAGGTATAAGAATTTACGATAAATTTTATCACTTTAAAGTAACATTATTATCAAAATACATTAAAGTAATGTTAAATACAATAATAAGCAAAGTAAACAGGCAATTTGTAATTGACGGGATCGGTTGATGACATATTTAAATAATATTATAAGCTCTTGAGCAAGTATCAGTATCAGTCCAATAAGATCTTTTTTTTTAACGTAACTTTTATATCGGAGTATTGTCAAGTGTGTAGTGTGAATACACCTCAAGATGTCGGGCTTCTTTTGCAAAATGCTAAAAGTTACTGACAAAGAAATTGCCGCCTTTCGGCTCGCACTCACAAACGGCGGCGGCAACCTCAAAGGAAGAATAATCGAGCCGCGTTGGATCCGACAAAGTACACTATGACCGGCGGCTTCCTTTGACTAATAGGGCCGAATTGGGTCATCATTTTAAAAATATTATTTTTTATTAATCAGTGTCATCAGATTATTTTTTCAATGAATATAAATTATTTAGAAAATTTAAATGTTATGTAGGTATTACCAAAACTTATCTAATTATAATTAAATTCGCAATCTTGCATCGATTTAAGCGATGACCAGTGTGATTTCTTGGTATCTTTCGGTTTGGATTTGTGACACTAAGGAAAATAATGACAAACAAAATAGTCAATCCATTCACGATGCAACTGCACCTAAAGTTATTATGTTGTTAATTTATTGACGCTTAAATCTAAGTACGTCCCTGTTTAACTGATTGATTTATTTGAAATGAAAGTTAGAGAAAAGTTAGAGAAGGATAAATTATACAGCTAAGAGTTCATGACCTTACCCATTTGTAAACAGCTGTTAAAGCGAAGTCTAAGAAAGTTTTGATGTTTCCGTTCAACCGTTCAATTAACGACGAAACGAAAAAATACGTATGTGTTTAACTATTGTTCTTCATCCATTCCAACTGATTTTATGCGAAAAAGTGGTGATTAAACTTAAAACTTTAAACGGTCATAACTTCAAAACGGATAGGTATTTTCCAAATATTATTTTTTATTACGATATTAATATTATGCCCTTGTACCCAACTGAGCAAGTGCGCCATTTATTTGCGCTCCCTGTATAATAAAATGTCACATTTTTCAATAACATTTTATTTCACAACTACAGGCCGACAGCTATATCGATATCGATATGATACTATCGAAAGTGCATGGTACACCACTATATGTCAAGCACACATGTAAACTTCACGCACACAATCGTAAATCAGTTTTGGTCGCGCTCAAAATGACACATTGCCGATCTATGTTCTATACAATGATTAAAGAATAGAGGGGATGAAACATAAGGTCACGTGACGCGTACCACTTTGATTCACAAACATGGCGGCGGCTCCGCCCCTAAAAATAGTGATACGCTAGTACCAAATTTTTTTATCGATATCGATCATCAACAGTGGCATACGACTAACATTAATATAACATTTTTAATTTTTGCTTTACATGTCAATTGAGTATAAACAGGGGATTTTAGGACTTGACAGTCAAGTCTTTAAAAATTAAATCTGATAATAATAGGTCAATGTTTTGATATTTTTTTCATGCTATGATTTATTTGATGGGTAAGTTTTACCTGATGATTGGATTGGATTTGTCAAATAATACACACGTGAGATAAAATACAACTTTATTAATAGCTAGAATTCGGTTGCGACTTCGAATATACCACACTTTTTTCCTTAAGCACCAATTTTCACCATGTCAATATTTCTTTTGCCAAATTATAACTAAAATCTAAAAAAAAAACAGACATTTAGCAAACAACAATGAAAATATGTACACTAAACTAACAACTTAAATATATAAATAGAAATAAAATATCTACACAAAATTAACAATTAAAATGTAAAAATAGAAATTAAACAATTAACTAAATAAACACAATTAACTAAATAAACTGACATTATTGTGTTCTGTGACATGAACTATTGTAATTTTAAATGGCGATATAAAAAAAAGAAAAAAGAAGACAGTTTGTGTTGCTGACGAAGTTTCTTGCGCCACTTCTTCTTCACAGCTACAACACGTTCCGAAGCAGTGGTAGCAGAAATGAACAATCCAAAAGATCTTTTGAAAGACTATTTGAATAAATAATAATAATAATAATTAATCTTTATTTCATTACAACATAATAACACCCTGACTCCTGAACTAGGAAGCCCTGTATAACAGAAGTCAGTCTCTTTCGACAATTATTTATTTAACAGCTGCTTTATACCGGGTATCTCAAGACTGCTACCGAAAACGAAGCCGGGTGGTAGTATAAGTGACTTCAGACACAATGCAACAAAAAAAAGTTGCAAAAAAAGCGACAATTTTTTTTTGTTATTTTTTTCCTATGACCATATTTGGGTGGTAAATACATTTTTTCCTAAAATAATAGTGTATACCCTTTTATTTATAAATAATCTAAGGTATAAGAGTGTTTAAATCATTATTTTAGCAAAAACTATGGATTTACCACCCAAAAATGACAATATTTAAAAAATCATAAAAAATAATTGTCGCGTTTCTATGCGAAATTTTTAGTTGCATAGTGTTTGTAGTCACTAAAACTACCACCCGGCTTCGTTTTCAGTAGCGGTCTTGAGATACCCGGTATAAAAAAATATGAAACTCGAAAAAAATAAAAATAATTAAAAGACTTAATAAACTATGTAACAACACTAGATCGCCAAATTAAATGAACTTAAACTATAAAGAATATTTTGATTTTGATTTTGAATAAAGGAATTGTAGCGGACATCGCGAACGAAGGCAGGAAATCAGCACTAGAATAAAAATATTTTTCGAATAATTCAATCAAACAAAAAAAAACATAAGGTACATACATACATAAACATACAAGCGGTGAATAATGTGGACTATAGATTTTAATTTATGTATAAATATTGACTGCCTCAGAGGCGTAGTTGTATTATGGTACGGTTCGAATCCCGGGTCGCGCAAAGTGATATCGGATTTTTCTATTCATTATCAGCACAGTCAGGAATTTGTGCCCAATATTGCGATAGGCTCGCCACCCACAACATCGTAGGACGGAACATACAAGGCGAAATAAATAAATCAATAAATAACACCCAACAGTCACATACATAGTCCTGACCCCACATTAAGATCGAGTCTTGTGTCGTGGGTATCAGGAACTACGAGAGACTTTTCGGTCTCACAAACACACAGACCCGAGAGAAATATTTGTGGGCCGCACAAATATTTCTCTCGGTGCGGGGATCGAACCCGCGGCCTCTCGATTCACAAACGGCGTCTTACCGCCTGCGCCACGGAGGCTGAAATGTGGGTGTCCTGGTTGCACCTCTGCCTATCCCATTCTGGGAAAAAGGCGTGAGTTTATGTATGTATAAATATTAATATTATGATAAATAACAAAACTAATAAAAATGCAACTGCTACATAAACAATAGTAATATGATGTATTAAACATTTTGATCTTAGTGTGGGGTCAGACTATGTATGTGACGGTTGGAGGTAATTATTTCTTGATATTCCTAAAAATATACTTAAACTTTACAATTATCGTTACTTTTTTAGTCGCCATAATGTAAACATATGACCAACTAATACTAATTTACATGTTACAACCGTTACAAGGTTATACCTGTCGAGACAAACACCCAGTTGCATCTAATACATTTCGTTCATTATTACGTTGCACCATTCTTTGCTAAAATCAAAAATACCTATCAGGATATTTAATACATATAGGTCTACCAGAATCTCATGGCATAAAATTATAAAAAAAAACAATGATTTTTATGTGGCAATACCATCGGTCAACAGCTGATTCAAAACTTGAGTTATGTCATTCGATGTGAATATTTTAAGATTTCTATCCGTTCTTAGCGAAAATGTACAAATTAGTTCTACAATCACAAGTGCGACACATTGTTTACAAAGTTTATCGCCAGATCCGTGAATAATTTGGTCAAATTTAAACAAAATCGTCGATTTTAAAATCGACGTCGTTTTAACATGTAAGTCGGAGTGAATAGTTTTGATACTTCATTTTTTTTGGTTAGTGTTAGATATGTGCATGTGTTTTATCGTATATATTTTTATATCATTTTTTGAAACTAAACAGTAATGCATTAAATACTTATTTACAGGAATTTCCGGAGATTTTAGATAAGGAACGGTTTATTATTATTCCTTTATCTTCATCGTCTTCATCAGATGATGTACAGGAAGAGTATTTAGAAGTAAGCTTTGACTAAAGTGTTAATGAAATAAAGAAGACTGAAAATAAATTATACGTTTTTATTTTACATGTTGCATATTTCGTATAACATTTATCGAATCTAATAATTATTTAAATAAAACCGACTCATAATCAAACTACTTACAATTTGGAAATTGAAAGTTGTTTCATTAAGTGAGAACTAATAAGAAGAGAGAATTAAAACGAAACTGGTGGCTTCGTACCACCATTTTTATCTACATCTACGTTTTGAAAGAACCAGCGCTCCCTCTACAGGGTGGACAAGAAAACGGCGCACCTGCCAATATACATTATAGTATATGGTGAAGGAATCTTAATTAAGACGGATTTGTCTGGCGCTAGCGAATATTAAGAAAGATGCCGAGAAAAAAAAACTAACGTTACACATGCTACCCCTTAACATGTTAAGCTAAAGTGATTGAACCTTACAACTGAACGGTAGACATTCAACAATAAATAAGCAGAGCTCATTATTTACTTATAAGTCGATTGTGTACATCACGCTCAGGGTACATAAAAAAGATATTAAATTAATACTGCCAACAGTCACATACATGGGTACTAACCCCACACTAACATACAAATCTTGTGTAGCGGGTATTAGAAAAATAATTATGGTTCACGGAAATTATTTGTCTCGGGGCGGGAACCGAACCCACGGTCTCTCATTTCACAGGCGATTCTTACCAACTGCGCCACGGAGGCCGTCGGTGACTCATATGGGCTGGTTAGTTGTCATTAATGACCACCAAAATAGTTAACTGACCTTGTAATGTAAACCGTAATGACCTTGATAGGCAAAGCTGGAAGCGCAGGATCCGCCAAAACCCGCACGAAAACACTGTCACAGTTTGGTAGCACAAATCACTTTTTCTTTTACATTTCACATAACACAAGTTACATCAAAAGCTATCAAATTGGGTAATGTTCAAAGCATAGTGAAATTAATAAAATTTACTCAAAATAACTGAAAACGAATTTACAATAATATGCACACGACTAATACCTGCACACGCGATCGCAATCCGAATTCAACTAATAAAAAATAAATTATTATTTTGATTCTTGAAAGATAAAGGCCTGTTCACATTAGATACAAAGCTTTCCTATTTGAGTTCATAATAATTCATCTGAACAATTAGTATTACTACTGTATCAGACCATATACGTGCCACTGCAGGGCACGGGGTCTCCAGTGCAGTAAATTAGTAGTTAGTGTTTATTGATTTCACTAATTTTATCTCAAATAAGTCTCATATGCAAATTCTATGCTATAATGGTAGACGACATTTCTCTAGGTATAAGAATTTAGAAGAAATTTTATCACTTTAAAGTAACATTATTTTCAAAATACCATAAAATAATGTTAAATACAATAATAAGCAAAGTAAATAGGCAATTTGTAATTGACTGGATCGGCTGATGACACATTTAAATAACATTATAAGCTCTTGAGCAAGTATCAGTATCAGTCCAATAAGATCTTTTTTTTAACGTAACTTTTATATCGGAGTACTTAATCCAATTAAGTTATATCAAGTGTGTAGTGTGAACACACCTCAAGATGTCGGTCTTCTTTTGCAAAATGCTAAAAGTTACCGACAAAGAAATTGCCGCCTTTCGGCATGCACTCACAAACGGCGGCGGCGACCTCAAAGGAAGAATAATCGAGCCGCGTTGGATCCGACAAAGTACACTATGACCGGCGGCTTCCTTTGACTAATAGGGCCGAATTGGGCCATCATTTTAAAAATATTATTTTTTATTAATCAGTGTCATCAGATTATTTTTTCAATGAATCTAAATTATTTAGAAAATTTAAATGTTATGTAGGTATTACCAAAACTTTTCTAATTATAATTAAATTCGCAATCTTACATGATTTAAGCGATGACCAGTGTGATTTCTTGGTATCTTTCAGTTTGGATTTGTGACACTAAGGAAAATAATGACAAATAAAATAGTCAATCCATTCACGATGCAACTGCACCTAAAGTTATTATGTTGTTAATTTATTGACGCTTGAATCTAAGTACGTCCCTGTTTAACTGATTGATTTATTTGAAATGAAACAAAAAATATCCTTTTTTGAAGTTAGAGAAGGATAAATTATACAGCTAAGAGTTCATGACCTTACTCATGTGTAAACAGCTGTTAAAGCGAAGTTTAAGAAAGTTTTGATGCTGTTAAAAATGGTTTTCGTGGTATATTTCGTTAACCGTTCAATTAACGACGAAACGAAAAAATACGTATGTGTTTGAATATTGTTCTTCATCCATTCCAACTGATTTTATGCGAAAAAGTGGTGATTAAACTTAAAACTTTAAACGGTCATAACTTCAAAACGGATAGGTATTTTCCAAATATTATTTTTTTATTACGATATTAATATTATGCCCTTGTACCCAACTGAGCAAGTGCGCCATTTATTTGCGCTCCCTGTATATTATAAATACTCGTAAGGCACGTATGTATATTATAATTTAAAACTGAAAAAAATCTTATTTGCCTATTTTAATTGGCTATTAATCTAAAAGTACAATTTTGAAGTAATTTTAATGTTTAAATTACCTATATATTTTACTTAAAACATTATGTACTTTATTTTCATAGTTGTACTAAAAAAATAATGTCAATTTGAAATTATAATTAATTACAATTATTGAAAGTATCAAAATATGTTAATCCGATTACCCCAGTGTTGCAATGCGTAAATTCAAATTTCCCAAAATGCCATGAGATTCTGGTAGACCTATACCAAATAAAATAAAATAACATAGGTAGATTTTTATTGCTATTATTTGACTGAGGAAAATCATTATGTCTCACTTAGAATTCAATCAATGAATATGAAAGTGTTGGTTAAGATAAACAATTATAATAATTAATAATAAAATATAAAACTATTTCTGTTCATTAAAAGGTTCTCCAGAACATTAGACAATAGACTACCAATTGTCCAAATTATCTTGCATGTCATCTTTGTTATTGATTAACAGTTGTATTATTAATAGGATTATTAGGTAAAATATCATAATTACTACAATTTCATTTACCGGGAATATTGTTGGAAAGCTGTTTTCTTTTTCAAAATGTAATGAACAAATAAATGTATTTATTGCAGGGTTCCAATAGCTTCCAATTTTTTGTATCCATTTTGTCCTGGTTTATATGTTTATAGGGAATCTAAAAAATATTTTTAATTTCACTTTGTTTGTCGGTCTGAATATATATTTAAATATAAACTATTTTTTTCTTTTTTTGAAAAATAATGATCAAAATATTTAAAAATGATAATATCGATATGAATAATTTCGTATCGAATCCACTCATCTCTAAACTTGTGTGTAAACAAACAATGAGGTTGTTATTTACACTACTTGTATAAATAACGCCTAGAAGAGTCTAAAACTTAATCAACAAGATCCAAATACATTTATAAATGATAAAAATAAACCCAAAATGTAAATTTAGCACATATTTGTTAGTATTTCGTAAAAACAGTTACTAACCTATGAAAAGAAATGTTAGGGTCCTTTTTGCTTGAACTCGACTCGAATCCTTTAACACAACACTGAGGCATTTTAAAAACTTAACAACTAAACTAATAAGCAAACTAAACAAACTTAACAAACGAGATTAACCAATGAATAATCCGAAATTCTTTGACTGTGCAGATTTGTTTACTCCGATTGACAGATAACGCCACAGTTTGACATTTCATGCAGTTTTTGGTTTAATAGTCTGTGGTTTCGAAAGCATAACTAAAATGGCGTCATTTTGGTCTATGGGCGGTCCCAGTGTGGTTAGTGAACAAAATATTGCCATATTCGAAACAAAGGAATTATTATTTGTCTCTTTCATTAAGGGACAAGTCAGCTTTGTGTAAATGAGACAGATACATAAATGTACATTCCGCGTCGATATTCTTAACATAACTATAACTTGACATATATAGCTACATTTGTGCGTCATCCTTTATAATTCTTTTATCATTGGTTCTATACTACATCTATGACAACAACAAAGACAATTTGCCATTTGACATGACAGCAGGACCAATTTATTTGAAACATCGTAAGTGCAAGAGAGACGGCGAACAATGCTAACAAAAATGAGAAGTATTCGGTGTTCGATTCACAGATAAAATCTCAAGACTCGATAAGCTGCCTCTCACTGCCTCTCAGAACAATGAATAACAAGCTGCCTTCTTATTTCTAATTGGTCTGTGATTATTATAACATTTATATATAACTGCTATGATGAAGTCCGAAGTTGTAGATGAACTGGCTCTGGACTAATTAAATGCTGATTAGGTATTTACTGACTGCCTCAAAGACGTAGTTCTACTAAGGTACAGTTACAAAGCTGTGGTCTCGGGTTCGAATCCCGGGTGGGGCAAAATGATATTGGATTTTTCTATTCATTAACTGCCCGCTGTTAGGAACCGAGACGGAACATATGTACAAGGAAAAAAGTGAGTGTCTTGGCACCTCTGCAAAATTGGACAAAATGCGTGAGTTTATGCATGTATGTATGTACCTATGTATTTAGGAAATACCTACCTCTATCAGCTTACAGTGGGAATACTTTGGAAGTGCTTCAGGGCAAATGTTCCACAGTAGATATCTTGTCGCTGAGGATGATGATGACGAATTACTTCAGCGCAGTGTGCAAAGTGCAAAGCGTGCATAACCCAATAAATAGGTTGTTACGACTTAAAAAAAAATCTATTAAAATGAGATCCAACTACGAAATTATGATAAAGTCTGATGGATATTGGTACCTACATGGCTGATATGAGCTGGCTTGATCAATAAAGAGACGAGCCTGTGAGATTGTTATAGGAATTCTGCAATTGAAAATCTTTCAGAGAAGGCAATGTTTACCAGTGAAATTCCTGTCGCTAAGATTATGATGATGAATGAGTCACGAGCATGAAGTTGCAATTTAGTTGTTATGTATCTGGAATATTTTACGACATAATACGATTATACATGTATGGCAGTTCTTCTCTTTTGTATTTATTATGTGGCTAAAGAAATCAGAGAATGATTTAAGGAGAGCGGTGCCAACAGCAAGCAGCAATATCATAAAAGATATTAATCACACGAAATAATGTTACTTAAAAATATTTTATTCATCATTTGAAGTAATATAAAACATGTTTTATTTATAAAGTGTGTTGACGATATCCTGTGATGTAAGGTTGGCAGCAAAAAGCGTTAGAAACAGTGGATCTTGGAGCCGTTGTTTGGGCGGTCGTGTTCTGTAGAATAAAAATACATACATACATCTAAACATTTCAATTTACTGGTTATGCAATCTTCCTTTAGTTATTTTTTATTTGCTGAGGCAGATGAAGAAAACATTTATATTGATTTGCTGCATATTAAGTTACTTTATTATAACCTGATAAAGTCTAAAGGGAAGTCACGGAAAGCTTGCAACAAATAGCTGTAGCCTTAGAGCTGTAGCAATTTTTGGAGTAAGTTCAGCACAGAAATTCTTCTAACCTAAAGATGACATACTCCTTTTCTATTCGCCAATCAAACTAATATAATACCGTTTGATATTTCATAATTCATACTTTTCAAGTCAAAACAACTTGGATTACGTAACTCACAATTTAAATAATATTTTATGTGAAACCAAAGAATTGTGTTTTAACGCTTTTAAATAAAAAAAATATTGAAATTGTCAGTTAGTCATGTTCCATATGGGGGACTACATGGCCTAACCACTCTTAATCGTACTCTCGATTGTAGAGGAGGCTCGTGCCCTGCATTGTGACGTATATGGGCTGATAGAGATAGACGCATGTTCCAAGTTGATTCAACTTGATAAGTATGAAACGTTAATCAGTACCTTTTAGTTTAGTTGGGTATTAATACTTACTTTTCCTTCAGCAGTCTGACAAGAGGACTCCATTTCTCCGGGAACAGTGTCTCATTGCTCCTCCATTTGTCCCTCATCAGGTCTGCTATAGACGCATTAACTACACGCAAATACCCGCATCTTTCAGTGTAAGCGTCCAGTAACAGTTGATCAAAGAACTTGGGAACAAAATCATTGATGCATGTCTGTACGTTGTAGAGGGAAGCGTTCATGTCTTGGGCGTGTTGTCTCGTTTTAATTTCTACTATGGATACGAGGCTTTCATGCATCGTTTCGTTGAACCTTTTGGGAGAAAAATATTTATTTACCATATTTTATTTTAAGTTTCTTCTTAATAGAATTCTCTAATATATTATTTTATATCTGATCGGCATGGAGAGTACATATCAATGAGTATGAGAATTTTGTAGGCATCCATTGAAAATTGAAAATAAATCTTAGTTGTAAAGTTTGTGTTTTCGCCATAATATAACATTTATAAGTTATACAGATTTTTCGAATTGTATTCGAGTATTGTTTACCATAACACAAAAAGACAAGTCTGAGATACGACGGTAAACCATTGTCGATATTTAAGACGCTGTTTTACACTAAAAAAACAGTTTTTTACAATACAGATATTGCCTATTTAAATTGTGTAAACTTACAAAACTGCTTGATGTAGCAGACAATGTGCTGCTGAAACTTCATCCGGAAGTTCTTTGTGGCATTTTGAAACAGTATCAAAGTTTCTAACATCTTCAAAATTTTGGATCACACTGTGAAACTGCGTTCGAATTTGTTGCAGCTTTTCTACGGGATCTACTAGGCAGTGTTCTACTATGTCTACCATCTACAAGGGATAAAAAAAATGAAATCACAGAAATTACTTTGGAAAAGCAAACTCCAAGTGAAAACAGTTATTTTAACTTTGTACAAAATATCAGGAATTATATTGTGAAAAAAAAAACAAAAAATATGTCTAAAAGGACAAATGTATGAAACTATTTGCTATTGAATTGATAATTTGATTTGATTTCTCACAAAATCTATATATATAAAAGAAAGTCGTGTTAGTTACTCCACTTATAACTCAAGAACGGCTGAACTGACTTGGCTGAAAATTGGTGGGGAGGTAGCTTAGAATCAGGAGAAGGACATAGGATACTTTTTATCACGTTCCCGGTTTCCCGAGTTTCTATTAGCTCATTAACATTTTCTCATACAAAATGTTCATGGGTTCGTAACTGTCAAACATTTAATGTTCATCCCGTCGATACGGTAAACTCTTCCCTCAAATGAAATAACGTATTTAAATAAAGGTTTCGAATCGACAACATATATCCATAGTATTCGATTAATGGCGTATTTTAGGTTTTAAAGATTTAAATTAATGACGTTAATAAAAAGTGATTGACATTTAAATTGGTTGTCAAATATTTATGCATGCGTTTAGAAATTAATAGACAAAGAAATAAATAATATTCACACGTAAGAATATTTAATTCTTTTCAAGATATAATGTCACTTGAAAATGAAAAATCTTTATTAAAATAACAATTTTACATATGGCGAATATTGCAGGGGTTCTCAAATTAGGCGTTGCCTGTGTCTTGAGAAACCAGTTAAATATAATTGTTATTACATTAATTGTGGGTGTCAGTGTGAGAAAGTGCTAATAGTGTATGTGTGTGTGTGTGTGTGTGTGTTATGTGTTATTATGTTTACTTTTATCACGAATTTTTACAGTGGCTTTTCCTTCGCTATAATTCACTGATAGAAATATTATACATTTGAAATGTTATGTCGAAGAAAATCGAAACCACTGAAGTTATTTCTATGAAAATTAATATTTCATCTCTTTATTACTAACAAAAAGTAATGGGATGGGATGGACAATGAAGAGAAAGGACGGGACGTATCGGGAAGTGACTGAATAGACGGGATGGGATGGAATTGAGCAGGACAGTAGGATAGCTACGTCATGTTAAGGTATACAAGAGCTTATACGAAAAATAACATGTATTTGGTGTGAAGTAAAATAAAAAAAATATCTGCATCCAGGCAAAGGTGGGTCGGGCTTTTTTGCTACGCTAAATAATTGAATATAATATTAATCATATAATAACTAAACCATAGCGAAGCGTGGTCGGGTCAGCTATTGTATCTTTAAATTGATTTCAATGAATGTCGTCGGAGTAGTAACAGTGTTGTTATATCTCCGTAGCAAAACAATGATTTAAATCTGGAGAGATGGGATATAATAGAATATAAGGTGGATAAAATGGGACAGAAGAATAGGTACAGGATGGGATTGGATAAGCAGTTTAGACAACGGCTGTCATGTTGATTTTAAATAAAATATGAACTGGAATCTGTATTTGCACCCAGGCGAAGCCGGGCCGGGCCACTAGTACCTTATAAAAAGAAAATAATTACCTCTTCCATTGTAATCATGAAGTTTGTAAAATCCCTGAAATATTTAATTTTATAAAACTTAAGGACTGCGCTTCTTAATTCCTTTGCCATCTCATCGTTCATAATGTAGACTAGATCTAGAAATGTGTCTATGGTTTGCAACGATTTGTTTTTAAGGCTCACGTAGTTGTTTCTGCCTTGGTTGAATAGATTTTTAGCTACATTAAATGCTTCGTTAACTAGATGGTAATTTTTATCGATGTTTTGAAATACGTTGTTGGTGCACTGTTGAAAAAAAAAAAACATTTTATTTCGTAGAATAGTTATTATGAAATTTTCTTCTAAGTATCGAAAAAAAACCGTAGTAATATTATTATTCGGGCAATATGACTCACCTCTTTAAAACAAAAAAGCGAAACGAAAACCAAAGAAACTTCACATAATCTTACAAAATTAACCATTACCGCTGTGTCATGAATTTGAATTAATAATCAATGCTATTATTATTCATAAACAAATACTTTTAATTATTATTTAGTAATGATAAAAATATGGCACGTTTAAACTTTACGAAATTGTAAATTTATTGGTCCTTCAAGCCGGATTCTTTAACTTCAGCGTTCCGATTGAGTAACTACACTTATAATTAACGTATGCAATTAATTTCTGTATTACTACGTACAGTCGTTAAATTTAATGGATGGTTACGAAACGTAAACGTAATCAAAATACGCTGTTTTACTATTAGATAGTAACTACAATATGATTTATTACGTCAAAAACATTCTAGAAAGTAGAAATTCAGGCATATTTGATAAAGACTTTAGCAAGCCGGTATAATTGTATGGAATGTCTTGGGGCCCTACTATATTCATCCGAAACGAAGTTCGAAACTTCGGATGATGATCGAAGTTAATAAATAAATAAAAAACTTCGATCGTCCGAAGTTTCGAACGTCGTTTCGGATGAATATAGTAGGGCGCTTGGGACTGTCGTCTGATGCCATTCGATACGCTGCCTGGACAGCATTCGCGTTTACCATCAGGCGCAGTGTTGTCACAATGCCGGGCCAGTTAAAAAAAAAGACACAAAAAAAGACAGATGAATGAATACTTTCGAAAACTAAAAAAAAATCGAAAGCAAATTGACAGCCTCCGTGGCGCAATTGGTTGGACACCAGCTGTTAAACATGAGGCCGCGGGTTCGATCCCCGCACCGAAATAAATATTTGACTGACCCACAGGTATTCGTTCCGGGTCTCAGTGTTTGTGCGACCGAAAACAGGACTATATATGTGACTGTTGGGTGTATTTATTTATATATTAAATAATCACACCTCCTCTCAGATTGTAATCAGTTACCATAGCCTAAAGAAGTCTACAACACTAGAATCAGAGATTATCAATTACCATTCACAAAAGAAATATAGGTTTTACAAAAGCAATCTAGTTGATAAATAAGAACACTATGTGTCAATATAAACGTATTTAATATAATAACTTAAATAAACTATGCATATAATATGTGTATCACTCCACTACCGCGCTCGTCCATACACACCGATCTTGAGCACTTGTATACACTGAAACAAAATATATAATTACTATTAATATGTACATAAGTTGCCTAAACATATTAAGGCTCTAGTCTTAAACGGGTAGGCAAGGTGCTATTGATGTCGCACATGGGCCCCATGTCTATAGCTTGGCAAAAAAGTGTATATTTTTAATGAGGGCGCTAAGATCGTATTTAATTTGAATATAGCAACCCGATATACTGCGACACAAAAGGTATAGATACTTGTTATTTTTAGTAATTGTTATTAATATGCTCTTTGTTTATTTTATATCAGAAATAAAACAAAAATCGTACGAAAATGTATAGAAAAACCTACATATAAAATTATTCAACAAAGACATTAACATTTTTAATAGTGTTGTCAGAATTGTTTTTCTTAAATGCCAATTGTAACTGCGTCGGACTCTTTTTTGCCAACCTATACTTCCTTTCAAAAACCTAATACAGGTGGAATAGTCTTAAAAAGTTTTTCACATATAAATGCCTACATTAGAGATCTTAATACCCCATTCCTTAAGATGTTGTTGTCGTTGGTGATCTTCATAGGAAACGGTGATCAGTTACTAAAAGGCAAGTCGGTAGATACATTGCCTGTGCAGATTGGTAAAAAAGCGTAGAAACGGAACTAACCCTTATTTTCACCTTATAGCACTATTACATCTTTCACATTTGTTATTTATACCGGGTATCTCAAGACTGCTACCGAAAACGAAGCCGGGTGGTAGTTTTAGTGGCTACAAACACAATGCAATTAAAAATTTCGCATAGAAACGCGACAATTATTTTTTATGATTTTTTAAATATTGTCATTTTTGGGTGGTAAATCCATAGATTTTGCTAAAATAATAATTTAAACTCTTTTATACCTTAGAGTATTTATAAATAAAAGGGTATACACTATTATTTTAGGAAAAAATGTATTTACCACCCAAATATGGCCATAGGAAAAAAATAACAAAAAAAAAATTGTCGCTGTTTTTTGCAACTTTTTCTGTTGCATTGTGTCTGAAGTCGCTTAGACTACCACCCGGCTTCGTTTTCGGTAGCAGTCTTGATATACCCTGTATAATATCTCGCATTAAAGTCTTTCATTGAAATATTTTCAGCGAGAAGGTATTTTTATACTTTATTAGTAATAAATTATTTTTTAATTTATAATAATAATATAGTTTAAAAATATCATTCCAATTTTAAAGGGATGCTATATAAACGGCTTAGTTGCGCCTCCATTTCTATTTTTTTTCAATCTATAATTTTGCTTGTAAGTAAAACTGTTATACCTGTAGTGGGTGTTAGGGCAGTGGGTTCAATCCTTGTGCAAGAACTTGTTAAATGCTCCGTACGCGGTCTCCAGGTCGAAGAGTAGTTGCCTGACTTGAGCCTCCGACAGTTCATCCGACGCCGACATCTCTGATAACTTGTCCAGCCATTCTTGAACCTGTTAAAGATGAATTATTGATAATTGTTGAAATTAATTAATTGCAACATTGGCCACATGTACAATCTATTTTGAATTTATGGAAACTATTTTGCAAATTTGCACTTGATATATATTTGATGTTTTTATTAGAATGTAAAATGAAGGTTAATGCGTAAAGGTTTGCGTATTTTTCATCAGTCCTGGAATTACTTAAATACTAAATCTTCTAAACATATTTAAATAAAACTGAAGTGTCTGTTTTAAAAGTGAAAAAAAAAAACAACTGCATATCGTTATACAGAGATGCGATTTATTTGAAATACTTCCATTTAAAATGCAAATACAAAATGCAAAATACCTATTTTGTATTTGGCATTTAAATGACTTTTAGTAAAAAACATTTTGTATTTTATTTGAAATACCTTTTGAGATGTATTTTGCATTTTGCATCAATATTCATTTCAAAATGCAAAATACTTTGTGACTAAGTTTAGTCTTTATTGCCAGACCAGTCAAAAAAAATGAAATTAACGAATGACGCTTATAATGCCGCCGAGGGTGCGTTCGGCTGTTCGCGTCATCAACAACTCACAACAGACTCCTCTGCAACCAGTGAGGGTGGTAGTGTCAATACTACTATAGACCTAGAAACCCTACAATATTTGAAGGATGAGTGCACAAGTCTGGAGATGCTAAACGCATATCCCACAATAAAAAAAGCATTTTTAAAATACAACACATCCCTACCTAGTTCATCACCAGTAGAAAGATTTTTTTCGTATGGTAGGATGATTATGAGACCTCACAGAAGAAAAATTAGTGATGATCTATTTGAACAACTGGTATTGGTAAAAAGTGTATTAAATAAAGAAAATTGATGTTTACACTGTTTAGTCTTTCCTTTTCTTTTCGTAAGTCTAGTTTTTACATTATTTCAAGTGAGTATTATTATCTATATATATAAAAGAAAGTCGTGTTAGTTACTCCATTTATAACTCAAGAACGGCTGAACTGACTTGGCTGAAAATTGGTGGGGAGGTAGCTTAGAACCAGGAGAAGGACATAGGATACTTTTTATCACGTTCCCGGTTTCCCGAGTTTCTATTAGCTTATTAACATTTTCTCATACAAAATGTTCATGGGTTCGTAACTGTCAAACATTTAATGTTCATCCCGTCGATACGGCAAACTCTTTCCTCAAATGAAATAACGTATTTAAATAAAGGTTTCGAATCGACAACATATATCCATAATATTCAATTAATGGCGTATTTTAGGTTTTAAAGATGTAAATTAATGACAGTAATAAAAAGTTTTTGACATTTAAATTAGTTGTCAAATATTTGTGCATGCGTTCTGAAATTAATTTTGTGTAACCAAAAGAGAATATATTATGAAGCCAAATAAATATAGGACAGTTAAATAAATAATATTCACACGTAAGAAGATTTACTTCTTTTCAAGATAGAACATCACTTCAAAATGAAAAATATTTATTAAAATAACTATTTTACATATGGAGAATATTGCAGGGGTTCCCAAATTAGGCGTTGCCTGTGGCTTGAGAAACCAGTTAAATAATTGTTATTACATTAATTGTGTGTGTGTGAGTGTGAGAAAGTGCTAATAGTGTATGTTTGTGTGTGTATGTGTGTGAGTGTGTGTGTTCCTTCCTTACTATATATACTACCTTCGCTATAATTCACTGATTGAAATATTATACATTTTGAACTGTTATGTCGAAGAAAATCGAAACCACTGAAGTTATTTATATGAAAATTATTATTTCATCTCTTTATTACTAACAAAAAGTAATGGCGTAATATTTATGGAACAACAGCATAGTGAGGGTGAAATAAGGGATAGAATATTGCATGGATAATCAAAATCGCTAAAGTGTTTAATGTCAAAAATTTATAAGGAACACTATTTGGATTTGGAGAAACGGGATGTAATAGAGTAGGAGGTACGGGAGAGGACTAGGTTAGCTGACAGATTTGATAGGACGAAATGTAAATGCACGGTATAAGACGGGATGGATAATGAAGAGAAAGGACGGGACGTATCGGGAAGTGACTGAATAGACGGGATGGGACGGAATTGAGCAGGACAGTAGGATAGCTACGTCATGTTAAGGTATACAAGAGCTTATACGAAAAATAACAGGT
This sequence comes from Hyles vespertilio, assembly GCA_009982885.2. Classification (NCBI taxonomy): domain Eukaryota; kingdom Metazoa; phylum Arthropoda; class Insecta; order Lepidoptera; family Sphingidae; genus Hyles; species Hyles vespertilio. The sequence continues at coordinate 5,335,001 of CM042823.1, read as the reverse complement.
ATTTGGTGTGAAGTAAAAAAATAATAATCTGCATCCAGGCAAAGGTGGGTCGGGCTTTTTTGCTACGCTAAATAATTGAATATAATATTAATTATATAATAACTAAGCCATAGCGGAGCGTGGTCGGGTCAGCTATGGTATTTTTTAATTGATTTCAATGAATGTCGTCGGAGTAGTAACAGTGTTATAATATCTCCGTAGCAAAATAATGATTTAAATCTGGAGAGATGGGATAGAATAGAACATACGGTGGTTAAAATGGGCCAGAAGAATAGGTACAGGATGGGATTGGATTTTGATAAGCAGTTTAGACAACGGCTGTCATGTTGATTTTAAATAAAATATGGACTGGAATCTGTATTTACACCCAGGCGAAGCCGGGCCGGGCCGCTAGTTATTAATAACAACAGAATTTATTGATACGCACACATATGACCAAAAAGTGCTAGTTGGCTCGGCATTCTTTCTCTATTCCATTTGTCATGATAAATACCTAAAATAAATAAAAATATCATTCAATTTGGTCAAAAGGCATTTTATTTTGAAATGAAATGAAAATGAAATGAAAATAATTTATTGAATCCATTAAAATGTTCAACATCGTTTAGATTCAGTCATTTTTTTTTATCTACCACCCGGTTCGGAAAGCGGTTTTCACTAGAGAAGAACGGGCAAGAAACTCTAGTGTTGCTCTTTTCAAAACCAGTTTACAATTAAGTGATTATTACATAATTTACAAGTTGGTTTAAATCAGAGCAGTTTATTAAAAATATTTTTAATACGAATATTATTATATTATAATTATTACTATGGCTGAGTGAAGCGAAGTCGCCCAGAACGAAGAATCAGTATACTCTTTTTCGCCAAAACAGTGAATAATTGCGAAAGCCTTATGTAATCCATCAATGAATCCGTTACAATGTAAGCAAATCGGATAGACCAGTCTACGCAAGCAGCACCCGTTCACGAGTATGACGCATGTGCCAGCCATCGGCCTCCTCAACCATGTTGCAGGGAAGTGACCGACCTGGCACACGACGCCACCGCGAGCACAGACTTTTTAGCGAGCATGACATACCCAATCACTTACACAGAAAACGATGGCAAATTTGACATGTTACTTAATTTAAATGATATTATACAGAGCATACTAAGACTTCCGCTCCGAAATACTACCCATTTATTTAATTTAATTCTATTCCCAAGCCTTGCTATCATCTAGATATTCTGAAATTTTATAATATGCTTTATTGCATAATTTTTGCTTGATAGTTGCTTTGAATTTTGTCATAGATAAGGCTTTAATGTGACTGGGAACTTTGTTATAAAAGTGTATACAGTAACCCTTAAAAGATTTGCTGATCTTGTGGAGTCTGGTCTTAAGAGTAGCTAGATTATTCTTATTCCTAGTATTTTTGTTATGAATATCGCTAATCTTAAGAAAACTTTCTTTATTTCTATGAACATAAATTAAATTTTCAAAAATGTATTGTGATGCTACTGTCATTATATTTATCTCTTTAAACTTTTCTCTAAGAGAATATCTGGACCCAAGCGAATAAATTGATCTTATAGCTCGCTTTTGGAGAACAAAGATGGTATTAATGTCAGCAGCACCACCCCACAGTAAAATTCCATAACTCATCAGACTATGAAAGTAGGCAAAATATACCAACCGAGCTGTATCAATATCAGTCAATTGGCGAATCTTACCCACCGCAAAGACTGCGGCGCTCAGCTTTTTAGCTAAAGCGACTATGTGAGAGCCCCATTGAAGTTTGGGATCTAATGTAATTCCCAAGAACTTAGTTGTCTCCACAAGGCTCAACTCATCTCCATTCAAAATAATGTTAGCATTAACTTTTTTGACATTAGGTGTCACAAACCTTATACATTTAGTTTTTTGGCTATTTAATAACAAATTGTTAATGCTAAACCAATGTACTATTTTTGAGAGGGTGTGGTTTACGTCGTCAATATTAGGATTATGTCGATTTACTTTAAATATTAAAGAGGTATCGTCAGCAAACAACACTACCTCACAGTTGTCCCTTATAAAAAAAGGTAAGTCATTAATGTAAATTAAAAATAGAAATGGTCCAAGAATCGAGCCCTTGCGGAACTCCCATAGTAACGGCAGACCCAGGAGATCTTATTCCGTTGACATCAACACTTTGGACCCTATTACACAAATATGATTTGCATAATTCAAGAGCAATACCATTAATTCCGTAGTGGCTCAATTTCCTGATAAGTATATCATGGTGAACACAATCAAACGCTTTGGATAGATCACAGAATACACCTAAGGCATCCCGTGAATTCTCCCAAGCATCAAATATGTTACCTATAAGCTCCACACCAGCGTCAGTTGTGGAGCGACCCCGCGTGAAACCAAATTGTTTATTATGAAGTATTTTATTTTTTGAAAAATAAGATTGAAGTTGTAGGAGCATTAGTTTTTCAAAAATTTTGCTTAATGAAGGTAGTACTGAAATAGGTCTATAATTAGAGGGGTCATCTGTACTACCAGATTTAAAAAGAGGTATAACTTTACTCAACTTCATTTTATCAGGAAACATACCACTGTTTATACAAGCATTAAAAATTACAGAAATTTTAAAAAAGTATTTTGAAAATACCTATTTTGCATTTAGCATTTGAAATACAAAACGTAAAACTATTTGGTATTTTGCATTTGAAATAGGAAATCTGAAAATTATTTTGCATTTTGTATTTAAATGGTTTTTTAAAACTATTTTGTACATCTCTGTCGTTATATACACGATAACTGTGCTGACTGCTGAAAATGATATTTTTTTTTTGTCTGTCTGTCTGTCTGTTTGTTTGTTCCGGCTAATCTCTGAAATGGCTGGACCGATTTTGACGGGTCTTTTTTTGTCAGGTAGCTGCTATAACAAGGAGTAACTTAGGCAACATTTATTTTAGAAAAATTCTTTTATTTTAGAAAAATAAAGTAATGTTGCCCGCGCGCAGCTCACGCGCATGCCACCACTGGGCCGTCACGTCGGGCGCCTCCCACCACTTCTCCCACCAACGAATCAATATCACATTTGCAACGGCTAGATTGGTATATTTTGCTTATTTTCATAGTATAATGTCATACGGCATTATTTTATGGGGATCAGCGGCTGATATCGAATCCATATTCATATTACAAAAAAGAGCAGTCCGTGCTATTTATAATCTAGGGAGCCGCGATTCTTTGCGATCTGTTTTTAAGGAAAGCAATATACTAACCGTGTCATCTGAATACATCTTTCAAAATATAATGCACGTTCATAAAAATATTAACAAGTTTTATAAGGTCAGTGACACCCACACTATTAATACGCGGAATAAAAATAAACTAGCAATACCCTCGTTTACACTAGAAAAGTCAAAAAAATCTTTCTTGGGTAGTTGTATTAAATTTTATAATAAGCTTCCCAATTGGATAACACAGCTATCGGACAAACTATTTAGGACTCATATCAAAAACAAACTTATGACTAGGGGTTATTATAATATTAAGGAATATATTGAGGATAAAAAAGCCTGGGATTAGGTGTTCTCTTGCACATTGCGACCTCCTGGGGCCCTGAACTATTCGCTTAATTCACCACCTAACCTAATTTAAATAATTAAAAATATCTAAAATTGTGAACTCAAAAATTAACCGATATACAATCAAATAAATTAATTTATATGACGACCGATCGAAAAAAACATATAAAAATAATAATTAATATGGCAAATCTTTGTGAGACAAGTCACAAATACTTATTTTAGTAAATTGACCAAAACCAAGCCCACTGAGTTTGACTCGCTGGATCTACTCAGAAACGGGTCGCGCCGCGTAGTATCCAGTGGTAAAGTAAAGCCCGCTGAGTTTGTTCGCCGGGTCTTCTCAGTCAGGGCCGCGTTGGATCCGGCAGTAAGCCTAAACATACGGGACGTATCGGAAATACTTATGGTCGTTGTCTTAAGTTGGACCCAAAACAAGCCCACTGAGCGTCTAAGGCTGGATATACTCAGGACTGGGTCGCGTCGCGTAGTTCAAGTGGTAGTGTAAGCCCACTGAGTTTGTTTCGCCGGGTCTTCTCAGGAAGGGCCGCGTTGGATCCGGTGGTAACTACCGGGTATCTCAAGACTGCTACCGAAAACGAAGCCGGGTGATAGTTTTACTGACTACAAACACAATGCAACCAAAAATTTCGAAAAGAAACGCCACAATTATTTTTTATGATTTTTTAAATATCGTCATATTTGGGTGGTAAATCCATAGTTTTTGCTAAAATAATAATTTAAACACTTTTATACCTTAGATTATTTATAAATAAAAGGGTATACACTATTATTTTAGGAAAAAATGTATTTACCACCCAATTATGGTCATAAGAAAAAAAATAACAAAAAAAAATTGTCGCTTTTTTTTGCAACTTTTTCTGTTGCATTGCGTCTGAAGTCGCTTAAACTACCACCCGGCTTCGTTTTCGGTAGCAGTCTTGATATACCCTGTATAAACCGCTACGCACCGTTGTAATATTTATGGTCCACAAATAATATAATTTAATTTGACTAACGTAAATAATGTATTTCTTTGACAAATAAATTACTATAAAGTAAAAACTAATACTTTAAATAAAATATGAATAAAAACTAAATAAATAAATAAAACTAATTATAAATAAAAATTTAATTTATTTAAAAATAAATAAAATTAATAAATAAATTGATAAAAGCAAGAAATTAAAATAAGTAATACTAAGTTTAGGAAATATATTGTAAATAGAGATTAAGTTCTATGTGTATTGACTTGTCATAAGAGCTCCTTAATTGCCTACGTGATCAATAAATACATTTCATTTGATTTCATTTCATTTACAAAATATTGTATATAAAGAAATTGTTCAATGAAGCTAATACAAAAAACTGAAAATAAATGTGTAACGGGAGTTTACCGCCGCTCGCTAAGAGATGGCGCCACCGATTCGTTACAAAGGTTGATAATTAAAATAAAAATGCAAAAACTAAAATAAAATTAATAAACTAATTAACTTTTTTGTTAAATTCCACGCAGACGAAGTCGCGGGCACAGCTAGTAATACATAAAATTTTAATAATGTTAATAAGCCGATCTAAAGGTCTCACCGGCACAACCCCTCCTAAAATTGAAAAGGGTAAGGCCTGTTTAACAAATTGTCTAGGACGTTCTGAAACGACGCGTGAGATCAGTACAACCGGCTCCGCAGACCATCAGAGAGCTGAAAAATGTGATTACCGCGGAGTGGGAACGTATTCCGCAAGCAAGTATCCGGGATATCCTCGCTAGCATACCCAGACGAATTCAAGCTGTGATTTCAGCTAGAGGGGGTCACACTCGATACTAAACATTTATCTGCTTTTACTTTATTAAAGAAAAAACAAACAAAAATCTTTGTTAACTTTTACTTCACGAGCATATGCACTACTAGCGAGCATACACTACTAGTGAACTTTAGCATTAAAACCCATAAATTTTATCAAAATTTTATGATAATACTGACGAAAACGATTATTTGCTTATTAATTTACAAAATTGTGAAAGTAAAACTACCTATAATTATCAAACAAACCAATAGTAACATTTGAAATGGTTCATTGCTTAGGTGCCCGTATTTTTTTGCAAATGAGTTTATTTTGATTACGAAAATTGTGATTTTCAGAAAATTCAGAGTTTCACACTTATCTATATAAAAACTTGTAAAAACTTTATTATTATTTCGTTCCATTGATGTCCCGCTCTGGCACAAAAAATAAATGGTCACGTTAGGTATGAGTGCAACATGTCTAGAACCCGTTATTATTTATTTATTTATATTTTCAACACAAACATACATTTTTACCAATGCGTTTGTGTTGTTAAAAACAAACATTTTAGCTTACGAAATATTACCTATACATATACATTACGTTGCATACTTTGATCTACTAAAATCGTGATGGTTAGTATAAACTTATGGAGGAGATAAGGTGTTATGATTGTAAATTGTACAGAAGCCACGCTATACCTGAGCAGATGAGATGGTATGAGTGCAAATTGTCTAGAAACCGTACTATACCTTGAGTTTCCCCTCGAAGTCGTCGGGCAGCATGAGCAGGCGGTCCATGGTGTCGCGCAGGTCGCGCAGCTCGGGCTGGATCATGTCCATCGCGCGGAACTCCAGCCGGAGCTTGTCCATCAGGGTGATGAACAGCTGCGGGGAACGAATACTGTTAGTGTATATAAACATATACATATGTAGTGTACACTTATTTAAATATTGTACCATTTTATTTCCCCTATCTAAATGTAAATAAAACCTGCTGTACTCCATTTCTGCTTCACCCAAAGGTAGACTGTTAGAGAATGCCCCTGGCATTAAGTCTGCCTGTATACTGTTTGGTATATAAAGTTAATAAATAAAATATATACATACACACTGCGCCATACAACGGGGTGTTTGAAGACTTCATACATAATATGGGATCCTGACCCCACACTAAAATTGAGTCTTGTGTTGTATCAGAAACTGCTAAATACTTCGGTCTCACCAACACCCAAACTCATTTCACCCCACAAACATTTCGCTCGATACGGATATCGAACCCCCAGCCTCTCGCTTCACAGACGACGAATTTATCTACTGCACTACGGAGGCTGTCAATTTCATTTGTATTTGCTCGTCACGTCCCTTCCTATAGGTTCTAACTAGGTTCGTCATCAACCAATCATACATATTATTCATATTTGAAGCAAAAAAATACGTATTATAATTTGAAATTCAACTCATTTAGATTACTGTGACATAAAAATTTGATGTAAATTAATTATACCAGTGAGAAAAAATAACTCTGCCCAATCGAAAAAAATACATCAGACATCATATTGCATTGTCTTTTAGTGACTAAAATTACCACCCGGCTGCGTTTTCTGTAGCAGTCTTGAAATACCCTGTATAATTTTATTTCATAAAATTATTATTATTAATTTCACCAACACAATAAAGACACAAGTGAAAAGTTGACAAAAACACTCACAGAAACAATCTCAGCAATGTATTTGTTAGTATTTCCTTTGTCATCCTTGATGAGGTTGGGTTTGTTCTCTCTTATTCGCTCCAGAGCAGCCGGGCAGTCTAACTGAAATACAAACGATTATAGTTATTACAACTATTGTTACAGTAATATTATATTTAAAAATATTTTTTTCTGGCTGGGTAAGATCCTTTCCTAGATGTGATATTAAACATCTGGATTCCATGATGCCTTAATTGTATCTAAATATCTGTATTCTAATTGGTAAGTATTATGCTTTGATTGCTAACATAAAAGTCACTTCAATTCAACACAACATAAAAATCTGTGATAAATTCAAAAGAAAATAGTTTCTGTATCAGCCCATACACTTCCAACTGTAGAACACGGGCATCCTCTACAATCGACAGTACGATTGAGAGTGGTTAGACCACACTGGCCTAGTGCGGGTTGGTAGACTTTACACACTATACATTTTATAAAACACTATAGTATGCAGGTTTCCTCGCCATGATTTCCTTCACCATTATAATACGTGGTGATTGACCATCAAACTATTGCCTTTTATATTTAAACGACACGTAAGAGGTACCTATCATCAGATGCAGTGTATTCACCGTTATAGTAAAAATGTTTAACTTCAACAAAGAACAAAGTTTTTCTAACTTAATAATTTATTGCTATAAAGCAAGCAGTTGAAACAGCTGATGTGTGCCTATATCCCAATGATCTAAGTCATTTTCCAACTTACCCTGTATTTAGCGACAAAAGCCTCGATATTGGGATACTCATCGGCCTGCACTTGTTTGAAGGCGACCTTGTATTGCACTAGCAGCCGGCTGCACGCCGCGGTGTACTCCTGCGCCGGCACGCAGTCGCGCATGTAGGCCTTCTCCAGATGCTGCAGGGTGCTCACTACAGCGTACAGCTCTGCCATGTTGTCATGCCTGGAAAGAACAATATTATGTGTTTGAATAAATAAATACACCACATACATAGTCTTGATCCCACACTAAGATCGAGTCTTGTGTCGTGGGTATCAGGATCGACGACTTTCCTGACTCCCCTAAACACGAATGAAATGTTTGTTGGCTGCACAGACATTTTTTATGTGCGGGTATCGAACCCGCGGTCTATTATTTCATAGGCAGCGTTTAACAAACTGCTGTCAAAATAGGAAAATAACATTAGGGAATGTGGTTAATTTCAATCCGTAGCATTAGGCAGCTGTTTTCATACATATATAAAAATACGCCTTTTTTCCAGAAGTGCAACCAGGGTCCAGGACCCACGTTTCCCCATTTTTTTAGCATCCCATGATGTGATATGGGACCAGACATTTTCTATTTATGGATGTGTTTAGGATAACAATATGGTAATTTTAATCAGATGCCCTAGCAATCTTGCTAAAAATTATGTATATGGTAGAACTAGTACTGGGTATAGCCCCATTTACGAAATGAGGCTATTATACAGAAAATACAATACAAAATTAACCTACTATAATAAAACCTAACATAATACTGACCCATCACCCAGCTAACAAATACAAAAAATTCACCCAAACATATCCATAGTCCGGATCCCACATTAAAATCGAGTCTTGTGTTGTGGGTATCAGAAATTATTAGATACTTTTCACTGTCACAAACATCCAGACTGAAAATTAATACCTTTGAATCACATAACCATTTGTTTTGGTGCAGAGAACAAATCTGCAGGTTCTCATTTTAAAGTCCGGGTATAACCAACAATGCTTCAGAGGGATATAAAATTATTGTTGAATTTACTTCTTCATTGGGTTTTTAATATAAAATTTTGTTAAGCCATGGTAAACATTTAATTACTTGTCTTTCTCCAAAAATTGGCTCATAAACAAGTGTAGATAAGCTGTAAATTATTTTATTAATATAATTCCATATGGCAATAATATATCCAGTGTTATTCCTCTGGGTTTATCTGTATTGGTTAGTCATCATTCTATATGGGTTTATTTGTTTATCAAATCTGCAAATCTCTACTGTGTATAATTTATCAAATATTATGTTCTTGGTTTCTTAGATTTAATTGAATGTTATAGATTGAAGTTAAAAAATGTAAAAAACAATATAAAATTTAAACTAAATCCACAATCAAATCTGTAAATAATAGTTTTATTTCAATATTATGTTTTTGTTCATGTTATCCCAATACATACTGTATGATATCACTAAACAATATATCATAATGGTAGTTAATACAGCAAAGGTGTACAAACATTAATACATAAACTTAAGTCTTTATCACCAAGAGGGTAGGGAGTGTGAGCAACTATCCCATGAAAATTTTGCCAAATTTATTTTGTTTTCATAAAGTTATATGGGGGTACAAATTACAAAACCTTTGCAACTCATTAGAAGTTTTTAAACTAAAATCCTTTGCAAAAAGTAGATGACCTGACTATGGGTTTGAACCCAGGACCTGATGGTTCACAACTAATACAAAACCAATGAGACTGCAACACATACACATACACACAACTTTTGTGAATAAAAAGTGTCATTATTACTGTATTGAAACAATATTTATATCAATACAAATTGAAACTCACACTATGGTTGAAATATAACTTCACAAAGATGGCTGCAGTGTATAATAACTACAATTGTTGGACTAAACACCTTCTATTACATGACATACATTAATTAATTATTTTTTTGGTCGTATAGATAATTAAATAGCTCGTATGACTAGTCAAAACACATAGTACATATTATTCTGTATATAAAATATTTTTTATGTGCTTATATTAATTTCAGGGAAATACATAATTTACATTAATACAATTCAATTTTTAGTGAATCATGAGTATTATTAAAACGGTGCGTAGCGATTTATTGTTATCAAAATAATTAGTGTTTATGACTCATAAAGCAAGTACATGAGACATTAGAATATTGTCATGTAAGATGCAAACTTACTTTTCACGTTCCCTGGCATTTCTGTACAACTTTACTTCTTCGTACAACTCTGGTCTTGTGTCTAGAATAGAAAAAATATTAAATTAAATAAAGAAACAAAGACATAATAGCCATTGCACTAAACAATAACATATAATTACCTTGCATGTTTCAGCTTTCTGTAAACGCTTGTATACACAAAACTTTGATAACAAACAAAATTAATGGAGGCTACCAAGCAAAAATAATTTATTTTATTAGAGTAAATAAACTAAAAATTTAACGCATTTGACAACCACTCTTGTCAATTTGTTTGACACACAATTTGACATGATTTGACAATTGACAAGCTTGGCACACGAACGAATGAATGAACATTGAACGAATAGTTCAGTAATCGTTTCGGATACACATAATAAAAATGAGATTCCATTGTATGGCCACATTATTACCTTTGCCTCGTTACTCCATTAAAAAGCAAACTGAGATGACGTAATCGTCCAATATGGCGGATGACGCGCGCGCTCCCTGCCGCCCGCGCCCGTAGTTTCTTCACCAACTGCCACTCGTCTCGAATGATTTCACCTTGCGATGAATGAAAATTGTGGTGGATAGTTTGCGTACGAACATTCCGATAAGAAACTCATACTCCGGACGCAAGGGAACGTGTTTTGTGCAATAGTGCGTGAAAAGGTAGATTCGTGGTTCAAATTTTTTGTGTTGTTACCAGTTCTTCCTTTTGTGAGACCGTATGCCAGTGTTTACGTGCTGAAAACTGTGAAATAATATAACAACGTTGTGAATCGTCTATCCACCGTTACATGTGAGCTTGTTGATCAACAGGTAAGTTAAAATATTTTATTAAATTGCGTACTTTCAGAGTTGACGGTAATTAATTCCGGTTTAAAGTTGGTCATTTACTACAATGCAAAAACGATTGTGAGAGGTGTTTCTCAACGTAGTTCGGTAGTAAAGGTATTTTTTTTTGTGTATTATTGTGTAGTAAGGGCCGGGCGGGGCGCTAGCTGGGCGCGGCGGTCGTCCCAGTTTCGAGGTGTAGTCAACGGCCGTGCCACAAATTGTTAGCGCCGTGTTTCCAAGACGTAGTAGTTTAATGAGGTAGCAGAGGTGTCCCGACGAGTAGGTAGTTAGCAGGGGCTTGTTAAATGTCCATTTGTGCCGGCGAGCGTTTAACTCGGCTCACGTATGCGAGCCGGTAAATGCCGCGAAATTGCATTTAAAATATACTTATGTGTTACCTGTTTCTTTTATTGGCCGTGTATTCAGCACACTCGCATTAAACGCTCGGCTAAACACTCAACGACCGTTTTACGTGTCCTAAGTGGTCAAATATCATTGACGCGCAATTTTCTGAATGTCTTCTTATTTTGTAGATAATGTATATAAAAAGTCCGAGTTGTAATACTTATTAGGTTCCAATAAACAACTTTTCTTATAGTTAGTTTTCTTATGTTATATTAACTTTATACATTTTATGTACATTAATATGTTTACGATATACGTAAAAACATAAAAAAACAAAACAACTAAATTCATTGTATTAAAATCGCCGTATTTCTGGTGTATTTTTTAAAACTAAAATACATTCTTCGAAAACATTTATACGTCAAGTTATTTTTGAAAGAAATATCAATTAATTATATAAAAGGCGTCAATTAGTACTTAACTAATTACATAAATATCAAATAAGATTTGTTGATGTAATTATTGTACAATTCATCAAAATAAAATAATTTATTTCATAAAATCCTTTTTTTCCCCTTCATTACAATATAATCCTATAAAAAATTACTTAAGAAATGCTTTCACTACTCAAATCAAAATTTACTGCATGTGTGTTGTAAGTTTATTTACAAACACGTATGTATTTACATGAGAATGAACATTTGTGTCAACCTAACTGGCACAAATTGAGGTCACATTATGTTCGGACACTTTGCTCACAACATTATTGCTTGAGGCACATCTTGGAATGTTAAAATTATTTGGATGGATTTTATGTTTTATATTTTGGAACTCTCTTAAGTGTACTAAGATTTAATTTGGTTAGCTTACATATTGAGTATAATTAATGTCCTTCACTCGAACACACTGCATTCTATTTTTCATGTAAACAAGTAGATAAAATGAATACTATGTATTACAAAGTAGTGTAATCATATACACATTTTGTTTTCCCTATGTAGAAAAATATTGGAATAAGTGAACACACAATACTATTTTAACTTAAATTATTTCCATTCTCTTGTGTGCTGTGCTGTCCTAAATTTATATAAAGTGAAAAAAATAATAGAGGATTGGGATTTGTTAAGTCAGTATATCATAAATACCATAATTTTTACCCAAAAAAAAATCCTGTTGATTATGTATAGTATATATTATAGATAGTCTCCCCCAAGGATCTCTGTAAAAATCTGCCCAAAGCAGCCTGAATCCAACAATTTTGTGACTCTTTTGACATTATTGACTTGTAAGGAATCAGAAAAACATTGTAACACAGAGCATCTTGTTATTAAAAACAGCTATGTGTCATGTGTGTTCTTGACTGTCTTAGTATTATTTACAGTTTGCTCAACATTATGTCTGCAAATATTAATTCTAACATGATAACAATTTTATTTTAGTTTGTTGAACAATAGAGTGCTATATTTATAATTTCCTTATGGAATGAATCATCTGAAATGCATTTAAGTATATACATATTAATTTTATATACATATTTAATGTAACTAAGTAATATATTTTTCTAATTAATACATTATGAAAATATTTCCTTGTTTAACTATATTTTATGTATGAAGAAAATATTTATCACTTTTATTATTAAATTTGTACAAAATGGAGCACAATTGTTAAAAATATTTTAAAGTTTTATTTCATTTAAGTACTGATAAAATAAGCTTTTGGCTTAGCTTGTTCACATCACACATCAGGTACATTAATGACAGTATTCATTTACAACAATATAAATTATTGAAGAACACATTCACATCTTCATTCCAGGGGACTTGAAGACCAAAGCCACATGATTTACTTTTTTATTTCTAGCTGTTTTTATTTTTTGCTTTACTACTCAAAAATACTTTTGACTTTCTATTTTTTTGTATCACTAACATAGATAAAATTTAGTTATACAGCTATCTTCGTATAATCTAGACCTCATCCACACATGCTGTGTGAAAGGTGCATACGCCTTGTAATATAATAAATTGTCGTAGAAGACGATGAGATATACCCAGCCTACTATCCAGCCTACTTGGGCCTTCCCAAGTAATTGCCAACTATGCGCTACCCGCCATTATTTTCAAATCAAAATATTCTGTATTCAAATAGTCTTTCATAAGATCTTTTGAATCGTTAATTTCTGCTACCACCGCTTCGGAACTTTTTGTAGTCGTGAAGAAGGAACGGCGTAAGAAACTCCCTCAGCAACACGAAGTGTCTACTTTTTTCCGAATCGTAGGTTCTTTAACCCTCGCTCATTCCCGTCCACCTGTACGCCTAACCCTTGAAATTCTTATCTGCGGTCAATAGCACCCCTAATCGCGAGCACTCAGCTATATTTACCGCAGATAAGGCGCGCTTCAACCTCGACCTTTTATCAACGTCTGCGCTGTGACATCAGCGCGCCTGATTCAATCACAATCAGCCTCAATGACATCATGCCTCCGATTTGTATACCTCTTTTTGTTATTTTACATTTTAGAATACACGGTATCTTTTTTTACCTGATTGTATAGATAGTGTTAAGATCAAAAGTGCATGGAGTCAAAATAGACTTTATGCAACACAATTTTTTAAAACTATATCGAATTGCAAGAGATTTTTCTGTAGCTAATTGATTGTCTATTATACTAGTAAAACAATAGTTATAGACACTTGATGACTTGACTTGATGACATGATTCATCCAAATATACAATCAAAATTTCCAAATTACAGACCGTGATAAATTAATTAACATTCAAAATATGTACCAGTTTCTACATCCTGATCAAACGACATGTATATCTAAAGTTGAGTATAAATAAAGCGAACCACGCCGACCGCGACTCATCAAGCCTCGAGCAATTAGCCCGACCTGACCACAAATAGTTCGGTAGCGGTGGAAAAGAATTGTGCAACTTCCGACATCGCCCCTATAGTGAGGCGCACGGCTCTCTGTTTATTTACACAAGCATTAGTGGTATTCCATTAGTATTATAAATGATCGTTTAGATATAGTTTGCGTAACGTGAATTTAGAAGTTATGATTTCTAGCGACGGTAGTTGTGGATGGCTGGTGGAAATTTGATCTAATTTCTTCCTTCGTTAATCATGATTTTTATATATATGAACTTATGTACTGTATGCAGATATAACAATTTTCTAGTGTAAAGTATCACTTTCCAAGAAGTTTATATCGATATTTTGCATGCGGGGCGTCCCTTCCCCCACACGTCACCTCATATCCCGATTGCGATCTCGACCTGCCGCCTATAGTGTTGGTTTGATATTCGTTTCCGTCCGAATAGCGGTCAAACTGTACAGAAATTGGTAAACCTACCATAGTTGTCCAAACAAGCGTGTTTCGTTCCGGGTTCAGCATTTATCCGTATATCCGGTTTAGCGCGGTTCACATAATTGTCATATGGCGGAAAATAACCATTCTTAATACGCTTTATCTCGACGTACAGTCCGCAATTCTTGTTAAGAGGATTTTAGACACATGTTGACGCTCTTATAAACCAACTTATTTTACGCTGCAATGCATTTTACTTTCTATTTATTTATCCCAAATTAATGAACCTAATATTACATTTGCACCAGTTTGAATTGGTCAGTAAAATCTATATGGACCTATTGATCACGTCATACCCTTAATTAACACCAAGCAATACACTTTTTATCAAATGCTGAAATTCCAAACGGATTGCGAGCGGATACAGATTAAATTTAATATGCAATTATTATGAAATTCAATTTATGGAATTTATGCGATAGGTTAGTAACATTAGTCATATCCCCTTTCGTGTTTAAAATTAATTGGATATTTTATGTATCAATATATAAATTGATTGATTAAATGGAGTTTGTAGTAACAAGTTAATTATCGAAGTATTTGTTGGTGGATGCGAATAATAAATACCCTTATGGTTATGTTTTTTAAAGCTCAGTTACGACCACCGTAAATAGTGGGAAAGGACCTACCATAACGAATCACATAATGTTGTTGCTTTTTTGGTTCACCTGTGTATATTCTGGATACAATCAGGCCCCGGTATATTATAATATCGATCGCCGCTAAATACTAAAGTGGTTACTAAACTAAATTTACTAAAGTGGCAGAACCGCGCTGTTGTCTGCAATGATTCAGCATGAATGGGCACGCTCGTCCGGGCGGTACCAGTGTTTCACGGGAGATCGGCGTGGAGCGACAGCTTTGCTTTCACCTAAAGTGTGATTGTTGGAAGCCCAATACTCTTTCCCTTTTCCATCCTTTATCCTACCCGCTACCCTCCCGGTTGGATGGGCCGGCAACACATCCAAGATCCAAGGGTTGTGTTGTGGATGTTCATAGGCGGCAGTGATCACTTACCAATTACCATCAGGTGACCTGTATGCTCGCTTGCCGGACCTATGTAATAAATAATAATAATAATAATAAAACTATAGGAAATACATCCTGAAGGACGGTACGGTCGACATCTGTCGGGCATGCCACCGTCCTGGCGAGTCCATCAGGCATGTTATCTCCGGTTGTTCGTATCTTGCTAACGGCGAGTATTTGCATAGACACAACCTAGTAGCCAAGATCATACATCAGCAAATTGCTCTTCGGTATGAACTTGTGACTTCTGAAGTGCCATATTACCAGTACGTTCCCCAACCAGTTCTTGAGAATGGTCATGCAACGCTGTACTGGGATCGATCTGTTATCACAGACAGGACTATTGTCGCCAATAAGCCGGATATTGTGATAATAGATCGATTGGCGCGCCGGGCTATACTTGTTGACGTCACCATTCCGCATGACGATAACCTCGTCAAAGCTGAAAAAGACAAAATGTCTAAATATTTAGATTTGGCACACGAGGTTACCGACATGTGGGATGTCGATTCAACAATTATTATCCCGATTGTCGTTTCTGCTCATGGGTTGATACCAAAGAGCCTCGACCAACACCTACAGAGGCTCTCAATTGGCTGTTGGGTCAAGGGTCAAATACAGAAGGCAGTATTACTGGACACGGCACGCATTGTGAGGCGGTTCCTCACTTTGTCTCCCTAACCGCCGGTGGCTTGGGTCTTGAGCTTCACCACCGGAGGGTAAATAAATTATTTTTTATATTTTTATATGTATATTTTTTGTAATTTATATATGTAAAAATAGAAAAAATATGTTTAAAAAAAAATAAAGAGTATAATAATAATTATTATTATACTCTTTATTTTTTTTATTTTTATTATTATACTATCCACGTTCAAAACATTAGTATTGCTAAGTAAATTGTCTCATGTTTTTTTTTTTTTTTATTTTTTTTTTATTGCATTGAATGGCGAGACGAGCAAGCCGTTCGCCTGATGGTAAGCGATACGACCGCTCATGAACAGTAGCAATATTCCACTGCGCTCGCCATCCTGAGACATAAGATGTTAAGTCTCAATATGTCCAGTAGTTGCTCTGGCTACAATGTCCTTCAATCCGAAACACAACAGTGCATTTAAGCAGTGTTGTTTCACGGGAGAAATAGACATTGCGGTGGTACCTACCCAGATGGCTTCTCACATATGAGAGACCTACCACCAGTAAAATCATGTTTCCAATCAGTAGTGACTCATCATTCACAGCCGATACTTTCCTCAGCCAAATGGCGCCATATTAAAAACTTGATCTTGGAAAGACATAGTTTTATTCCACGTTTCTACTTTTCAATATCGTGCGCAGATAATCAGATATACAGTAAAAAGCAATCACAGAAAACCCAAATAATTAAGATGCCCCGCACAGTTAACGTTTGATCGTAATCTGGCAATATTCCGGGGTCTTTGTAATTTAACTTTTAAAACTGTATGAGATATTCACGCTCTGATTGGCGCTAAATTAAATCATCAATTAGCTGATACGCTGGTCAGTGCGACTGTGGTGACCAGATTCCGAGCATCGCGTCGATTGCTAGATGCTATCTTAATGGCGGCACAATGGTATGCGCTGGGACGCGACCTCGACTCGTATTAACTCAGATATAATTAGTGGAAGCGACTCGTAGTTACTGCAGTTATGAAAAGACAAAAAATAAATCAATATAGAAAGAAAGAAAGAAACATTACTTTGTTACAAGCAATTGTTTACAGTTATGAGTAAGTATAAAATAGTAGTAATAGGTTTAAAATTCTTGTAAACAAAACTGCTCATGCTCAGCAAGTGCTGGTAATAAAAGCATCGCTGGTCTTCTGCAAGACCGGTAATTTTAGATTAGATTTAGACAAATGTTGGCGTTCTTTGTTTTAATTAACAGACATTGATGACGGATCTTAAAGTTTAGCAATACGATTATAAACTTTAGCACTATTACATGCCTTACCCCCAAATACTGGATAGCTACTCAGCCACCGGACTCATTTGATATGACGTTATTTTGAGGTTCTGTTAAATTTCGAAATGAAATACTGGATAGCCATTTAGCTCATAAATCGGTCTACTCAGCAAACATCCAGCTAAATTTCCACAGATTAACGAAAAGTTTGTTTTCAGTTACAATTTTTATTGTATAAATATAAACGTTCCATTTGACGCAATATTCTTCATACATGATTTCCCTAAATTGGAAATTTAACCCTTTATATTTAATATGAGGAATCATTGTAACGTTTTTACTTTTGTTACGATTATGTTTAAAGCTATATTATATATTGCCATGTTATTATTTTAAAAATCTGTTAATAAAATCATGTGGGTGAAAAAAACTTATGTCCCTATATCCGTAGCGAGTTTATTAAAAATATTATGATGTTTGTTTATTTTATTTATTGTTTACAATTGCACTCGGTTTTAAAGTTAGTTTTTGGAATATCTTTTCAATAAATAGGTATATAAAATACCAAACAACGGCTGCAGAACCACCTAAGTACCAAATGGAGAAGACTATGTAAATAAATACGATATGAGAAAGAAGCTGTGCTGGATATTATAAACAGGTAAGTATACACGTATTCCTCTAAGTTTTAACGAATTTATATGATAATTAACTATTTAATATATAATATGAATCGATTATTCACACATTTTAAATCATCATCATCATCTACAGCCTGTAGGATCCCACTGCTGGGTACCTATAGGCTTCTCTCATATTATGCCTCCTATATATTATCTCCTCCTCATATAGTAGTATTATGTAATAAATATGGAAAATAAAGTATGGTACAATGTGTATAACTATAAATAATCCTTTGTTTCAGGAGCTGGAGTGGAGTACATAAATATTCAATGTGTACCTATATAATAAGACCGTCCAAGAAATATGGCTCATATATATAGTGCCATGTATATCAGCTGTAGACTAAATAAGTAAGCTCAACAAATATATATAAAAATAAAAAGAGATATATAAAATTATGACATACTTTAACTTAAACACTTTTGCAGGTAACGCTATAGAAATCATGCATACAACAAATCATTTGGACAATACACACCCTTTTGAAATGAGTATGTAATATAAAAATATACAAAAAGAATGAGACAAATTGTGTCAAGGAAGAAATATTTGCATCAGAAAACAGTGTTTTAAATCAAAGTTGAAGAATGTTATGAATTTGAATTAATATGTAATACATAAATAAATTGTTTATTTCACCTATTTTCATTGTTAAAAAATGTCATATTATATTTCTATTGTACATTTTTAATAGTACATTTATTAATTTAGTTTTAAATTAATGTTAAAATAATTGTTATTATTTTGTGTTTATAAAGGAATATAGATATAAATGTAAGACAGATCTAAAGAAATGTAGATAATTAAATCTTATGTCTCAGGATCTTATGTCTCAGGATGGCGAGCGCAGTGGAATATTGCTACTGTTCATGAGCGGTCGTATCGCTTACCATCAGGCGAACGGCTTGCTCGTCTCGCCATTCAATGCAATAAAAAAAAAAAAAATTAAAAAAATATAATATGTACTAATGCTGTTATTAAAATAAATATACTACAATAAAACATAACTCATTTTTATTTGTATTCATTCCATGGTAATTCAATAAAATGCACTGTACGGTTTAAAATATGTATTTTATTATATTATTCCTTGTTGCAACATTTTCATTGGTTATACTATGTGGAGCTGGTGGAAATGATTCAGAAAGATCAATCTCCAATATATGATCATTCTGGGAACATGCTATATTATGTAACACAGCACATGCCTCTATAATAGTAAGCTAATTTTCAAAAACTTATATCCCAACTTGCAGACAAGAAGATCTTTGTTGTAAAACCAAAGACCCTCTCCACTGGGTTTCTTGTTTTAGTATGGTCTTGATTGTAAGCTTCTTCAGTCTCCCCTTTCCAGAAATGCACATAAAGGAGAATCATTGAAATTTTTACTATCATGCACCGTGCCTGGCCATCGGCCTATAATGTTTCTTATCCTCAAGTTAGGGTCGCAGACTAATTGCACATTTATAGAAAAATGGCCTTTTCTGTTTCTAAATGTTTCTGCTTGTGGTCCTCCTAAAAACAAGATAATAAAAATTAGAGCTCTAGCAAATATTCTTATTTCAAACTACAAATAATTTTATGTAAATTGAAAAAATATATTCATAAATTGAATTCTTTATAGGAAACTACTATTGTAGTTGAACATTGTTCCAGTATATACTGAATAGCTACAATCAGTACAAATCATTGTATGATTAATTATATTATATTATATATTTAGCCCTACAACTATTTAGAGAGCTTGGTTATATGGGGTACAGTGGGCTGGGGAAGAGCCAATTACCTGCTAAATGTTTTGATTCCAACAAGCATATATATATAAATTATTGTGTAGAAATCATTTAGAGTGTGCCTTTATACTGTGCATAATATATTATTCTATTCTATGATTAATAATATAATATTATGTACAGTAAAAAGGGATACTCTAAATGATTACTACACAATATAAAATACGCTAGGCATTTTAGAAGCACATTTAGTTAAAATAGGATAAGAAAACATATATTTGTGTACATGTAAAAGCTTAATAGTTATGTATACATTATTATAAGTAGAAATTACCTGGAGATTTGATCCTTATATGTATGAAATTTATAACTTCAATCACTCCTGCGATCGCATAGAAATCATTCGCAATATGGCATTGTTGTTGTTAGTTGAGAATTTTCATGCCACGATTTTGTAGTTTAACTAACTCTGCTGCAACTTTGTGTTGTACAGTCGGCTGTTCCACATGAAATACATCTCCAATAATCTTCTGGTAACTGCCTGTCGTAGAATATCATAAAGCAAGTAACAGTTGGTCGCAAGTTTTTATCAATCGACTTCTATTTGTAGTGGGTTCTATTTTGCCTCCAGCAAGGAACGCAGATGCAGAACAGTTTCTTTCTTCAGGCGGAACCTCACTTTGTTTGAATGTTTTCTTCTTTGTATTTGTCAAAAGCATTGATTTTTTCTTGATTGACTCGCCTTGATGAAGCTATATCGTCATCAGACAGCGATGAAACCGACGCGAGAGTCATTTTAGTAAATTTTATGTAGAATTGATGAAGTTAAGAGTGGTCGCAGGCGGCCTTAAGACGACGGCTGCTTAAAACTAGAAATTCTTAAAAATTTGACTGTTTGACAGCTGTCAAACTCTTAAGTTGCTTTCGAGAATACGAATCGGATGAATAATGCCCCATTAAATATTTAATTCTTAAGTGGTTTAATCGAAGTTATATTTAACTGGAATCAATTTAACAGGTCATTAGAGCTAGTTAATCGGAGTTAAAAGTTAATTGGCTTTCCAGTATTTGGGCATTAGAAGGGTTAAGTGGCGCTAAAATCTTACCGTCGACCATTTACTATCAAGTTGGTCGACATTTAGTCGGCCTTCATCAACGAGAATGTAAACTTAATAAGAAAATTAGCTACATTTAAAACTTCAAAAATATATTAATATTATCATCATTTTATGTATGTCTGGCACAAAAGCACTTGTTAAGGATTTCCATAAAAGTATATTAGAAGCAGCCCGTAATTTGGCAATTCTTTGGAATTGTTTTATTTGATCGCCTATCCACATTGAAGATGGACCTATAATATTCGACTTATTATGTTATCTCCTATCGATAACTTTCTTTTCCATTGTCATCAGTTTCACGTTACATCAGCTTACCTCATTACGTATGAATGCATTATGAAGGCACTTAATTTTCACTAAACAGACGCTGTTTTTTCAAACAATAGCTTCTTCATTGTTCATTTGCAGCAGCCTTTGAAAAGTAAAAGTAACGTGAGCGTTGTTTGCCGTGGTCCGTGTGCTGGGTAATTTAAAGTTGCATGTGGGTCGTTGACGCACTGACTCAGAAGAATTAGCATCCTTATTATGGAGTACAGACGGTAGCTCTTACTCATTTGTATTTATAGTGAGTTGTTGGCTTTTAAGACTGTATTTTACTTGAAAGGATCTTAGCCTTTTTTTTACTATAGTCTTGTGAGTGGAGAAAATTTTAACATGTATTGACACTTTCACAGATAATCCTTTTTTTCTTAAACTTAAATGTTATTCATCACCTCGTTTCAAATGTTACTGTATTCATAAATTACAAGTTCTCTTGTCTCTTGTCTTGATGAGCACTGAAAGCCTTAACAAGATCAGCAGATCAAATGAAATTCTGGTAGGACTAAGTATTTAAAATACTTTATAGTGTATGAAATAAGTAGTCGCTTTTTATCATTTAACTCTGTACAGGGTAAAGACTGATTCATAAATTTTCGTTCAGCTACCTTTCTCATCCATAGCATGGGCTCAGCAGATTTTTTATCATTAGTCCCTACATGTCTTGTTGCTAACTTCCACTCTCATTTTATTAAAATAGTTTGAAATCATTTCGACTTATACCAGATTGTACATATAAATAATCATTGACTAATGGCGGTACATCTGTCTCTCACAAATTGGGTGTTGCATAATTGTCTGTCAGTGTTTCCGATGAATCCGGCTGGTGGTTGTTGAAAAACGCTAAGTGCCATTCGGTTGAGTCACGTTACTCGCGTTCGCTATAGATTTTGTTTGTCTACGCTATAGTAAAACACGTAACGTTGTTATTAACCGTAGTACACATTGTAGAAATTTATTTAATAATGACTGAAAGTTGGAGGAATGAACAAAATTATTTTGGAAAATATCGCGCCGATGGCACGTAAATTTTGGAACAAGACAGGACTATAGAAAGACTATATATAGGACGTAATGTTTTATCATTAAAATATATTTTTAGGAATGCAATTATCGATGATTTGTTATTGAACTCTACGGGTCTTATTAATAATCATGGACGAGTGAGGGGTTAACTTTAGCCCAATGCTATATAGAGTTTATTTTTAATACATTTTGAGGCCCAATGTTTAGTCCAATTCCCAATTTACCAAGCATATCAGAAATAAGAACCAACAAAGAAAATTACTGTTGCGCAAAGTTTCGATCAACATGTTTTTGCCATGGATCCATTTATTCTACGTATGTACGTATGTATGTATGTATGTACTTGTTAAAACTGCAATGTATCTCTTCTGGTGGCAGCGTACGCGATCTGTGAACCGTGAAGTCCTTGGTTCATTTCTAGGTCGGGTTAATAATCCGTGTCAGTTCGTTTATCTTTATTCTATTCAAATATTATTATTATACTGATAAATTGAGATTAATAGAGTTATCACGTACGTAGTTTTTCCATCTCTGGAAACTATTTTGAGAAATTTTCGCATGGAAATTCACATTATATTGTTATTTTGAATCGGCGAAAATCTTATACTCATATTTTTACCCCTGGGTAGGCAACGCCAATGTTACTATAATCTTTTAATCTACCTCTTTATGGATACAGGGCCTGAGCCTGTTCTCAAAGTAATCCTAAAGCAGCATACAGACTTAAACCTCTCATTACCTTCACGTGCTTTGTTGCCGGCAATGGATACACAGGGTGAGAAGCATCGTGATAAATTTCCATATGGCCATCGACTCAGCAACATTATTTTCTGCCTATCCCTTCAGATAGGTGCTATGTTGCATAGAATCTCATCAGCTTTGGCCCTGAAATACATATAAACTTTTTATTTGCACATTGCATAATTACGTTGTATCCTGCAGCTTCTTACCTATTCACAACACCGCAGTAACAATGTGCTCCCATGTTTAAAGTGACTCATAAAACATTGTATACAAACTAGTATTTTTATCCAGCGCTCGCTAAACGATGTTGTTATTGTCGGCGGCGTGTTTTCTACTCAAAATAAATGTTTAACACTAGTGTATTTAAATAGTAGTTGCCTAGGCTACTCTGGTGCGTAATGTGCGGTAGCATGTCCCAGTGGCGGTACTTCCATACAAGCCCAAAAGCCCGGCTTGCCTTACTTAATACGCATATACTCAATCCTAAAGACAATTCAGTACTTTAAATAAAATATATTCGTTTAATGCAAAACGTCTATCATTTTTAAATTTACCGCGCCATAATGGACCCCGCGCCTGCGACGGAGCACCCGCGCCGCGCCCGGCAACTCGCCTAAGCGAGCGCCGCGGTCTAAAACTAATATAAAATTATTTCATTCAAAATCATCGCGTGACGCAATATCTTAAAAGATGGAACACACCAAAGTATTATCTATCTTTTTCTCTCTCGTGTGCTTTTACCTGGCTTCTGGCGTATATTGCCCTCTCAGTCGCACCTCCGGGTGAAATGCTATTACCATGACACTACGTACCTATACATATAGCTATTTTTTTATGCAATTTGTACCAAGCAAAATGCCCGGCTTCGCGGAGTGAAGTTGTGCACTTGACATGTCATATTAAGATCCAAATTTATCGAAAAATATTTATGTTTTGCTACAAGTTATATTGGATAATATATAAAATAAATAGATATTTTTTGAAACCGTATTATGATGTTTTAAATATTTTTATTAATATATTAGAATTAGAATACTTAATTTGGAAATGTCCATAATTTAGGACCTGTGGCTAGCTTCACGCTTATTATTATGTCTTTCGAGCGGACGATTAACCAGTAACAACTCAACATATACGTTTAGTTTTTTTTTCATTATAGTATTTTACGTTTATTATGTATAATCATGGGTGAAAATGTGCCTTGTGATGGTTTAAAGTGTGTGCAAGTGTTGATCGGCGAGGAAAAGGTAAATTCATTACATTTCGTAGACAAACAACTACTCGTATCTGGTCGAAAACCTACGCCTGATTTGTTGTGTATTTCTCGAAAGTACTGAAAACTATAGAATACAATTTTATAGATCAGTGCACATAACTACATAGATTGCTGGATGTTCTCATACTAATAAGTTATACTGTCGGTGTTGTATATTTTTTTCCAACGATGTACTTAAATTTTTGAAATTGTTCCGGCTATAGTGATTTAAATAATTTAACTGAAACTTTTATAGTAATTTACAAAAACATGTGAAGGATATAGAAGGATCGCAGGGTTGGAGTCCTGAACAGGGTGCGTCGGTTTTTCACGCCCGGTCAGCTTTGCCGCTTATATAAAGCGCAGGTCCGGCCGGGTATGGAGTACTGCTCGCACCTTTGGGATGGATCCGCCCAGTACCTGCTCGATGCCTTGGATGGATTGCAGCGGCGGGCCATCCGCATTGTGAATGATGCAGACGTTACGAGCAACTTGGAGTCGCTACAACTCCGGAGAGATGTCGCCTCTCTAAGCGTGTTCTACCGCCTGTATCACGGTGAGTGCTCTGAAGAATTGTTCAACTTGATCCCCTCCTCTCCATTCCTAACCAGAACCACGCGTGCTGGCTTGCGAAGCCATAGCTTGACGGTCCACACCATCCCGGCGCGAACCAAACGGTTCTCGAATTCGTTTCTGTGCCGCACCGTCAGGCTGTGGAATTGTTTGCCGGCGCACGTGTTCCCTCCTTCCTACAATCCTGGGTCCTTCCGCCGTGGTGTGAAGAGGCACCTAAGCAGGCCGGCATAATTGTTTCCATTGGCATGGGACTGCCGCCCGATGCCAATGGATACTCTGCCTGGGCGGCATTGGCACTTTCCATCAGGTGCAATGCCGCCACTATGCCAGGCCATAATAAAAAAAAAAAAAAAAAAGAATGCATTAATATATTTTCATAATTCCGGTAAACAGCGTATAGAAACCTCTATAAGCGTCATATACATAATATGTGATGAGATTTCAAAACATTATGCTCGCGTAGACAGTAATCGTAGTGTTTTTCAGATATTCCTTAGCTTCCTTTCAGAGCTTATGATGAATCAAAAAATCACATGCATACACAAAAACATAACATGAATATATTAACAATAATTTGTGGCCGCGAAGTTAAACACGACGCCGTACTTGTGCTATTGTAGTGCCGTTTATTAATTTACAAAATAATTACAATATAAAGTTACGTATGCATGCCCAAAAGTAATTTAACTTACACATTTGTTTTATTCATCTATTTAAAACTAATGATGGGCCCTTCAGTATTTTGGCAATATTAAATAGATGGCCGTGGAAATCGCGCCATATATTAGATTTTTTCGAAACTTGTAATAGATTTTTTCATAACGGTGATAAAGATAGTTATTGTGTTATTGGTTTTTATCCTAATCTTATATAGATCGTGTGGTAGGTCTAGGACTGCCTCGATGGCGCAAAGTTGATGTCTCGGATTCGAATCTGGGGTCTATTTTATTTAATTACATCGCATAGGCTCGCCCTCTATCGCATGATGAACACGTTCTTCTTTCTTAATACCATTTTGCTCTTGAACCAATACATATTGTTACTAAAAAAATATTGGGCTTGCCCTAGTCCACAACCCTAGGCACGCCACTGGCATGTCCTAGGTTTTACGTTACAATGGTTCAGTTGCGTACTGTGTAGGTCGTTGTTTCAGTTTTTATAGTTATGTGTATTTATAAATATGTTTGGTGTTTACTGCGGAATAGTTGTGTAATGTTTATAAATAGTTTGTATTAAGCGACGTCTATTTTTGTTTTTTAGAGGAAATAAACTAGTGATGTTTATTCGCATACTGGTACTGTTTGGTTTTGTCTTGGTACAATAACACCACCTCACTTCAAACTCATTTATAAATATATGTATTTTCCGTTTTGTTTAGCCCCTAAATAAAAAATAAAGTGTGACTCTAAATAACCAATAACTGTCCTCCCTAACTGGTCTTGCAAAATATTAAAATTAAACGGGTACTTAAAGAGATTAACGAGTTCAAACAAACACTTTGGGCGAATTTTATTAATTTAAATTATGCAAGATCACGCATTCGCAGTAAGCCAAACGCCCCACCGTGGGAATTATATCTTTGTGGTTTGGATTTTGAGATTCAGGATGCTGCGGTCCGTATTTTGGCGATAAGTTGCGCAAATTAACCTTTCCCCTGCGCAAGAAAGTTACGGTCGAATTGCTTGCCATTTTTACAATGGCATTTGTTTCATCACTGCATCTGAAGATGGGTACGTGCTGTTTAAATATTTTAGTCAATTGTTTGATATTCAATCACCTCGTACTATAACGGTGAAGGAAAAGATTGTGAGGAAACCTATACCATAACCATTTGTATGAATTTCTATGATATGTAAAGTCCGCCAACCTGCACTAGGCCAGCGTGGTGGACTATCTGGCCACTTTTAATCGTACTCTCGATTGTGAAGGAGGCCCGTGCCCTGCAGTGGGACGTATATGGGCTGATACAGCACAGTTTAGATATAATATCGACAAAGAAAAATTGACAAAGATTATAATGGTTTCTTAGATTTACGCGAATGTTACACATTGAAATAAGACTATTATTTACGGATTTTATCGCGGATTTAGTTTAATTTTACATTTTTTGAATTCCCGACGTTTCGATCACTTTACAGCTTTCGTGGTCACGGGGCGGACTGAGGTATTAGTCATCCGCTCAGTGACTGTTACAATTTAACTACCCTTAATTTTGAATTATTAAATTAAAAAGTTAATTTAAATAACTAATCTGTTTTGTCGTTCCGATCCACGCAGAAGGAGCTCACTGTGTCTTGAGGTCTGGCAGTTGGTCTTTTGGGTTCCGATTTAATTAAGTGTAGAATAGGATCCCATGCTTGTGCAAGCTTCAAGCCATCTTCCCTATTGAAATTTGGATGTTTTTTAATTTCAATAGCCTCGCGAAACATCCTGGGCAGGAAACGGTGTTCTTTCGCGAGGACTTGGGGCTGGTCAAAACGAAGGTAATGCTTGGAGCCTTCTTCTATGTGCTCAGCAACTGCAGACTTCGTTGAGCGTCGATGTTTGACGTCAGCTATATGTTCTTTCACGCGGGTCCCTATGCTTCTTTTGGTTTGACCAATGTAGGAGAGGCCACAGTCGCAGTCTATTTTATATACGCCCGGTTCTTGCAGAGGTATATGGCACTTGACAGGTGGTAGAAATTGACTAATCTTCTTGGGCGGCTTGAAGTATGTTTTGATAGAAGCACGCTTCAGGATATAGCCAATCTTGTCCGTGACACCTTTTATGTATGGCAAGACAACCGGGACCCGTTCAACTGTGGCTGGTTTCACTCGGTTTCTGTGACGGCGGCGTGGAATTTGGAGCTTGTTGTCTCGCAGTACTTGCTTGACGTGTTGCAGCTCAGTCGCCAGGTGTTTCTCGTCACAGATTCCTTGTGCTCTCTGAAACAAAGATTTACCCACGGTAGCTAACTGTTTGGATGGTGGTGAGAATCACCGTTCAAGTATTTATCTGTATGGGTCTTTTTCCTATACACTGTATGACTTAAGGACTGATCAGGATTGCGGATTACTAAAACATCTAAGAAGGCAAGAGTAACTGCATTTTTAAACCACCTTAACTCCATTAACAATAAAATTCAATTCACTATGGAGTTAGAAAATAAGAAATCTCTTGCCTTCTTAGATGTTTTAGTAATCCGCAATCCTGATCAGTCCTTAAGTCATACAGTGTATAGGAAAAAGACCCATACAGATAAATACTTGAACGGTGATTCTCACCACCATCCAAAACAGTTAGCTACCGTGGGTAAATCTTTGTTTCAGAGAGCACAAGGAATCTGTGACGAGAAACACCTGGCGACTGAGCTGCAACACGTCAAGCAAGTACTGCGAGACAACAAGCTCCAAATTCCACGCCGCCGTCACAGAAACCGAGTGAAACCAGCCACAGTTGAACGGGTCCCGGTTGTCTTGCCATACATAAAAGGTGTCACGGACAAGATTGGCTATATCCTGAAGCGTGCTTCTATCAAAACATACTTCAAGCCGCCCAAGAAGATTAGTCAATTTCTACCACCTGTCAAGTGCCATATACCTCTGCAAGAACCGGGCGTATATAAAATAGACTGCGACTGTGGCCTCTCCTACATTGGTCAAACCAAAAGAAGCATAGGGACCCGCGTGAAAGAACATATAGCTGACGTCAAACATCGACGCTCAACGAAGTCTGCAGTTGCTGAGCACATAGAAGAAGGCTCCAAGCATTACCTTCGTTTTGACCAGCCCCAAGTCCTCGCGAAAGAACACCGTTTCCTGCCCAGGATGTTTCGCGAGGCTATTGAAATTAAAAAACATCCAAATTTCAATAGGGAAGATGGCTTGAAGCTTGCACAAGCATGGGATCCTATTCTACACTTAATTAAATCGGAACCCAAAAGACCAACTGCCAGACCTCAAGACACAGTGAGCTCCTTCTGCGTGGATCGGAACGACAAAACAGATTAGTTATTTAAATTAACTTTTTAATTTAATAATTCAAAATTAAGGGTAGTTAAATTGTAACAGTCACTGAGCGGATGACTAATACCTCAGTCCGCCCCGTGACCACGAAAGCTGTAAAGTGATCGAAACGTCGGGAATTCAAAAAATGTAAAATTAAACTAAATCCGCGATAAAATCCGTAAATAATAGTCTTATTTCAATGACAAAGATTAATTTCTCGTAAGGTTGACAAGCTTGCTTGAAACCAGGAATACGAAATATACTCATGGTTTTATAGTAGTATTATAACCATTGCGGTAGACATATTCCAAACAAATAAAAATATACCAACACTAAACTGTTAGAAGCAAAAAAAATAGAAAGTAGGAACGACATGTGATTATAAGTGTATAGAAGATTCCAGAGTCGCGCGTGGACACGTCCCGACTACAGTTAATCAACATCGTTTCCCATCGTGCCTTAACTAAATTCAATTAACTGGACGCGGCCATAACGAGCGGCTAACAGTTTATTGATCAGGAAACGTCTTTCATCAGTCGTCGCCGTAGACCCATCCACGACCTAATACCGACCCGTACGTACTTCCAATGCAACTGTATTATGAGTTGTTAAAGAACAAGAGCCCGTGGCCGCCAGATTTTCGTCATTTTATAAAAGCTGAAAGTTTGTCTGCGCATGTCTCAGACATAGGCATCATACATATTAGCAAATATTATAAAATCTTCAAACTTTAATAAAATGTAATTTGGCCAGCGTTATAGTATAAAAGCTATCAACAATAATGTTTCCTTGGTATTCAGACACTTTTGATGGTTCTTTTATCTTGCCAGACAAATTAAAGCTGCCTATCACATAACCATATAAATTCAAAACTCATGCTGTAAAAGATTCTACAGCTTTTGAACTTGTAGAATGAATATCGGTAGGGCACTCAACTAAGTGCGTGGTGGCCTGTTGGTAAACGGACCAGACGCGGCTGCCAACATGTTGACGGTGGTCGCGGGTTCGAATCCCAGGGCACACCTCGGACTTTTCGGAGTCATGTGTGTATTGATAGTCAATCACCACGCACTAAAACGGTGAAGGAAAACATCGTGAGGAAACCTGCATACCGTAGCGATTCATAAGAATTTCTATGGTATGTAAGTCTACCAACCCGCATTAGGCCAGCGTGGTGGACTATATGGCCTAACCACTCTCAATCGTATTCTCGATTATAGAGTGGGCCCGTGCCCTGCAGTGGGACGTATATGGGCTGATATAAAAAAAGGACACTCAAAATAGTTAAAGATTCCATCTCCTCTAATTTGTTATCTTTCTGATTAATTTTGTGTCTGGACGCATACACAAAATTAACCAGGAAGAAAATAAATTACCGAATTTTGATACTTGACATCTTTTCGGTGTAGCTTTTGATCTTGCATCTAAGATGTTTGAGATATTTTGATAGGAAATTATTCTGCGGGTGATTTTGTTACGCCTCATGTAGAAATAAGTATAAGTTTTAAAATTGACGTTAATTAATTGAATTACGTTTTTTAAGGCTCACATCTATAATCTTTCGATGTATATTATGTAAGTTGATGAGGTTTAGCCTTATCTTTGTTATTATCATTTTTATCCTGTGTTAATAAACTTAGCTGCAGATAATTGAAATAATGATATGCTACATAACTTTTATCAGATTTAAATCGATCCAAACCTGTAATTTTTGCCAAAGTTACAACCCATTCTAATATGTATGTGTTACACACCTATTCTGCATCATAATATATTCTTTTGATACATCTGATGCTCGAGACTTTGCCCGACACTAGTATTAACTTTTGTATAGTTATTAAAGTAATTATATAATTTTATTAATATTTGCATCAAATCAGCGTGGTGGACATGACCAACTCCTTTCAATTGTAGAGAAAGCCTGTGCTCTTCAGTGGCACGTACATATAATATGTGTATTGGTTGACAAAAATAATATCGGATAGAAAAAAATATGGGTATTTTAAAAGATCTCTTAGACAAAACAGGTAAACAAAAGATATTTAAAAAAATATATATATTTTAATAGTTTCTCAGTGAACTTGCACATCGATAGCCATAGTTACAATTGCAAGCTTTGTAACTTTGGAGCGTCCAAAAGGTCTCATCCAAAACGGGTTTCAAAACTCGCCATTTTAACACGCTACGCTTACGCACGCACTAAATTGTTCCTTTTCGGCGCATTGATCGACTGGTTTGCTGGGAACCAGTCTCATACTTTCACCAAAAGCGAATTATAAGGAAAATATATGAGAGGTTGTGTGAATGTGGATTCTATATTTCTATGTTTGACGTGGCACACTTCAACATGCATAACTATGTATGTGCATTTCATTTCTTTTTTGGTTTTTGCAATGAGGTTCTAATTTCTACATCGTTCTAGTTAATTAACGATTTTAATTATAACACGATAGCTTGTTCATAAAATTATATTTTCGATACACACTTAGAAAGTGACTTTGGGGATTTTATATATCTTATAAGAATATTTTACTATAAGCTGCTACCAATTTTTGACCACTTTTAAAATTATACGAATATTGTAGTACATAAATACAGCATACAGACCGAGCAACGTCTCCTAAATAAGTTATACAATCTCCGTTTCCCAAGTAAATCAGATAGACGTTAGTTAGCTAGGCTAAGTTGGAGGCAAACTTGATAACTTAATAAGAACTAGTTGTCGCCCAGTGGTCGAAATTCGACCAAATCAAGAAGAGAAAAGTTTTTACCTGTATTATGATGTTGTTATTCTGATAATTCTTGCACATTTAAATGTACGTATCTCTCAAAATCACTTAGTTATCCTGAAGTATATGCAATTACTGAAATCGTAAACTACAATAATTGCTTTGAACCAGCAATAGCAAATTATATTTTTCTTTGTACCTGAATGTTGTTATTGCAGATTGCTGCTACAGAACTTTCTTTATGCATAAATATAATGATAGTCCGTGTACATTTAAATGTATCTAAGCGCTCAGTATTTCACGTAATATTCGTCAAGAAGAATAAGAATAAGAAGAATAAGAATAATTTATTTGTGTAACAGTAGGTACATTGATGATCTTAAATAAATATTATGAGCTCTATGTTTTGCCATAAAGGCGTACAAATATTAATATTAAAAATTTTACAGCTACGAATTACATTGATAATAGTTAATTATTATTAATTTAAGATAATTTACATTGACATTAATTTAAAATACAATTACACAAAATAAAGAAAAATAAAAACACTTATTCTAACATATCATTTAGGAACTGTTCAATACTGTAATAACACTTATCAATTAACATTTTAAACAGCGTTTTTTTAAATTTAGTTAAAGTCATATTCTTCAGATCGTCAGGTATTTTATTATAAATTTTTGGAGCCATGCCAACTCTTACTCATCAAAGCTGTTTTGCATTTTACGTGACATAGTTGATTTTTTTGTTTAGTGCGTATTGGATTTTTTTTAACTTCAGAGACTTTAACAAATAGGTTAGGATTGCTCTTTACAAATAATGCTGTTTCTAATATGTATAAACTTGGTAAGGTAGTACCTTAAGAGACTTGAAGTATGGGATACAGCTATCTGTTGTTTTTAGATTGCACATTGATCTTATACATCGCTTTTGTAATTTAAATATAAGCTCCCTATGAGTTGATAGTCCCCAGAAAATAATACCGTACCTTAGCACTGAGGCAACTAGCCCATGATATGCCGTTAAAAGTGTATCAATATTAACTTTCCTTGACAACTGAAACAGTAAATAGGCGGCTTTGCTCAATCGTTTACATAACTCTTCAATATGGGTCTTCCAAGTGAGTTTATTGTCCAGCATAATACCTAAAAACTTAGTACTACTGACTTCCTCTATATCATAGTTTTGAAATTTAACACTGACTGATGTGTTTGGAAGGCGTTGGGAGAAGTGCATAACTTTAGTTTTATTTAGATTTATGACTAGGTTATTATTTTTAAGCCACAGTATAGTATCAGACAGAGCGGAATTAATATCTGACTGATAATTTGTATGGTCTGTACATTTCACAATAATTGTGCTATCATCAGCGAAGAGGACCATTTTATGTCTTATATATGCAGGAAGATCATTAATACCGGGTATCTCAAGACTGCTACCGAAAACGAAGCCGGGTGGTAGTTTTAGTGGCTACAAACACAATGCAATTAAAAATTTCGCCTAGAAACGCGACAATTTTTTTTTATGATTTTTTAAATATCGTCATTTTTGGGTGGTAAATCCATAGTTTTTGCTAAAATAATAATTTAAACTCTTTTATACCTTAGAGTATTTATAAATAAAAGGGTATATACTATTATTTTAGGAAAAAATGTATTTACCACCCAAATATGGCCATAGGAAAAAATAACAAAAAAAAAATTGTCGCTTTTTTTTGCAACTTTTTCTGTTGCATTGTGTCTGAAGTCGCTTAAACTACCACCCGGCTTCGTTTTCGGTAGCAGTCTTGATATACCCTGTATATATAAGAAACATTAGTGGACCCAATATGCTACCCTGAGGGACACCAAATTTAATGTTTCTAGGTTCAGATGTGTATATTATTTCTAGTTTACTTTTAGGACATATTCTAGAGATTTCTGTACACTGACATCTGTTGCTTAAATACGATTCTAGTAGTTTATGGATGTTTCCTCTTATTCCATACTTGTAGAGTTTTTGTAGCAATATTTTATGATCGACATAGTCAAATGCCTTTGTCATGTCTGTGTAAATAGCACACACTAGATTTTTGTTATCAACAGATGTCATTATGTTTGATAATAAGTCGTATAGTGCCATGTCAGTAGACTTATTTTTTCTAAATCCCTTTTGCTCAATACAGAACAATTTGTGTTTTTCTAAATATGAATACAAGGATTGATAAATTACTTTTTCTAAGATTTTTGATTTTTTTTTTTTATTGCATTGAATGGCGAGACGAGCAAGCCGTTCGCCTGATGGTAAGCGATACGACCGCTCATGAACAGTAGCAATATTCCACTGCGCTCGCCATCCTGAGACATAAGATGTTAAGTCTCAATATGTCCAGTAGTTGCTCTGGCTACAATGTCCTACAATCCGAAACACAACAGTGCATTTAAGCAGTGTTGTTTCACGGGAGAAATAGACATTGCGGTGGTACCTACCCAGATGGCCTCTCACATATGAGAGACCTACCACCAGTAAAATATAGGAATTTGGCAATTGGTCTATAATTTTTTATATCTGTTTTGTCATGCTTAAATAATGGTTTAACAAGTACCTTCTTTAGTCTCTCTGGGAATATTCCATCTGTTATACATAAATTAATAATATGCGCCAGTGGTGGTGCTATAGTTTCCTTTACATGCTTAATAACTTTAGTAAGTACGCCGTCGTAGCCAACAGTGTTAGTGTTTTTAAGATTATTAATAATTTTTTCTATGTCCTGCTTCATGACTGGAAGCATAAATAATGAATTTTTTGTCATATTTTGAATTATATTTTTATTATTATTCAATTTTAAATCATTATTGATATTATTTTCTATTATGTCAATAAAATAATTATTAAATTCATTTGCAATGTCTCTAGGATCAGTAAAAGATGAATTGTTATGCGTTATACACATTATTGGGTCTTGTAGTGCACATGACTTTGATTTATTAATGATTTGCCATGCAGCTTTTGATTTGCTTATGGAAGTTTTAATAAAATGATTATTTTGGGCTTCCTGGGTTAATTTAACGACTTTTTTATAGACTGTAGTCTGTAGTATACGTTTTAAAAATAAGTTTGTTTTTTTGAGTAGGATTAAACCTATACGCCCATAATAGTTGCCTTTGTTTTCTACTACATCTTTTTATTCCACGTGATATCCATTTAGTCTTATTATTACATTTAACAGTTATGATTATTTCGGGAAAGCATAATTTATACAATAACAGAAAATTGTCATGGAAAATATCAAAGGCTTCGTTTGCATTTTTGGCATTGAATACTTGTGAGAAAGATAAATGTTTCAGATGATTTTCAAATTTTATTAAGTTATCTTTGGAAGTATGCGTTCTTTTAGTTTTCCAAAATTGAAGCTTACTAGTTTTATTAGTGGGTACTCTAAGCAGTTGAGATGTATGGTCCGAAATAACTAAATCGATTATTTCAGCCTTGCATTCTTTTTGATAATTATATGCGAAATTATCAATGCATGTTTTACTCTTCAATCTAGTAGGTTTATGAAGAGCCAGCTTTAGATTATACTGTAAGAGGAAGTTTTTAAATTCCAATGCAATATTATTTCTTTTAAGTATATCAATATTAAAATCTCCGCATAAGATTAAATTTTTATTAGCTAATAAGGTGACCTTTTTCAATATATTATCTAATTTTTCATAAAACAAATTATAATTATTCTTTGGTATTCTGTATATGCAAATGATGATAATTTTAAGTGGTATTAGTTCTATTCCGCAACATTCAATGACGCCGGGTACCGACTCTTTAGCTATTTGTGGGATTTCTCTGTGTTGAAGTCCTAACCTGACTAGTATACATGATCCTCCGCGTTTATTGTTTCTGGAGAAAAAGGCTGCCAGACTAAAATTAGGTATATGCAATAGATATTCATAGCCGGTCTCAATGAAATGTTCCGTTATACAGATAACGTCTATGGCCGTTCCATTATCGAGAAGCTCCTCCAATTTTACCGTCAGTAAGTCCGATTTATTCATTAATCCCGCTATGTCAAATAAAGCTTTTCTGGTTGACATTCAATAAAACCACAGTAAACAAACTTTTCTGTTTGACATTCAACTATGTTCAACTATGTCTATAATAAACAAAAGAAACAATTTGACCGCAGAGTAATGTTTACGTGTACAAATACTTTATGCGTGTGTCAAATGCATGGTGGTTTGTGTAATGTTTTATTTATTTATTTAATGTACCGTTTATGCATTATTATTAAAATCTTTTTTTTATGTTAAATGAGGCAAATAAAACTTTTTTTGATATGACTATGTCAGTGCTCTATGTCTGTGGACAAAATGAAAAACAAAAGAAACAATTTGACACCAGAATGGTCAACATCACGTCACATGCGTGTACAAATACTTTTGTATGTATGTGTGGGTGAAATGCATGGTAGTGTGTGTAATGTTTTATTTATTGATTTAATGTTATTAAGTACATTATTATTGAAAAATATTAGGGTTCTGCACTTCTCCTACACATAAACTATAAGTTCGCCAAATTTTATGCTCCTGCGTCCGCGCAATTTTCTTAAAAAGGGGTCCAAAGTTTTTGCATCACGTATTAATATATAGATTACTAAGTCATCTCGCTTGTCGACAGTTTGTCGTAACTTTGTTTTACAGAAATATCCTGTTCTGAGTTTTGCTAGGTCGTGCTTATACCGAATATATCAAGACTGCTACCGAAAACGAAGCCGGGTGGTAGTTTTAGTGAGTACAAACACAATGTAACTAAAATTTTCGCAGGGAAACGCGACAATTTTTTTTTATGATTTTTAAATATCATAATTTTTGGGTGGGAAATCCATAGGTTTTGCTAAAATAATGATTTAAACTCTTTTATACCTTAGAGTCCTTATAAATAAAAGGATATATACTATTATTTTGGAAAAAAAAAATGAATTTACCATCCAAATACGTTTTAATATCGTAATTTTCTGTTGCAATGTGTCTGAAGTCACTAAAACTACCACCCGGCTTCGTTTTCGGTAGCAGTTTTGAGATACCCTGTATTATTAGTTAGTTGAATTAGTTTGTTAAACTCTATTTTATATGTGAAAGAAACATAATAAAGTATTTGATGGCCAGCTGAAGATGTAAAGTATATATCTAAAAACGCAGGTTTTGGCTAGTTCGAATATTATGGGTAAGTTATTTTGTGTGATATATTAGAATCTTTTAACATGTCGCGCCTCTGCACTAGAGCAAACGGTAAGCGAAATGTTTTCCGGATAGAGTATCAATTGACAGCAAGAAAGTTATCCCCTGCTTATGGTTATAATTATGTCCATTCACCCAGTCTTTTAGGCATAGGCTACTCATTGCCAGTTATAAACTTATTTTATTCATTTAATGTTATGTCTTTTTCGCTTAAACCGACTTCAAAAGTCGTTAGAAAGGCAATACGTTTGATAACTAACATTTTTGATAACTAAAGTTTTGGAACTGTGTATGAATTAGCCGTGGATGTAGAATTTCACATTTTTCTATGTACATTCGTTTGTTATTTGAACAAAATCTAATTTGCTCTAATTAGTGTCGATGTCTACATTCTGTTGAAGCCAAATAAGGCTAAGTACAAAAATCCCTACTAATAATCGCGTGTAGCATTATTCCAAATGTGGAAAACTTTTTTCTATTTAGGTCGTCGTATCTTCCAACGTTTCACTTCGTTGCATGTCGTATCTACGTACTGCGCTGCATAATGTTAGTTACATACCGTTATCTATAAGAATATTATACCATACAAGGTCCCTGTTTTCGAGATGGAAGTTTTTAAGTTCCCCTTCGAGTAAAGCGGGGGAGATCGGAAGGGGTATTCTGGTGACAATAGCCTTGTAGTGTAGCAAGCTCACGGATATCCAGCTTCCTGCAATACAAGAGTCTCTACGATTAAGAGGGTGTTTAGGTTTTGTCAACAGGGTACCGTTTTCTTTTTATTGCGATGAATGGCGAGACGAGCCTACCATTCGCTTGATGGTAAGTGATACGACCGCTCATGGACCGTAGCAAAACCAAGCAACACCATGAATTACAAAGCAATGCTAGTCATTTCACCTATTGTTAGACTTTACACACCTTTGATATCTTGGGTGAGCTCCCAGTTATGCAAGTGTCCTTTGAAAGTGTGTCTGCGTTTATATGTTGTGCTGAACATTCAGTATTTTAGCTTTCACACCGGTCGGCTTTTGTCACGCGAATTTTGCGATTCTGGCTCACAACCAAATGCATTCCGGGAAACACTTGGTGTCTCCGATTTTTTTTTTGTCTGTACTTTAGTGCATTATTTTGGTTTTCGCTGTGATTCAGCAGTCGTTTTTTATTAGATTAATTTATGGCTATGTTAAGGCTAGATATGTATGGAATTTGGCATTGTTTCCTTGACTATGCGATTAATATAATATATTTTGTGTCGATTTAAATACATTATGTACTAGTGTTTGACTACGAGTATAACAGTCAACCTTTGGGTGAGACCACAGGTGCGGCAGATGCACTGAAGCAGGTAAATAAATAATATTTAAAGGAAAATATAAAGTATTAATATGGAGTATGGTTAATAAAATGATTGCAGTTGCAATACCTATGTATTTATAAATACTCATAACGAAAAACATTATTAATAATAACCGGATGTACTGACTTACTTAATTTGAGTATTATAAAAATATATGTTGGGCATATTCAGGAAAAAACTTTATTTAACTCTTATTGTTTTTAAATTTTTCCACTCGAATTTAATATCATTTACTTTTGATATACGAGCTTGTGATTATAAAAATAAATTGCGTTTTTATAACTAGCGGGCGTTTAAAAAATACATTTAGATGAAGAATCGAAATAGGAATATTTGGACCGTAGTACTATACGTCTCTGCCCCAAAACAGATAGGCGCGAGTATATTATATATCTCTGTCGCTCTGAAGCCAATGGAAGTCCACTGAACACAGGCATCCTTCAATGATTTCCATACCGTCCTGTTGGAAGCGGCCTCCATCTAGCTTCTTACAGTTAACGTATATCTAGCACTGATCTCATTCATAAACATGAGTTCATCTCGCAGCGACGATGCCTTATTGGGGCTACAACTTTTCCATTCCCCGCTTGCTATTTCTTATTGCCCTGATACAATTTTATTCGTACACAGCTGTGCCTCTGCTGAGTTTTAACAAGTTTTTGCCCTCTTGTTGTTTTCTATATCACCCTTATTTTGTTTTATAAGAATTAAATTAAATTATTGTTCGGTAAGTTACCTTTATAAACAGCATATTTTTTAAATTTAATAACTACACCCAATAGTTTTACTTACATAGTCCTGACCCCACATTAAGATCGAGTCTTGTGTCGTGGGTACCAGGAACTGCGAGAGATTTTTCGGCCTCACAAACACCTAGATCCCTAACAAAGACTTGTGGTTCACAAAAATATTTGTTTCGATGCGGGAGTCGAACCGACGGCCTGTCGTTTCACAGCCGTCGTTTAACCAACTGCACAACGGAGTATGTTTAAACTAAAATAAGGTACATGATAAATATCAAAGCATTGAAATAAGACTTTTCATTACGGATTATAGCGAGATTTTTTTATATTAATTTTATTTCAATTTGTAACATTCGAGTAAATCTAAAAATCAAGTCAATATTCAAGCCTTGAACGCAACAACATTATTATCACGATTTCTGATATAATGTCATGTGTTGACGTAATCCAATGAGTAACAACAATAATGTTATTTATAGGTTTTCTTAATAGATTACTAATAGATGATCGCCTCATTGCTCAAGCGACACCATGTATCGTCTATTGTCGGTCCTGGGTTCGATTCCCAGGTCGAGCAATTAATTTTGTGTCAGATTAACGATTTCGGTATAATATCCACAAAAAACAGATTTTGTACTTAAAATATCCATTGACTTGCCCTTATGTTAGGGCGAATATTGCCTCAGCAAAGTGTAAGTCGCAATATTGTCTTCACTACCTACCATTCGGTGGATACAGTCGCAAGCTAAAGTTTATATCCGATTTTTATATTGACAAATGAATGACGGCATCCAATGGACAAGTAACGAGCTGTAATGACGTTATGTAGGTTTTTATTTATGGATGTGTGTCAGGGTCCGCTCCTGACGCGTTGGCCCAATTCCGCCCAATTTTATGGGTCCCGGCAATAAAAATGGGACACTGCGGATATGACGATAGTTCAGTTCTCGATAAAACATTAATAAAATCGTGTATTCGGCTATGTGCTGCGATAAACTTATGACTTTTATGGTCCATTAACAAAATATTGCTCAATCAATGTCTTATCGTAATAACTTCCGAAATTGTTTAAGTGAATCGGAGATAATATTAACTTTATTTTGCCGGGATAAACTGGAATGTCGAGGATGTCTTTAGTAGCACAACACTAAGAGTGAAAAAAATACATTTATGGATTTCAAATCGGACAGCAAGCTTCTACAAGAGGTATCTAAGTCTACCAGGCTGGCCTAATTTGGCTGAAAGAATTTACGTATCTGTTATTTCCTAATTTCTTAAAAGCACTGGTGTGTTACGGATTGAAGGACATTGTAGCCAGAGTAACTACTGGACATATTGAGACTTATTAACATCTTATGACTCGGGATGGCGAGTGCAGTAGAATGTCAACCATGCTTTGTAGTTAAAGATGCTATTTGGTTTAGCTTCTGTTCATGAGCAATCGTATCGCTTACCATCATGCGAATGACATGCTCGTCTCGCCATTCATAGAAACAAAAGAAAAAAAACATTTCTCATGTATGCAATTTTCCTCACGCGTTTTCCTTCCACTGATAAAGCAAGCGTTAAATTAATAAGAAATGTGATGCGTGTGTACGAAATATGTTAATTCCTCAGGATAGTTTGAACCGTTATGTCATCGCAGCTATTAGATCCCGTTAGTCGAAGCCCTCAAGACGGAAGCCTTATGTTGTTTAAAATTTAGCTACTGGGCCGACGCGACGATTAGCCTAATTCCCTCCGCTGTATTGTCCTGGAGTGCTTTTATTTCGTAACAACACTTGCTCAGGATACTATTGTAGGTATTAGAAGTTAGCACTCAACTCGTATTCGACTCATTATTGAGAAAAACGATATCATTTTAGTATCGGGAGATAAGTATTGTCGTTTTCTACCACACTTTAAATTGGAGTAACGGTTAGTTATGTCGCTGTTGTATGTATTTATGTAAAATAAATGCCTTCCTCTGCCTGTAACACCTCTGCCTACCCCTTCTAGGAAAAATATGTATGTAAAAAGCGTCCTCTATTTACATAATCTCTAATAATAATTTATTTAAATAATATTTATCAAGACGTAAACTAATCCCCCGAAATTATATCCTTCTTGCTAGTTCCCAATCATTACCGCATATCCCACTTACTTTAATAAAGATACTCCAATAGTAGCCAGACAGTGTGATTGCGGTACAAATTGAGACAAACGACGAAGGTTCGCAAGGCATACGGCTGATTTGGACGCCCACGCGCGTGCCTGTGGGCTCCGGGTGGCCAATAGTAATCTATCAAGTCTACATGCCCGGATGTATTGTAATGGATAGATTGTTGCCGAGTTATGCTTGGCTTGTATTGTTTATGATAAAGGGTTTTTTATTGCTGTGAATGGCGTGACGAGCATCGTTCGCCTGATGGTTAGTGATACGACTGCCCAAGAATAGTGGCAAAACCAATGAATCAAACACCATGAATTACTGGGCAATGCTTGACATTCGACTACGCTCGCCATCCTGAGACATAAGATATTAAGTCTCAATATCTCAAGTAGTTACTCTAGCCCCAATGTCCTTCAAATCATAAAGATAATAAACACAAGATTGCATTTAAACTGTCGTTTGGCGGAGGTGGTACCTACCCAGGCGGTTAAGGTTATGTAGTTAGGCTGTTGTAGAATTCTTTTGTAATTGGTTGGTCTGTGTTGTAGGTTGTATACGCTGATATGTTACTGAGAGTCATGTCATATAAGATTTCTGCTTTTGTCATGAGTAGCAAGCGAGTAATCACTAAATGACTCACAGGAAGTAATATGATACTCTTTGACAATGAACACTTAAAGCATTGAAAGTCATGCCGATATGTTGTCAACCTTTAGGTTTTAGGGCAGAAGAAGTTAGGAGGAGAAAAATCGCTTTATCGGTTTCGAGAGTATGATTATTAGACTTGGTGAAATTTTAATCAGCGTGAACGCTGACCAAAAAAACGAAGTCCAAAACGCTGTGACGAAGTAAAATAACTTATACATCATGTAAAAGCCAGCATATCGCTTCTCCCTTCCAGTGCAATGTCCCACATGTATAATTTATCGCAGGGCGAGACGTGTCGATACAATAATATACGATGTGTTTGTAATTACATTCGTTTAAATATTGAGGTTAATGTGCACATCGACATAACTGGGAAAAACCAACACTTTTGTGTGTAATCTGCTTTTTTGATTCTGATTTTGCTTTGTATCTGTAAGTTTTAATGATTTTATATTCGAGATATTAAAATGACAGGAGATGACTGGAAAACGTAAAAGACTCGATTTATGCAACTATTTAATATAGATTGCTCCCATCCTGACAGAAGTCAAGGGATAATGAAAATGGTCGATATATTTCATTATGAGTCAGTCATATGCATTATGCAAACTTTTACAAAATATCCGATATGAAAAATTAATCTATACTAATATTATAAAGCTGCAGAGTTTGTTTGTTTGAACGCGCTAATCTCTGGAACTACTGGTCCGATTTAAATGATTCTTTCAGTGTTGGGTAGTCCATTTATCGAGGAAGGCTATAGGCTATATATCATCACGCTATGACCTATAGGAGGAAAGCAGTAGTGATATTTATAGCAAATACGAGGAAATTTTGTTCGTTTTTCGTGGTCCGATTGGGCGATATTCTAAACTGATAGTCAGAATTAAACATTTTGATCGCCATTTTAAAACGTGTATGTACCCGGTCGGTGCCGGGCCTGACCGCTAGTCAATTTATAAAATATAAGTACTAAACTTTTTAAAATATAATATTTAAAACCACAAGTGACGTCACCGATTGACCTAAGCGCCGCGATCATGTCATAACATCAATATGAGTAGGTGACGTTTGCCCTCAGTCCCCGCTTGACGATATCAATGAATAATACATCCGAGTGTTATCATAGCTATTTATACTTTACGGATAGCCTCGAGGGACGCGTCATCTCGCGGAGTAAGAAGCCCTGCCGACCTCACGCCTGACCCCGACGCCCGACAGATTAGTAACAGTCAATTTAATGGAACAATTTGTATATAAATAAAAGTATGAGTCCATAA
Source organism: Hyles vespertilio (assembly GCA_009982885.2). NCBI lineage: Eukaryota > Metazoa > Arthropoda > Insecta > Lepidoptera > Sphingidae > Hyles > Hyles vespertilio. Next base: position 5,291,898 of record CM042823.1, on the reverse strand, counting down.
GGCCCACTTTACAACAAATTATTAATGAACTGCTCTGATTTAAACCAACTTGTAAATTTTGTAATAATCAGTTACAATAAAATAACAATGTAGTGTAAACGGGTTTTGAAAAGAGTAACACTAGAGTTCTTGCCCGTTCTTCTCGAGTGAAAACCGTTTTCCAAATCGGGTGGTAAATCAAAAAATGACAGGAACTAAACGATGTTCAACATTTTAATGGATTCAATAAATTATTTTAATTTTCGCTGCTGAGATGATTGGGAGAGCTTAGGCCATATTGCACCACGCAAATCTAGTGCAAGTTGGCGTACTTCACATACAATAGAAAGATGAAGAAACATACATAGGTTTTCTCGCCATATTTTTATTTAGCTTTAAAGATAAATGAAAAGCCACCTAAATATGAGTAAGTATTTAAGAAATGTCCTCGGTACATATGTCTAATGCATTAAAATGAGCGCGCGTGGACACAACGGGAGCACTTATCCTCCGAGGCCATGAGTCAGCCGGGACATCTAACGAGTTCGGTTTAATCGCATTATGCGCTGCTTATACCAAGTCGACAGAATTCTGCCGGCGCGGCGCCGGGGTGCCTGCATCGTTTAACTTATGGGCTTATGCTTGAGTTGTCGCGGGTTTGAAGGATAGCATGGAGTATTAGGAGGAGCATTTTGTTTGTGAAGATTTGTGTCGAAAAAGCTGTCAATTTCAAGACAAAAGAATTTTGAGTGAATCATGATTTTACAATGAGCAAGGGTTATATTTATGTAAATAAAATCTTATAAATATTTGAAATTATCGGAATTCTTATTTTGTATGCAGTTGGTAGAGTAAAAATACAGAATCCAAACGAAGACGGAAATCCTGAAATCATTAGTAATGTTGCAAACGCGTAATAATACTATCATCTACTTCGCTGCATTTTCTTATCGATCCGGATAGTCACCGGAAACATTGTGATAAACCTGCCATATTGAGTCACGCAAGTTTTGCACGTTCGTCAATTAGCCCGTAAATCTATGGTTACTAATTTGATTTAGCTTCTTTCTAGCATTGCACTTATCTACAGGATAATAGTCCTCTTTTATTACGGAAGGCCAAAGAGATTGCATACATACATTATCGTCACGCCTATATTTCATCAGCGTAAGCAGCGAATATGTATATTACTTTAGGAATTGTAATTCGTTTCAGATTGATGATCCAATTACGAGAAATGGTAAGAAAGAGTATAACAACATGTTGTTACTGATTGCATGGGCGAGGCCTGTGTTGACCTGTGGACTTTTAAAGGCTACAATTGTTGTTATTGAATACTAGGTCCGTCCTGGCTTCGCCCGGTTGCAATTACTTTTTGGGTCCAGTACATTTTAGAAACATAGATAATACTTCGTGTGATTACTGTTATTTAAACTAACGTTACCGCCGTGCATTATGCTTGCTATAATATTAATTTGAGATTGAAAAAGTATTGAACATATTTCAATTTCTTGTTCATGAGCGGTCGCATCGCTTACCATCAAGAGAATGGCATGCTCGTCACGCCTTTCAAAGAAATTAAAAAAAAAAATTGGTCCACCAATTCGAGCGTGAAGATGTAAGAAACAGTTTCGCCCAGATAATAGTAGCAGGATAAAAACTCATTTCCAACTATGAACTGTAACCTTTGAAAGTTCCTTACCTTTCTCAATAAACGTGAGTTACACATAATTGCAATTAACGATAAGTGGGTTAATAATATACAGATGCATCTTATCGCTTGCGGATAGTCACGCAGACAGTTTACGCCCTATAGGTGTCAAGGTACCACCGTTACTCATTAGAACGTGCTTTGATCTATTCTTAGTCTAGACTCTAGGGTGTCTACATTGAAACCTATAGTTTTATTGCAGATATTTTCTTTGTAACAGTATTGTGGAATTGTATCTGCTATTGGATTAACTTGATTTTAGTAAGTCTAATGGAGCGGTGATTTCTTGATGGATGAGGTGGTTTGTTGCAAATTGAAAGGCATATAAATCATTGCCTTAGTTTAAACGCTGGCTGATTTTATACACGATTTATGAAAGCAACCATAATTATAAGGAGAAAATGTTAACATCGGATAATCGTTCAGCTTTTTCTAATGCTCTTATCTGGTCTCCAGATTCTGACTGCCTTAATATTATACTAGTGTTGACTGTTCGCATTCTTACTTTGAAAATGAGATAATTAACTACATACAATTGTTAAAATTTTACGAATTGTCGACCATGTGTGCAGAACACATGTGCGTGATATATGTTAATAAGTATCTTTATGTAAAAATATTTATGTTAATGGACCATTTACTTTTTATGCCACATTGATTGTAATGCTACTATGTTTGCCAGGTCATAATTGGTGTAATACGAGTAATTCAAAAATAATATGCTGAAGCCATCTGTGAGAATGAACAGGCCTGAGAGATATCTATAAAGATTGAAAAACATTCACCATGTGGACTAACATATTTGACAGCCTCCGTGGCGCTGACGGTTAGACACCGCCTGTGAAACGAGAGGCCGCGGGTTCGATCCCCGCACCGAGAGAAATGTTTGTGTGGCCCACAAATATTTCTTTCGGGTCTGGGTGTTTGTGAGACCGAAAAGTCTCTCGTAGTTCCTGATACCCACGACACAAGACTCGATCTTAGTGTGGGGTCAGGACTATGTATGTGACTATTGGGTGTTATTTATTTATTTATTTATTTACCTAAAAATTTCTTATCCATAATATTTGACACACAAGATGCTACCCTTAAATAAATATAATATTGTTAGAGGAATAGTGAAAAAACGTCACGCACCACGTAGAGGGGGTGACAAACGGTCGTGGCAAGTCGATTATGCTTGTGCGCGCCTCATTTTCTAGACGATTTTTGCTGCAATGTCTGGCCGTTTAAAAAGAAAAGTTGCCTTGCCTAAATTTGTAATTTGGTAGATTGTTCTTGGATTGTTCCAGTATTGTTTTTTCTTTTGAAGCGATAAGTATGATTCTGTTTTATTGTGTACGCGTATTTAGATTTGCTAGAAATATGTAAATTGTAGAATTTGGTCGTAGTTCTTTCTAAAAATAAATCTTCACTTCCGGTTTCATAAAAATATTATTTTGTATGTATTATTTTGCGCGTGGGCGTTGCTATTGGCAACCAATTATGTGCGGTGGCGTCTCGGTTGCGCGGGCGTGTGACACCGGCGTGAGGTGCGGGTTCGACGAACTCGATCATTGTTTTGTGTATGTAGTTTTAACATGGTGTGGTGGTGGTGGTGTATGGTGGTATGTGGTGGTTTTGCTTGAAATTGGCTTATTATGAGAATCCCTTTTGTGTAATAGATGTAATAGTTATATTATAGAAAAACCATGCTGTAGGGTATTTATTTAGACTACAAATAGGTTAACTAGGCCAGTATGGTAACGGGTAAACAATATGGTAGTTATTTGTTTCAGAGAGAGGATTCAAAAATTCTGTGGAGTGTCTACATATTCGTACAGTTTGACGTAAAACATTCGAACATTCGAGTTTAGTTTCGGATTGTAGAGTAACCCCTCTGCGTACCTACAAAGCTCTTACCGCCGGTCTAGGTTATAGCAATATAGATAATATTTGCGGGTTTATTCACTGTTATCAGCGGTGATAAAGTTTATTCATTCGGTGACTCAAGTGCCCTGATAATGTTTTTGATAATTTTACACGATTCTAATGAATTGGAACGAAATTAGAACAAAGAAAAAATAAAATGTACGCACTAACACTCACACTATTTTTTTAAGATTATACCATCGTTTTGTACTGGCAGTCTATGGGCAACCATTTACATAACCAACTTTCCAGCTTTTGCGCCAATAAGTTCAAAATATTAAGTACTAGCGGCTCGGCCCAGCTTCGCCCGGGTACAAATAGATTTCTGTACAATAATATGCACGTATTATACTCATAAACCTTTCTCTTGAATCACTCTATCTATATAAAAAAACCGCATCAAAATCCCTTGCGTAGTTTTAAAGATTTAAGCATACAAAGGGATATAGGGACAGAGAAAGCGACTTTGTTTTATACTATGTAGTGAAATGAATCAATGTGCACTAGCACAGTGAAATAGATATTATTTGTTACTTTGTAGTGGTACATTGGAGTCGGCTCTTTATTTTTTTATTTATATTGCTTTATTATGGTCGCAGGAAGTCGCTGGATGCAGGCCGCTTCCAACAGGTCATTGTGGAGATCATTGGGGGAGGCCTATGTTCAGCAGTGGACTTCCTGTGGCTGATATGATGATGATGATGATGATTATGGTCTTTATAATGACTTATTTATCACGTTATGCAAATAGTCGTATTGAGATTTTAGATTGGACAATAGGCTTATCTTTGTTTCCAACGATGATATTACGTTTTTTATCACAACTATTTTATGTTTAGTAAACAAATCGTATAAAACAATACCTTGATAATTTATATAATGTGACTGATAAGAGAATAGTTCACAACTATTGGTTTGTTGATACAAAGGCTTTCGATAGACGTAGGCATATTTTAGTCTAGTCCTTATCCTATAATTAAAACCTTTTTTTTCCATGTAGTAGAAACTAAGCAGTTTTAAGTTCATTTAACTCGCAGATCAAAACAAATACTTATTATTTCCATCCATCAGCCAAAGGAAGTCCACTGCTGAACATAGGCCTCCCCCAATGATTTCCACAGAGACCTGTTGGAGGCAGCCTGCATCCAGCGACGTCCCGCGACCTTTACCAGGTCGTCGGACCATCTTGTGGGTGGACGTCCTACGCTGCGCTTTCCGATACGCGGCCTCCATTCGAGCACTTTCCGACCCCATCGGTCATCAGATCTCCGCGCTGTGTACCCTGCCCATTGCCACTTCAACTTGCTAATCCGGTGGGCTATGTCGGTTATTTTAGTTATTTAAAAGTTCATATTTTTGGCCTGGGGAGCTTACATTTTAAAGTTATGTTTTCGCACATTGCACTACGAAATCCGTGTTAGTTGATCTCTTACACACTTAAAGCACGCCCAGTTGTGCTTCCGTGGTGCTTTACAGCTGGCTTCTCTCGCTGTAAAAGTCTTTATTAGAGTTTATTTACTTCTTTAGACTTGGATTCCAATTATCAAACAAGATTTCTATTAGAACAATTTTAATCAGAGCCACACGTTACAAGAGTATACCAATGACAAGACAAAAATAAAAACACAACAACCGGAAGGAAACATAACTATTCTCTTTTTAACTGAGATAACTTTCTATAATAAACTACCTGTGTTAAAATTTATTTCAATATTTAGTCCATTGATTTCTCACCCGCTTTGCTACGGAGGGAAGTGGACAAAAATATTTCCAACTCCTATTATTTACTTCATGATTAATTTCGTTGCGGGTTAAAGACAAGTTAGACATTCCCGGAGACTCGCCGAGTTTCAATGCTCGGTGTCATTATATTGCGTGCCACTGTTGATCCTGGCTTACAGGAGTTGCAGTGGCGGGTGTGATGAGGGTGGGACAGTCTCTAAGCACAACTAAGTTAAAGATAAGTGTAATAGTCACTTTTTATGGTTAATATGTGTAATATTGTAGTAGAATACAATTAATAATATTTATCGGCTCGTTTGCTATACACCACGTCTTCACCCCGTTCCGTCCTCCACGTCTATGATCTATCTCATTCTGTATCTATCTCCTTCACCTTTGGTTCGCGTAGTGTATAGTTCGAGACGACAGATGCTAAGAGTATGAATTTATCAATACACTACAATAAGTATTGATTATGAATCCTCTATTTATAGCCATTACATTTAAATGATACAAATCCTTACTATAAAAAGTATACGGTAAAGGAAATATAAATTGATCACGAAGTATTGAGGTTTCCGTTCACATTCCAAACGATTTGGACCATCTTACTTCAAGGTGTCTTACTGAATGCGACCTCAATGTTATTAAAAAAACAGCTGCCAATTAAGAGTGCCACTCGCATTACGTAGGTTCTGTATGTAACATGAATATTTACATGTGTATTGTAGATTATTCCACAAAATAGTAAGAGTAAGGGAAGTTAATAGGTATTGAGTTTCTTACTAAGCAATGCTTGGCATTCCACTGCGCTTTCCATCCAGAGGCATAAGACATACGTCTAAATATGTTCAGTAGTTACTCCGGTTACAATGTCCTTCAAACCGGAACAGAACAGTGCATTTACATTGCTTTTTGCCGAGAGGAATAGATGTAATTTCACTAACCGAACGATACACAACAGCAAAGTCATCTCTTCATGTCGATTTCTGTGCGACTATGCTATCACCTCATTCCAAATTCCAAAGTTGCAACTTGTACAAATACGTGGTACTTAAAATAAGATAAGTAAATGGCGTCCATGGTTGGGGACCCGCGGCGACCGGTCCACATACACGGGCGGTGATGTCATCAAGTTTTTAAACATTTCTGCACTCGATTCGACACGTCATATTCTTATATTATGTTATTACGTCATCGTTGAGTTAATTCCTCGATTAATGCCATTTATGTGCTCACTGCCGGTAGTTGGTATTTAAATTTTTTGAATCATAAATGTCTTAGAATATGGTTTTGATTAATATCAACTTCTATGAGTGCGTGTTTAGGGTATCAAGATATATGCATGATTATGGAAATATAAACACGAAATTATTTAATGGAATGTAGTGAGTGGGTGTTATTGATAAAAAACTACGCACGTAACGTTACGTCTCGTTGAATAATACAGCATCCTAATCATATTCATCATCATAATTGACAGCCTGTAGGGTCCTTCTGCTGGGTATAGGCCCAAATCATATGCCACTTTTCTCTATGTTTCGTCAATCGCATCCAAGTTCAACCTGCAACTTTAATAATAAGCATGCAAGCCAAAATTTATTCCATTATTTACATTAAAAGTAATCTTTATCAACCATCGAATAGTACTATGTCAGGGATAACAGATTCTTGATATTTCTTTATCTTGTGAGAGAAATACTACAAACAGCTATAAATAAAAATTTAGCTATTTGATAGAAGTACACTAATCATATAACCACCAGACCACTAATTCAAACAAAATACTTTTACCACATACAAAAACAGTACAAAAACTTGTAGTCTTCCAAGCACCTCTGATGTCACCGTTTCGGTCACAATGGCCGCGGTTTCGTCACCACACCGACCGGTTGTGATACGATGCGCAGCCACAGTAGAGTTATAGTACGACCGTTGGGAATTCGAAATTTTGAATTTGTTCGGTTGAAAAAATGGCGGGAATTGAATAGAATGTTAGAGGTGTTTTTGGTGGTATGGTGTGTCTTCGGAGTAACGCTCCTGATTCTATGTGTATTTTTTCAATGATGTTCCAAATTTGGATTATTAGACTACAATTTTCTATTGGGTATGCAGGGTGTATTTACATGTTATTAATTTTGGCTGTAGAGTATCGCATATATTTGATACTCATCACTAAAGTTTAACACCGGATATTGTACAACTAATATAGCCAAAGAGCAATGACATCATGCTAAGAACCGGTAGTAATAAAACTATAAGCCTAATCTATACCGTAACTTATAGCAAATGCAAAACGATTATGGCAAGCTCGGAGGAACATTTACTCCGATCACGTCATAAGCAAACAAAAACAAAAAAAGGTGATTATTGCAAGTGGAATACAATTTTGTACATTTTTATGTTTTTGTTTTGCACGTTTGCTGCAGTAATAAACAATTTATGAATATAACTTTTTGCATTCGATAGTTGTAATTGTTCTTTTATTTTGAGAATATTTCGCTTCGTCAGCATATTGTTTCATTGACTTGTATTACTTCCGTAATATTGCTCGCAGTTAGGATATTGCTTAAATGAGTTTTACCATTTCCGGAATTGTAGTATAGTCGTATTTTAAATTTAATATTGTCAGTAACACACGTGATCGAACTTGAATTGTTAACTTACCGAAACACCTTTCGATCAAGCAAATCCAAATCAAATTTCAAGACAATAGAATTCGTGAAGCTAGTCAACTTACGAACAATATTCAAAATCCGGCCAGTACATGCAGTACACACTGCATTCCTTTAATGGCATACAATTAGTCATCTAATGGCGTCCACCGACCATTGTTTGATATCGCCAATCCTTTGAGTAGTAGCGCTGCATTCTGCCATGCCTTCACGTAGTAGATATGATGTACCGCCGCGCCGGCTCCATCGGAATTCATTAGCTATTGTAATGGTCGCTTAGACTATTGTTTTTAAATGTTCCATGCTTTTTTATTATGTTGATTGATGACTAGTCATTTTGGTGCTTAACTCAGGATTATGTAAAACAAGGATTCAATTTAACCCCGTTTTACTCCTCCGACTCTTTGGAGAAACTCCAGAATTTCAACTAGCGTTAAAGTAATCTTAGATGCATTCATATTAGGTTAGATATTTAAAATATTATGAAACGCAACTCAATGGTTTAGTGCAATTCAAGTGCGCTTCCTACAATGTTTTCTTATTGTAATGGCTTTATTTATAGGCACTTTATAAAACCTATTTTAGTTGCCGAATGCTTTGTCTATTTCGTACGAATTTTAATTCAGTTTGATCCAAGAAGACAAAAAATTCAATAGCTAAAACCAAAACCTAAATTATTAGTCGATTATTTCTTTTTGTACACAAATTGTACTTACGGAAAAAAAATTGTTACGTGCATTGAATAAGAGCTTATACTATTGATATTGAAAAGTAATTATATATACTTTGTCGCCTTTTTAACTTCCCAGAATAAAAAGCAGATAAGTTCAAATAGTGATCGATAAAAAATACGAATTTTCCCATTGTTATTGCTTTGCCGTGACAATGCAGCTTTTCTCATCCGCTCCTTGTCCAAACGAAGTATCATCGTTCACGAGAATTCCAATTGTAATCGATGTATTTTTTGTGTTGAGCAACACGTTACAGATGTGCGCTTGCATGGTTGCTTAATATCGCGTGCTCATATTAAAAATAACTTTATCGTTTTGAAAGGACTGCGGGCTATTTTGTTAGTTTGACTGAGTCATGAAGATTGCAATTTCAATAGTTATTCGGTTTTGTACTTTTATGAGGTATTGAAGCTGGTAACGAATGTGCAATATGGAGAGTTATTAACCTTTCATACAGCGTACCGTGTCTTTTGCAGGAATAATATTGTGATGATAGGTTGTGAGTTGATTTTTAGTATTGCCGGACCAATAAAACATATCTTTAATTTTCCTTTCATTAATATAAAACCCTATTCTTCCTTTTGTTTTTTTTTTTATTGCAATAAATGGCGAGAAGAGCTTGCTGTTCGCCGGATAGTAAGCGATACGACCGCTCATGAACAGTACCAAAACCAAACAACGCCTAGAATTACAAAGCAATGCTTGGTATTTCACTGCGCTCGCTATCCTGAGACGTAAGATGTTAAGTCTCAATATGTCCAGTAGTTGCTCTGGCTACAATGTCCTTCAATCCAAAACACAACAGTGCATTTACACTGCTGTTTGGCGGGAGACATAGACATTGCGGTGGTACCTACCCAGGCGACCTTACACATATGAAAGACCTACCACCAGTTAGTCTTGTTTCTTCCTTTATTCATTGAAAGTCATATTCCTATATACCTAATTTTAAAAATATTCTGTTTCGCCAATTCGTTTATAGTTGCGGTCATCAGTTGACCGAACACATAGGAGTATGTATTGTCCGGTAGATAGCTCCAACGTCACAAATCACAAATGAGTTAGATGTGGTATTTGATGTACTGGCCCTGCGCCTAACGCGGCCGCTGCCCTGCCCCGGCTCATTACAAAAGAATGCGATGTTACCACACCGTTAAACACGGTTTTATTTAGATCTGTGTTATCGCTCTTGTTACTAGGGCCGGTAGTAGCAGTGGGTGGTAAGGAATTTGAACTTCAAAGCTGATGGTATTTTTAGGAATAGGCGAAAGGAGAGACTTGCAATACCTTAAGGTTTATTGATTATGGTAAATACGTCACTTTGATGATGGTGAGACCAGTGCCGCCTAAGTTGAGTATCAACTAGCGATATATAATTTCTTATTTTATTTAAAATACATATCAGAATATTTTAAAAAGCTCTATAAACTGCCTCAATCTAACAATTTAGATTCAGTCAGTGATCAAAACGTGTACTAAGGTAAACCTTAAAAGTACGTGGCGTCTTAAACTGGTTTTGAATTATTATTATTTTTGTCTAGTTAAAGTTCAGTGTGTCTAGTGTCTACCGCAGAATAATTCCGGTGCGCGATTTGAATGCAGATTAGTGCGCTTGCGGTCCGTAGATAATTTTATTACCTCACGACATGTTTAGTTCGTTCTTATGATATTTAAAATTAACGGTATTTTTGATGTTTCGTCATATCATATTATTAAGTGCAATTTTAATATCTGCGGCTTAAAGAAATCTTTTATTTATAATAGGCACACCATCGATTCATCACACAAATTACATATGAGATATTCACAACATTATGAACTTGTTCTAAGTGACAAACCATTACAGGTGTATACAACACTATTGGCTTATCAAAATATATTTTTACAACCATTTAAATATGTTTAGACAGAAATATACAAAATTAAAGAAAAATACAAACTTAAAATTACTATAACAAGTATAAAAGGTTAAAAACTATAAGTATTATAAAAAATCACTTAGCCTAATTAACTAAACACAACAAGTTCAATAACATAACTATCGATAAAATTAAAATACAATAATGACAACTTAGGAATATAGGAATATATTATACAAAATAAATCATTGGACTTTTTAAGTTATTAAGGTAGAATTTTATCTCACTTATACTGTGAAAGGTTCATTCTTCTATGATGTTTGTGAAAGTTTTTAGTAGGTTTTGTTTTTATCGAGTTATAGAAAGTACTAGTAGTTGTGACTCTCATATTTTCTACATCTTTGGGCGACAGTAACCTCTTACTATCTGGAGTCCTGGACATTTTTCTATTGCATAGGTCTGGTAAACGAGCAAACAGGTCATCCGGTGGTAAGTGATTACTGCCGCCCATGAACATCCACAACACTTTGGATGATAGATTTGTTGTTGACCCATAAATTTGGGAAGAGAACGGGAAGAATAAAGGATGAGAAGGTGAAAGGGGTATTGGGCCCGCGGCATCCTAACTAACCGAAAGAAACGGGACAGCAAAGCTGTTGCTTCGCGTCAATTTCCTGTGAGGCAGTGGAACCGCCCTGGACGAGTCTGCTCATTCTGACAGACGAGTCAAGACAACAGCGTGACTCTACCACTTTCTCTGTAGTATTGTCTTCACCTTTAGGCAGCAGTAACCATTAAAGTATCTTGTGAGTGTATGTTACGTTTAACGACTGCACAACAAGCTTTTCAATTAGAAGAGGAAATTGGCTTTCAACAATCTCTCTGATTGCAAAGCCTTAATAGGCTTGAAGTAATCTTAGCGTTAGTTTTCTGCGAAACAATGATATCATTCAATCTTAAACAAGCGTAGCATTACCGCTTAAAGTGCATTTTTTTATTTCAATAATAACTCGTGGGCTGTGGTATAATAAAAAAACTAAACTCAGTGTAATAGCGACTGGCGTATGAATCAATAGTCAATCACCACTCGCTATAACGGTGAAGAAAAACATCGTGAGGAAAACATACCATAGCGATTTGATAGAATTAGTGTGTGATTTTTTAGACTGGTGTGTGTCAAGTCCGCCAACCTGACTAGAACAGGGTTGGTGGATTATATGGCCTAAACATTTTCAATCGTACTCCCGACTGTAGAGGATGCCCGTGGATACAGATTCAATATGAATCAATAATATCGCTAATAAATACAGTTACAGTTGTGTACAAGCGCAACACTCGAAACTAACAACCGCCATTGAGAAACATCAAGTGGTTAGCTTTCGTAATAATCAATAGTTTTTTAGGCATTGAAGTTCATCGACCTCGGCGCTGTGCGAATACAATCGAATGGATGTTTATCCTTTTATTGTGAAGATTGTTTATTTTTTGTTCCACTATAATTGAAGTTTGATGAAACTTTTAACTCCTAGTTCACCGCTACACTCAAGTAACATAGAATATCAGGTAAAGATCGCAATTGGATGAAGAATTCCTCACTACATTTTCCTTCACCGTTGAATGATATAATAAAATCGACAGCCTCGGTGGCGCAGTCGGTTACACGCCGCCTGTGAAACGAGAGGTCGCAGGATTCGATCGACAGAAAAGTTTGTGCGGCCCACATATATTTATTTCGGGTCTGGGTGTTTGTGAGACCGAAAAGTCTCTCGTAGTTCCTGATACCTGCGACACAAGATTCGATCTTACTGTAGGGTCAGAACTATGTATGTAGCTGTTGGGTGTTATTTATTTATTTATTTAAATAATCATAAATTCATCCAACACTCCCAACAGTCACTTACAACGTCTTGACCCCACACCAAGATTGAGTCAAAGTCAGTCAAAAACCCAGACCCGAAACAAATACCTGTGGAACCCACAAATATTTGCATCGATGCAAGGATCGAAATCTCTGCCTTACATTTCACAACCGGCGTCGGAACATCCGCGTCACGAAGGCTGCCTTGTATTGTTTTCTTGAATTGTTTAACAGGTTTTTTTATTTGATTTATGAAGGTCAATAAGCTTCTCAATTTTGTGCTTTCTCTCATATGAAGTATTACATATGGGTATATTGCATTTTATATTCGTAGGGAGAAAATTGGTTGTTGCCTAACTGCTTTGTAGGCTCGATCTTTTGGCTAGCTGCCACCCTTCTGTTCAACAATGCCTATTGATTACTTTGTGATATTTTGTGGTAGACCGCCTACATTGTTGCTTACATTAACAGTTTCAGGCTGTAGCAGCAATCCTACCTAGATAAAGTGTTTAATTACTTTCATAATTACTTCATAAGGATTTACATCCCATTTTTATTTCTTTCTGATATTTCGAACAAAATTTGAATAAACTACTTCCGTACATTGTGAATATTTTTGTGCTTTTATAAAACGTTTCCATTTCTAGAAAAGTTTTCACTTAAAACACAAACGATCTTAGCATACAAATGAAGTCATCGAGCAACTTAACACTTAGGTCACAAGATGACTTCATTCACGATCTCGTTAACTGCACCGAAGGCCGGCGCATTGATTGCGTTTTTATTGTCGATGACTTGTTCTACTGATGTTAGAGTACTGAAAATGACCGGTCACGTGCTTAAATCATTTACCCTTTTATTAGCCAGTGACTAATTGATAGTTGTTGCGGTTGTTACCTCATTCAAATGTAAGTACCGTATTACTAACAAAAAATGCGTAGTTTTTGCCTAAGAAATTAGTTTAATAGTTTCTTAGATTACGCGAATGTTACACATTGCAATAAAACTATTTTTTACGTATTTTTGGTAAATATTTCGTCGTCACGTGGCGATGGGATGTAACGTCAAAAAGTTAAAAAAAAAAATCTAATATTTGTCTCTTCATTATATTTGTATATACTATTGTGCTGTCTCAATGGATTGACCAAAGAAATGTATTTGCAATAAGCATTTGTACAAATCGATAGCTATTACGATAAGTACGGATGTGTTGTACAGTGATTTTGATAATGTTGTCTGTTATCGCGCGTATTACGGCGTTTTCTCCGAGTCACTGCACATTCCTGCTCGCTTGTGCATTTTGTTGACATTACTTGTGTATCGTGCCATGGGCTCGGTCATCCTTATCAGTCGTTATCAGTTTTGCAAGATAATCATTCATGAGATAGTTTGGTACACAATTCAATAATTATAGGATCCTTTGAAGATTTTGTTGCTTTTCATATTAATAAGACTTTTTGTTCCAACAGTGCAGAACGTCAGTGTTTTGGTTAGCTTATCAATATGGAAAAATCTATATTTATGGTAAATGGGGTTGCGGATAAAAATCCAACATTGTCTTATCCTTATATCTGAATACTAAACGATGGCCGACCTAGATAATAATTTAGGTATTCATAGTCTATGCTCTTGATTAGCATATAGATCGGATCGATGCAGACGAACCGACTTGATCTACTTGTATTATCTAGTATTGTTGAGATTTAATTTCAATACCGACTGTTGTAGAGGTGTCCAAAGACAATGCAAGGAATACAAGGTAAGGAATAATGTATAACATGTTTGGAGTCATTGGTGTTCAATGTTGTGATGATAGACTAGATATAGCCTATGATAGCTTAGTATTTAATTTTGGACTTTTTGATAGTGACAACGTTATTACACTTCGACTGATAGTAAACAGTACTATCCCGAAAAATGTTGATTGGAAAGATCTTTGTCATTCGCTAGTCGATACCAGAATTTTAGAAATCTGACGTATAATATCATTGATCACTAATCAATTGAATCTTTTGCAACCGCGGCCGAGCTCTTTACCCCCACTTACTATTTTAAGTGTCCCTCAAAGAAATTTCGCTGAGTAATGATATTATGAGAGGTGTGGAACGTCCCGCCTCGACTCGACTCGATAGTGGAGTGTTGACCTCGATACCGGCTCGCTGAACCCGCCTTCGAGAGAGCTTCGCTATCACCGGTGATTGATTGGCGTGACAATTATACTGTCTGTTAGTTTTAAGAGAATTAGCAAGTTATATTTGTGTCGATAAGCGGATATTCTTATTAGTCTTGCAGTTTAAATGCACTGTTAGACAGAGTAACAACGGGACATATTGAAACTTAATATCCTATGTCACAGGATGCCGAATGCAGTGGAATGCCAAGCATTGCTTAGTAATTCATGGTGTTGTTTAGTTTTGCTACTTTCCATAAGTGGTCGTATCGCTTACCTTCAGGCGGACGGCATGCTCGTCTCGCCATTCACTGCAATAAAAGGTCTTGAAAAAGGTCAGTTTGGACTTTTTGCTGATGTAACTATCATTCTTACATATGAGATTTTGGTAATTACCAATTTTTAACATTACAAATGTAGCCTTATGAACGATCAACTTTTTACATGATTTTCTTTTGTCCAAATAATATTTTTACATTCTGAATATAAAGAAACTGTTTTGTATCATATTTTAACACGAGTAGGTAGTTGGCTATCTGAATTCCAAAGCTCTTTCAGCTGGCAAAGCCACTGGCAAAATTGTAAGGCAGGAAATGGGGCACACGTGCTGATGCGGTTTCTGATACGCAGAGACCCCAATACGTAGTAGTATCTCCCCTTGTGGTTTGTTTCGTGACGCTTCGACGTTCGGTTTACTTTAAGGCGTCCCCCTTTTGACAATTTGCAATGTTTTTGCAATGTTCCGAATTTTCATCGGCTTTTATGGTTAGTTTAGATTAAAGTTACTCTGAACTCTGTTAGGTATTTTTTGTGTTCTGGTTGTGCCTGACAAACATTAAATAACAAATTAAAAACTAGAAAGGCTTAAACGCCGAATATACTCAGGCAGGGCTATCCGAAAATCTACCCGAGCGGGTTGATTGAATCCGCAACGATTGACTCAGCTGACTGCTTAGCATCTGCGCTCAAGAGACAAAATATTACTGCAAAATAAAAAAACCCTGACCAGTAATAAAAGTTTATTTAAATCACCGAGCAATCAAATATTCGCGTTAACATTGCGGGCAACGTTCCTAGGAAACTCTCGGCGCGTTGTAAAAGCACACAACGTAAACATTTGCCAATGCGAGTAAACAAAACCGTACACTCGTTTGATTTACCGATGTACGCTCGCGATGCTATGCTGATTGTACCAGTCTTAATATTTATTCGGCTACTTTTACTCTGATATTGACAGCCCTTTGTGGGATCGGAGGTGAAATGAGAAGTCGTGGTTGTGCCTCTAAAATTTTACATTATTTAATTATAATTGTTTCTTAGATTTACGCGAATGTTACATATTGAAAAAAAAAAAGGTATTTTTTACAGACTTTATCGCGAATTTATTTTAATTTTCACATTTCCAGTAACCGAAACGTCGGGAAGTTAAAAAATGTAAGATTGAACCAAATTCGAGATGAAATCCGTAAAAAATAGTTTTGTTTTAATCCTACAAGTATTTCGTCAGTATCTTAGTCATCGGTTGTGCAAGTAGTGCATAGGACTTGTACAGAGATTCTAGAGCAATCTGTAAGTGGCTTCGATCCACCCATCTCTTGGAGTCCAATTAACAGTTTATAGTTGGTTTACTTGAATAATAAATACTTTTTTGATGGTTGATTTCTTGAGACTTAAAAATGAATCTGATCAAATAGATGTCTTTCTCCTCAGGATGTGAGTTTTGCTTCCAAGTATATTAGTTTTATAATTTCTTGTAGATCTCAATTAGTGGTTTTTGGACCAATTGTCTGCTTAACGTCAGTCTTCAATAGTTACAAAAGGCAATACTGTTGATAAGTAACAACATAATAAATTATCCGTTAATAGTAAAATAGCATGCTGTGTTAAGTTCTAGTAATGGAACAAGGTTCGAGCTGTCAAGTTGTCTAGTTTAAAAACGGTTTAGTCATTGCCACTATGAGCACGATTAATATTTATTATCTGGTGTAAATACATATGTATGTAGCTCTGATATTTGGTATAAACTATAAGGGAATGGACCGTTAAAATGATGATTACCATGTTTTGTGGTTTAAGCAATATTTTGAAAGAAATCAAGAATAATAATTATTGTCACAATACATTACACAGAGTTAGTAGAACTGTAAAGGCAAAAAAAAGAAAAATATTGCGCCAGCAAAAGTAGCTCTCATTCAGCAAATATGCTGCAGCACCACCTGAGCAGCACTGCAGCGCTGATTTTCGATGAGAGACCTTCATAACGTGCGGACGTTTCCTAACATTGACGTTTTTTTTAACATTTATGTAATTTTACATAGATTTATTTCGGTCAGTTTCTTACCTTTTAATTGATTTGGCTGTGATACAGGCTCAGGAAGTTCCCTGTCGTACATATCTACTATGATGTCATAGAAACGGTCTGCATCTAGCGACTCCCTGACGCCTTTAAGTTTTATTTTAATACCAATAACGCTTACCTACGATATTATTTAAAATTGATGACCAAACAGATAATTTAATGACATCAATTTAAAAGGTATCTGTATCAGCTCATATACGTCCCACTGCAGGGCACGGGCCTCTTCTACACTCGAGAATACGGTTGTGAGTGGTTAGGCCGTATCGTCCACCACACTGGCCTAGTGCGGGTTGGCGGACTTACATACCATAGAAATTTAACTTATAGGGTATGAGTGCATGTATTTAACAGTTGTTTTCTGTTGCAGGTAAAACTACGTGATCGGATGACATCATCCATTGTGCATCGTAACGTATAATCTGAAGGTAACACTGTTGGATTGTTTCAGAATTGTTTTTTCATTGTGTGACTTTAACTAGACGTGTGGGCGTTATTGGCATACAAGGTTGAAATATTTTGACGAGAGAATGTCAGATTCTAAAGGACCTATGCGTCAGAACGTTTTTAATTCAACTTCAAATGTAATTCGAAAGCTTCGAAGCTTTAGTTGAGCCTACAAAAGTTCTATATAAGGATAATTTGATCATACTTCGCTTTAAGAGGAAGAAATAAATTTCCTCTTACCTAGAACCCAATTACATGTTTTATGAAAATAAATGCACATAATATTAATACTGCCCCACATTATTCTCACATTACACGTCTAATGTATGTAGGCAGTGAGATATAGCTAAATCCTTCGACTATAATGCATATTATATGGGGGATGACCATTCCATTATGACTGGATATTTATTCTTTAATCTTTACAGAGATCGTCTACGGCTACACCTGTAGTGTAGGTGGATTAACAACATCCATGGCGCAGGTGGTTAGACGCCGGCTGTGAAACTGGAGGCCGCGGGTTCAATCCCTGCACTGAAATAAATATTTGTGTGATCTATCGGTGTAAGACCGAAAAGTTTTGTCGTAGTTTCTGATACCCACAACGCAAGGCTCGATCTTAGTGTATGGTCAGGGCTATGTATGAGAATTATTGGTGTAATTATCGATTTAATAGAAATAAATTTAAACATACATAAATAAAAAAAAATCTTGCAAATATCTATAAACCAGGGGTGTAGGTCTTTCTGCACCACGCAAGCCGAGCGCGGTTTGGTTGACTTGCTTTTGGAAAAATTGTACACAGGGTTTTCTTCTATTTTCTTCTAACGTGATGATTAACTAAGAATGTGCACGTCATTTAGAAGTGGCAGTGGCGACTGTTGTGGCCCTTGATTTTAATTTCAAACCAATGATAGCTCAGTTCATTCTGTTGCCGACTAGCCAATTGCTCATTTAATATCGTAGTCTACACATATTCCGATCGAGTCGGTAATATTTCAGAAAGCTCTCCTATTTAATCGCCGATCGGCGCCACGAATGCATATCACAAATTATGAGACAGCCAGTGGAATTTATGAGCTATCCGTTGATGACCATTGTCCAGACATTCGGTCGCGTGTTCGTAAAATATGAGCACTAACTGCATTCCGACTGCTTCCGGGAACGGAGTCCATTTGTCTAATGCCAGTGCATTAACGATAGTTTTTAATTGCATTTACGATTTGTCGCGTCGACTTTGCGACACGTGGTAATGGATTTTTTCGTTTTCCCACTGGAGTTTGGAATAGAGCCAAGTAGAGCCTGGATTTTTAAAATGTGATTCAGGATTTTAAAATTCATACCATGTTTTACTGCTGAATGTTATTAGGATTGGTTATTTTACTTGGGTTTAAACTGTTCGGAGAGTGAATAAATTTTGTAGAAAATATGGTAATGGGAATGGCAGCCCTTGTAAGTCTTTTATTAAAAGCGTTGTAAACAACTGATTTTGATACAAAACTAGAAACTAATAAAATCTATCCTTTTCTATACTTGGAGCGCTTTTAACTAATTTAATCATCTGTTAATCCTCACAATGTTACGTAATATGAGGATAACAATGTGCACATAGAGGGCATAATATTCAGACAGACAATATATTTTTCCTGTTATTTATTTTTAGTCCATGACACGTGTGACTTGAAACATATTTAAATTTACAGATGTCACGTCTCACAAGTTTAATTTACACGTTCGTAACATCAAATTAACTCTTAATTCAGCTCTTGATGTGAATGAGGAAGGGAAACGTAACATTGTAATTTCGAGCATTGTGTCATTTTTGTCTAATGCGGCGATGACTGCATTGTTAAGAATGGTGACATGAATCAGTGTAGTGTTACACAATTACACCAAACTTCCCTAGCGGTGATGACATTTTTTTTATACAAGAAAAGCTGTTGAAATTTCCGATTTTAAATGAGGTCTAAAGATCTATCGATGTTTGTTTTCCATCCTGGTAGGCTTGCAAATTTTATGACTAGGCTGGACCTACAAACAAAAACCTAAGTCGTGGTACTCGTCAAAAATCTCTGGCCAAAATGTGGCCACTTTGAGTGTCTTTTGCGTTTACTTAATCTAATATATGTACAAATAAAAAGGTCGACATAAAAATAACTTCTTATTACAAAGACAATAGTGGACGAAATCTTATAAAACTTCAGAGTATCGATCGAACCAATAAGACAAAAGAATACATGGCTCATAAAATCCAGACATAAAAACAAGTATTGCTTGCCAAAGGGAAAGCTTGAATGGCGACATGTCTAGACGGCACGGGGGTAATAGAATCACATCAACCCCTAAACTTATTAAGCTGGAGGGTGCCTCTCGTAGGGATGCTGAGTCTGGCGACGATGATGACATAAATTGACTATTTTCGCTAAATGTCACTGAGTTAAACTTTGATATTATCAGTGTAGGTTCGCTAATGATTTCTATGTTGTGTATCGAAAATAATGTTGGGAATATTTTGGGGAGATTTGCAAAGATTATTCAAGTTCGAAATGGGGAGGTAAGAAAAGATGCCTTTCGTGAGGCCTATAGCAGCTAAAAGTGTCATACATACACTAAGCATCTTTTTCCCAGAAGGGGTAGGCAGAGGTGCAAGGATACCCACGTTTCGCCTTGTACGGAACATACAACCACGAAGTGATAAGGGCGGGCCTTTCGCTATATCGGGCAATAATTCGTCTCTAGGGGCTGATAATAAATAGAAAAATACAATATCACAATATACAGTGTCTTACTCGTATAAATTACCTAGTTTTGTTATTTGGTACATATTGAGATAGATGCGCAACTCTACTTTTTTATTTTCCGACTTGATTTCGCCATCAGAGGGCGCTCTAGGCAAACGTGAAATTTCACATTTGTTATTCCAATATTTCAAAATGTGTATCTTTCGTAACCTCTTGTAATTTTAGCCAATATCAATTTCAAATTATTTTTGATGTCAAGAAAGTTCATAATATCAATATACAAAACATATTTCTTGGTTCAGTGGTACACTTCCGCCATTTAACAATTAGATTTAAACTAATTACAAGATAATTTCTCGTTCTCGCCAGAGTGTGGCGCTAGAATCGAAATAAATATTTTCAATATTTTCATCGTACGAAGTTGCACCCGTATGGTCTACGTATTCGATGCACATTTTATGTAGGTAAAACAATATTATCTAAACGCATTATCAATGTAAGTTGACATTATCTTCGATATTTGATAAAAAGCGAACTTGCACTGTATCGAAGTTGCATCATCGAATATGTACCGTCATTAAAAGGTTAAAAATAGCAATTTGTTTATCAAACTGATACGCTGATGGCCATTGTAAAAGTTTACGGTTTCCATTGAAATCGTTTAGACCAGTGGGAAACCTCGTGGTATTAAAATCTGACCCAATTAACATTTAAAAATAAATAGCGCTGTTTCGTAAGTTGCGAAGTTTAAGACCTAGTTATAGAATTGTATGTAGTTTTATTCTTGGTTCTATGTGCATTTCCCCCCATTTGGACTGGATTGATGTAAATGATTGTAAATTAAATAAATACACTTAACAGACACATACATAGTCCTGATCCCACGTGAAGATCAGTTAAGTCTTGTGTCGCGGGTATCAGGAATTACGAGAGACTTTTCGGTCTCACTAACACCCAGACCCGAAACAAGTATCTGTGGATCGCACAAACATTTGTTTCGATGCGGGGATCGACCCGCGGCCTCTAGTTTCACAGTCATAATGTTATGGATGAATCTCAAAACAAACATTTTATATATTTTTAAGACGCGTTAGTTTTTCTAAGCTTTAGCATAAAGATTTTGCCACCAGCTGTACAACATAAAAAGGGCATACAGTTTACATTTATACGGATGTAAACCAGTATTATCTACGTCTTAATAAAATTCCCCCATGCACGTTATTAGCCATTCCTCATTCACGTTACCCCATGGAAATGGTTTCATTGAACAAATAATCACAGTACGGTTATAAGAGGGGCGGCGACAATGTCGTCATACTTACTTGAAGACGTCCCCCTCGCTTTTACGTATTCCTCCAAGACGGATATGAAAGGATATTATGCTGGAGTTATATTCGTATCTACCAGTATAATCTGTATACCTTACATTATGGTGTTAAATATTAAAGTCGTAGTGACTTACACAATAGTGTCATTTCGGACTTAATCTATATTTATCCAATTACGAATAGACCGCTGTAATATGTTTGTCAATAACTGTACCTACTACATACAAGGTAATGTCGTAAGTTCCTCTTACCAATATGAAAATGTTTTATCCACGGCAAAAAAGAGATTTCCACGAATACCTCACTACGGTCTTGGTCAGTGACGGATCGCTCCAGTAACCGTTGTTCTATTCAAGAATATTTATTTATTAATCTTCATTTTACACTAATATAATATTACAATAAACAGTTAAATCAAAACATAAAAGTACAAAAGGCGGTCTTATCGCTCTGAGCGATCTCTGCCAGACAACCTTTGCATGGATATAAGAGAAGAAAAAAGAGAGGGTAGTGTAAAAATATAGAATAATTTAGTGTGACACGTCTATAAAACAACCAGTAGTATAATATAAAGACGCCTTTACATAAAGCCTTTATTCACAACCCCCTGTCTCCATGTTATTGCGCGGTGACGTCACAGCAAAGGTGAATGCACGTTTTGTTGCGTAACACGGGGTTGCGGTGTGTATGTCTTAGAATACTGGGGTCGTTGGTTCTTGGGGTAAGTAAGAGACATTGAAAGGATTTGCTTTAGTCATGGTTTTCTCGGTGTGGTAAGGGATTCTTGTTCGATGTTAGTAAAGAGATTCATGTTTGTATTAGTTAAGGATATTTTGTGTATAGAAAGAGAACTTGGTTGTGATTTCTGAAATAAAAATGTTTTCTATTTGGTTGAAGCTACGGGTGTCAGCTCTGTTATAATCCTTTGTGGTTTAATTGATGCTGTTCATGTTCATGATTTATGTATAATTTTCTCTTGTTACGAAGAAATTTTAATGTATAAATCATATTTTCTTTTAATTTGTTTCTTTTGTTATAGAGCTTTGATTTTTCAAGTTCACGTATTCAAAGTAAAATGTCAAGAATTAGTTTTTAGTATTGCAAACATGTTTAGTTTATTGATCATTGTAAAAGTGGATGGATGAGCGCATTGGCGAAATATCAATTCGCTTTCATCCATCTCGTGTAGACCAGTCCGTCTGTCAATCACAACTTTCTTTAAGCAAATGATGTGCTTCTCGTAACTAATGGGTTAGGCCGTTTAGAAATAAAAGTCTTTATACTTTTACGGAGAAGTGAATCGTGTGAAATGATTAGATCAATGTATGGCATGATAAATGTGATGTCTGACTGGTTCACATAATTACCATCGTCTAGTCTGTTGGAAATTATATTTCTATTTCTTCAATTCGTAGAGGCTAGAGCTATAGATAATGATAAACATTGGCTGAATATGAATATTCAGGTTTTGTAAGGAGCAACCATAGGGATACTAGCTATCTTGCGGAAAAGTTGTGGTGTCCTTGATATTTACATAATGATTTCCATATGAAAATCAGAATTACTAACGGTTCATGGTCCGTTTCTTTCCTACAGCTTACTAAAGAAAGCAGTGATGATATTACTTTATGATATAAAAGCTTTTGCAAACGTCTACCTGAATAATAAGTTTTTGATTTCATTTTATTACGTACGGTGATTGTTAACCTAGTTACGTTTAAGAGCTTCCCTTTATTAGATTTCATTTGTATCTTTGAATTAAACTCAATTATGTTTGGAATTTTACGCATGTTCTTTGTTAATATCTTACTTGGACTTATTCTAAATTCGTAGGTATCGAAATTATATGTCATTGCATACGGAAATGCTAACAGGCTAAATGAAATTGTAGTGACACATGCGTCGATTTTATCCGTGATATTGTAGGTGGTAATTGACAATACACGGATCCACGTTTCACTATGGGTAAAAGTGTCGTTTACCAATATGATAGCTATTCAGCGGCTAACGACCTCTAAATGCGGTAATCCGCAGACCCTTGCAAAGTTGTTATTATGTAAACATCCACATTACACTAACAAACATGTTTTCTAGCCTTAGTTTTAGATATATATTACGTTCCTGTAATAAGTTAATAATATAACATAATGTTAGTGCGTGCGTTACGATAATTATCTAAAAAAGTTTCAGAGACTTCGTTATTCGACCACATATCCATAATTTGCACGGAAGATTGACATCACCCAGGAGCGGTCAAATGGAAAATAAAATATTTAATAGAAAATAAATCGACGCAAAACCATCACTTTACCGCGATGACCCTAAGATAAAGTTCCAAGTCATTGCCCCAAGAACCTTAATATCATAAACAGTAGGGTTATAAATACTGAACCCGGGAATTTATTTCGTAAGTCCGCAAACTCACTGATCCGGAATCAATAATGCAAGAGTATAGACGGCCAATCTCCGGACTAGGTGCGTGATGTAATAAAATGAAAAATATATGGCCTTCAGCAGGTGAAACTATTGGGTAGGAAGGGTGGGGATGGTGATATTTTGGGGGTATTTTGTTGGGGTAAGTTTATGGGACTATATTTGGATAAATGTAACTAAAATAAACATGTTCCTGTGGAAAAAATTGGGACTATGTGTGAGCCTCATGTTTAGCGGTGGATCTGTGAATTAAGATGATTCTGAAATTGATGACGAAACGTAATTTCTAATTCTATGTTCACTAGAGGGAGAGAGAGAGAGTAAGTTAGATGGGTTGTGAAGTCAAAAATATTTTTTCCAGATTATAAAACCAGGTTACCACAACCTACCAGGGTTTTATAGTCTTAGGCCATCTAAACCCAAATCAAAATATGAAAACATTTTCTTCGGGAAGGAATCAAATTGACGGCTTCAAGTTTCAATGACACTTTCTCGCCCATTGTATTACATGGAATTGTTAGTTATGTAGGCAGTAACAATTACGTATTATAAAAATGTATGATGAAGTTTAAAGTGCGTGTGTCCTTGACGAGTCCTTGTAAGACGATCAATACAGACTTCGCTTTAATAATTTGGATCCATTTATATTACGTTCAATTGACGATAAGGTTTTGTAAAGTTTTGCAGGAATATAGCAATTTATTTGGCAGATAGGTTCTAATGCATTTTTCTCGTCAACTTTAATCAACTGAAATATTATTTACATATACAATTTAGAGCTTAGTCAGCTTAAGATACCTCAGTAAAAATAATGCAACTTTAAGAAAAAAATGTTGATGAAATAAATACTTTTTCAGCATAATATTTTCCATATTAATCATTGTCCGAAAAACAGTGTTTCCGTTAAGGATGTCTTGTGTGATTAATTGTATCCGGTGTGATGACTGATATTCATTTATAAATGACTCTTGGTTTATTTAATATCTAATATCGTATCCTTAATCTATATTTAGAAAACAACACCAACTAATTTACCCCATTCTAACTCTTACAACAGCAAATTCATCACAAAGTTCGGTGACCTTATGTTTTGGTGTAAATCCTAACCTAATTCTACCGAATCGGGGTTAGTTTCTCTGCATGTAGTAAACACCAGACCCGGCTGTTTGAAGCGATCGATACCCTCACCTTTGTCCCGGACGTCCGATCCACTGCGCTCTGATGAAAGAAAATATTAGCCAACGTCCGAACATCCACGTTTCTGGATTGTCAACCTTATGGGGGAGATGTAGAGTTAACATTTGAATGGACAGGAGAGTTTTTGCTGTTAATGAAACTTTTTGTAATTAAGAGCTGGAGGTTTTGGTGTACATTTTCAGCTAAATTTATTTCTTCTGGGTACTTGGTGTGGTCGAACAAATATAACTTTAAGCATAATACTACATAACAATTTAGGCTTTTTACATTACGATCGATTTTTTGCATAACATCCCTGGTTGATAGAAGGAATCTATTTAGTATATGAATTATTCAGAACTTCTAATAACTAGCTATACTATATCTGCGAGCATAGAATTTACCAGAGGGTTTTGTCGTTACATAGATAATACACATGACTTGGTAATAGAATTTCGAATTGAATTTTCGATGTCGTAAGGAGACCCACGAGTGACATTGAGGGTAATAAATGAAATAGAAATATGGTATGCTGTCTTCCAGGGAATGAAAATTGTATCAACAACAAAGAATATAATGTTGTTAGACAACGCAAGGATAACTTACGGAGCAAAATAAGCAAGATGAGTATTTGTGCTGTGTCATATACTGTGTTTGGAATTTCTCCTACTATATAATTTCTAAATTAAACGATTTTTTTCTAAAATAAAAAAAAAAATATAAGGGCTAAAGGAGCAGTCTTTTGTATTTAATTCTATGTTTTTCTTTACATTAGTCAGTTTGTTCAAAATTTTAACAAGCTAAAATTAATTTAATACCCACATTCTTGTTTTGTAATTTGTATCTTAAGTGCAACGAGCGCGAGAGCGGATATCCTGTCGTGAAGTGATCGTCGTCGCTTCTAATGCCGACAAAATCATAGATGTTGAGGAAATAGGCTTATTATTGGTTCTGTAGCAAAAACAACTTAGTAGATAGTACCTGAAGCGATTGCCAAATGACAATGTTTTATTCTTATTTCAATGAATCGTGAGAGGATCATGCTATTCGCCTGATGGTAAGTGATACAACCGCACGTGGACAGCAGCAAAACGAAAAAAGACCATAATATACAAAGAAATGCTTGTCATTCCTTTATGCTCGCCATCCTGAGACACAAGATGTAAAGTGTCAATATGCCCAGTAGTTAATTTGGCTACAATGTCCTTCAAACCGTAACACAACAGTGTATTTAGTATTTACACTGCTGTTTAACGAGAGATGTAGAAATTCCGGTGGTACCTACTCAGGCGGCGTCTCACATATGAGAGCCAGACCAGTAAATAAATCTAAATTTTAATAATAAATCTACATTCAAGATTGCTACTTCATCTAAATTGAATAATAAACTAATGAAATATGTGTATACTTTACAGACATATAAATGTTTGATTGTAAGAGATGGATGGTCATGTGGAGTACAAATCATTAGTGCAACGGACTGATGCGGCGAGTCGGCGAGACGCTTCTATAAGCTAATGTCATAATAAGCGTAAACGAGTTCTCCGTTACATTAGACGCGGGTGAATGCTACGCACTTACTATTGGTACTCGAAAGATGTTTAACTTTTTATTGGACTGCAAAATGTCGAAATGTCGGACGCCCACCTACAAGGTGGATGGACGACCTGGTTATAGTTGCAGGAAGTCGCTGGATTCAGGCCGATGAGAACAGGTCGATGTGGAGATCATTGGGAGAAGGGGAGAGGCCCATGTTCAGCAGTGGACTTCCTGTGGCTGAGATGATGATGATGATGATGATGATTGGGCTGCAAAATTACTAACTTCAAATGGTATTCTTAAAACAATTCATCGCTTTTAGATCTATGAAAATCAGCTTCGTTGATAGAATATCAATTATTTTCTACTTTAAAAAGTGTACAAATGGTTTTATCTCCGAATGAAATCTTTTAAATAATATATTCTTGAACGTCTGCATTGAGCAAGATTTATAGTGCTGACCTCTTAAAAGCTTCTTTAGGTGACATAATGTAATTGAGTGAGAGAACGAAAAAGTATAATGATTTGATGCTAGTTATTCTTCGTAATCGTTTTTATTTAATACATTAGTTAATTATAATTAATCACGAAGGAAGCGATGACTCAAAACATTGTATTCGAATTACATATTTCATTTATTTTTGCTGTAAATGATTCATATTTTGTGTACATATTGGATTTGTAATTATTTGTAATGGACAATAGTAGCTTTGTGGTTTATGATTGCATGTATCGATACTGGAACTTAGTTACTTAGTTATAATAGTATGGAAACTGACTTAGGAAAATATCTGAACATGTAAATGATGGCATTATTGTCGAAAGCGAAAAATACTGACAGTAGTTGAATATTTCATGGCATTAAGCGAAGCATAAAAACCACATTAAGAGCGTATACACCTTGCGCGCAAAGTCAACTATAGGTATTTCTTCGTTAATTTCACGCACACATAAGCGACCAAAGCTGTGTGCGTAGAGCTGCCGCGTCGGCTCGCTATACAATCGGCTCAAACAACTTTGATCCGTGCGCTTCAAATATTCAATTGAAATGTAACTGTAATATAATATCATAAAAATATTTTATTTGCATTATAAGTAGACAAATATTACTGTGCAAGCAAAGAATAATACAAATTTTTGATACTAATCATATTTTCGTTATTATTACATTGTTAAGTTGCATTCAAATCAGTGTTCAATCAGTATACACTACGGACGTTTTATTAATCATTTCGTGTTCGAACACATAAATAGTGTTAGGGGCCTTACAACCCCTTACAATTACGAAATATATTTAATTTTATATTACAATACATAACATAATTTAGCCTCGGAATTACATCCCATTATATTACCTGAAACATAATTTATACTCACTACAAAATCATTGTAGGTAATAAAAATAATTAAATATTTTACAACCAAAGTACTAAGATGTGGTAATCGCATTCCGCGCGTGGCTATTTTTACTACGCGCGGCATAATCGACTGCAGCCAGGCCGGAGCGACGAGCGATACGTCCTCGCTCTAGAAGGCCTTGCGGCGGTCTGATTTGATCCACGTCGGACAGCGTGTTTTATAGTGGTTTTTAAAATATTTGTAGAAAACATGAAAACTAATTTTGTTGAAATATAAAAATGGTAATTTATTGATAAGATGTTCTTCTATTGTAATAGGCAATTGCTATAAAAATTATGTACTATAAGTTGGTGAAAAAAAATATGTTCTTGACGAGAGTTTCTGAATAATTTCGCATTGTTTAAATTTTTATTTTTCAGGAACTAAACACAAAAAGATTATTTTTCTCAGCAAAATCCCTCCATAAGGGTCTTATTAGTCTGATCATATTTTTATTTTCATCTTATATTTAGTGGTTTCGGATATCTTAAGCTTCTAAATTGCCATTTAAAGCCTAAATAACGAAACTTGTGTTCAGTAATCCGTATAGTACTCACAAATTATCCATCAATCTATAATGTTTTCCACCAAAATCCCTAGATGACAACCTTTTCTAAAATTAGTAATAATTATTTTTCCTTTAAATTGTTTATTGGTGGCTATTAACTCATTTGAAAAGTCCTGTTTTTAAGCCAAAAAGCGCGTGCAGGGTATAAACGCTCTTAATATAACAAAAGAAAAATACAACGCATTGCACGTGAAATAAATAAAATAATCTCACAACGTAACTGCATTCAATTATTCCTTAATTAATTTAACCTCCTTCCCTGACCTAATTCATGCAAAACTTTGCTCTTGATTCGACCTTTACGTAACTTGAATTTTCCGCATTATGTATAAGGATACGTGATGTTGAATCGAGTTGATAATGCAGATAAGTTGGTAGGGGACGTTGGCGATCTGCCAGGAAGATTTCTCCCGGGTCCCGATGTGTTTCCCAGTTCGAGTAGGTTTTTGTTTGTGAATTACTTCGGAGAGAGTGATCTTTGTTATGATTCAGAAAGTTTATTTGTGAGAGACATTATGTTCTGTGGTATACGATGTCTTGTTTTCGGAACACCGAATGCGTTGGGGTGACGAGCGTCTTGTATTGCTTAATTTTGTTTTTGTTTACCCACTGGCGTGATGCTTTACACCAGCCGAGCGACATGATCATCAATTTGCTATAATCAAAAACAGTATATAGCACAGCTTTGTATAGTTATACAGTTTCTATTACTAACTTTCTATAATATAGAGTATAATGAATGAAGGCTTCGTTTCAAAGGTTTCTACTTTTAAATATTTAGAAATACGTGCCTCAATATCTTTAGATACAATTGGATATTACAATTTATTGCTGGTTTCATTGTTCTCTTTTTCGTTCGAAAACCTTCAAAACTATTGCCATTATTTTGCGATCTCTCCAAAGTGATTTCTTAATGTCATATATAAAAAATTCAGTGTCCAAGGGGCTTATGAGGTATCATTTGGTTGCGTGCTTCGCGGTCCAACGGGCACAGTCATTGCTTACGATCATACCGCTTACATTACTCCGTATTATGTTATGAGAACCTATTGATGAGGAAATAACCACCTGTGAACTTAAGAGGGAAAGAAGTCTTAGCAGTAAATTATATATAAAATTGTGTGTTTTTACATGGATTATACATATGTATAATCCATGTATATGTATATACATAGATCAGTTAAACTATTTGCTTAACTTCCATATAAATAAATGAATACACACAACAGTCACATACATAGTCCCGATTCCACGCTAAGATCGAGTCTGGTGTCGTAGGTATCAGGAACTACGACAGACTTTTCGGTCTCACCAACACTCGATCCGAAACAAATACCTGTGGATCACACAGCTATTTGTCTCGATGCAGCAATCGAACCCGCGGCCTCGCGTTTCACAGCCGGCGTCTAACCAACTGCGCCACGGAGGCTGTTATATACATTGTACAGATACGGAAATTAATTTACATTTCCAAATAGATGATTATATGCGACAAAATCATCTACACATATGACATTTTTAAATGTTTGTATTTTACCAGAATTTCCCCTATTTAGCTGACGTCCAGAAACATTTTTAAATTTACAAACATTTTGATTTATGTAGATATCGTACCCATAACCCGACAACGTTTAAAGTGGATTGTGTACTCGCCGCGCCCTATCACCAGTATAAATGCTTTCATTTAGCGTGTGCCTTCGATGTAAAAGCTTTACGTACGGTATTAAACTGGATTTATTACGCAGATTAACGTCGGCTAGTTTTAATATTTCGCCACCACTTTATCAATTTAATTATTACTTTTTCACTAGTTTAATGTAAGGGTTAATTTAATTACTGGTACTAGAGGGGACACTGATGTCTTATTGTCATCTATAAAAATATATGGATGTATTGCAATCTAGTATTTATGCAATCTAGTCTTGTGTCGTGGAAATTACGAGAGACTTTTCTGTCTCACAAACACCTAGACTCGAAAAAAATACCTGTCGATCACACAAATATTTCTCTCGTGCGGGCATCGAACACGCGGCCTCACGTTTGACTAGCTACTCCACGGAGGTCCTGCGTAACCTAGATTTTTTGTGACAGATTGCGTAAGTTATTTTTATTTCTCGAAAGGCAATATTTTCAGAGCTGATAGCCCACAAATTAATAGTCATTATTTTGCAACTTGTATAAATATCATGTATACTTGTAGGACAAGGGTATGCAGGAGAAAAACGCGTCTACCGTGTTACACTTTACAACCTTTAGCGATACGTAAGACCCATATATATGCTATATAGGCAGTCACACCTATTGTTAGAATAACGGGGTAATCTTCAAGCCTTGAACTCTTGAGCATTGAAGCTTGTTGCGCAACAAAAGATCGTTATGAAGCTTTTGTTCGCAGCTTTTCTAAGTTTTTAAAGTAAGCCATTGAACGGAGACTCTATTGTAAAGAAAATTGCAATTTTTAGAGCTAGGTTCTGAAGATATGTGAATCGGAAATAATGTCAAATGTCATTAAATTTATGTAACACGGATCACTCGAAAATAAGAAACTATTAGGAGACTGGTAGAAATGGATAATGTGAAGTACTAGAAAAAATCTCCGTTGCATCCAGATTTCCTCGTGACGTTTTTCTTACTTTTAATTTGAGGTAATTGACTATCTTTTCAAGTTAAAAAAAATTGTGTATTTCGATGCAAATTTGCTTCCACCAACCATCTCGGCAATGCTTCCGTTTCGACTAATTTATTATTATGTAATACTTAAACACTACTTTTATAAATTACTTCACACGAACAAAATTTACTTCACACGCCATGAGGCCATATAATATAACCTGTAAGAAAAAACCGATTTAAATGCACAATTATGCAGTGCGGTCGCGTGATTGCGTTCCAGTTTTCCACGTGCGCTGGGGCGGGTTCGAATCGTTTTTACTACCCTCAACCCTCTGTGAAATAACACGTTCGAAGACGCTGGCGCCGTCGGGGTGCTTTTATAGTACGGCAATGCGGAAAATATCAAGGGCGGTAAACTACCATCGAGCTATTGTTTAGAAAATTTGTGATGCGAGGGTAGTTTTTTTTTCCGAGTTTCACGAGTTTTTCAAGCGATAGATGAACATTGGCCATCAAATATGACTGGATATACTAGTGACCCAATTGGACAATTTTATTGATGCAGTCTGTCAATTTTAATCTTGGTCGATTTTAT
The DNA here is from genome assembly GCA_009982885.2 of Hyles vespertilio. Taxonomy (NCBI): domain Eukaryota; kingdom Metazoa; phylum Arthropoda; class Insecta; order Lepidoptera; family Sphingidae; genus Hyles; species Hyles vespertilio. The sequence continues at coordinate 5,260,088 of CM042823.1, read as the reverse complement.
ACAACGAATATTTTTTATAACGCAAGTGAAAAGCCACAGTGAATTGAAACTTGTTAAAGTTATTTTCAGACAAAAATAATTTATTTACTTAAATTGAGGGAAAAAGGACACAATTATTTCGAATAACCCAGAACAGCTATTTTTTTTTTCACAAACAACAATTTTGTATTTTCGACACGCGGGAAAGATGCACATTTCTTGAATAAGTAGGTATTATACATGTAAATATTCATTTTTAGAACCTCAATTACAGTACTATTCAAATAAAAAAAATTATAACCATTTTAAAGTTTCCCTATATGAATGTGTATTAGAAAAACATTGCAATTTCCACATTATTTCCGCGTGGGCCGTTTAATGTGCCGTGTTCGTGACACATCCAGGTCGCGGCGCTCGGTGCCACGGGAGGACATGGAAGGGAGGGAGGGGGGGCGGGGGTCCGTGACGTCACACCACACGGTCGTTGACACCTGCGCCCGCAGCGCTCGCGACAAGAACGGGTTTCCAACGCGAGTCCATGGGTTTGCATCGCTGGTGTTGGATGTGAAAATGTATTGAGTGTTTGTTTACTGTTTGTGTGATAATGGAGGTGCGGGATCGGTTCGCGGTGCTAGTGTTTGTTTGAAAAGTGTTGTGGGTGCTTGAGGGAATTAAGGAGGTTAGTTACAAAGCTTTTAATTTTGGATTTGTTAATTTCTATCGAGTAACAATCGTGGTTTTACACGCTTTTGGTTAAATACTAAAACAAATTCTATCGGATGCAAACCAGGGTTTGGGTAATTTCCGTTATTGGGTGTATTTCCCACGGGAAACGGCCACTGCCACGACATTGAACTTGTAAAAGAGTTACTCATATTATAAGAAATATTCTCTTATATTTGTATGTGAAATAAAACCTGGTTACAAGTATATTTAGTTCGACCTTCGATGACTTCCATTAAGAGACTATTGACATATATTTTTTTGTACACATAATATCAACTCATTTTTGACAAAATTGTATGTTTATTTGTCGCTGTATTGTCCACACGTGTGTGATTGTTGGGCGTGTTTATTTCTCATGAAAATATACATTTCTGAATTGATTTGGCAAGTGTTTCGCATTTCGGATACAAGTGTCCATATCTGCATATAATCAGACTGGTATAATTTCGACCATTGGTAAGACATAGCCCTCTCGCATCGGTGGATGGTCTATCTGGACTATAATACACTTACCATCAGGCGCTTTGTGGTAACTTTCGTGATTGTAAAAAAAATATACTGCGGACAGGTTGCCTGATAGTAAGTAGTCATCGTTGCTAATTTACATCGACAATACTAGTGATATTTGTCAGTGCATTGTTGTTTCCTTTTGTTTGCGATATAGGTTTTTTTATTGATTTTCCCGCTATCACAATAGACTCCTGTTACTCCTGTAAGCCAGGATCAATAATAGCCATTTTACCGGGTATCTCAAGACTGCTACCGAAAACGAAGCCGGGTGGTAGTTTTAGTGGCTACAAACACAATGCAACTAAAATTTTCGCATAGAAACGTGACAATTATTTTTTATGATTTTTAAATATCGTCATTTTTGGGTGGTAAATCCATAGTTTTTGCTAAAATAATAATTTAAACTCTCTTATATCTTAGAGTATTTATAAATTAAAGGGTATACACTATTATTTTAGGAAAAAAAAATTTTTACCACCAAAATATGGCAATAGGAAAAAAATTCAAAAAAAAAATTGTCGCTTATTTTTGCAACTTTTTCTGTTGCATTGTGTCTGAAGTCGCTTAAACTACCACCCGGCTTTGTTTTCGGTAGCAGTCTTGATATACCCTGTATAAAGCTTAGCGAGTGTCTGAGAATCTGCCATTTATTTTCAATCCATAACGAAATTAATTAAATAATAAAATGAATAAGAGTTGGACATAAAATATTATTTATTTTCTCCGCAGAAAGGTGGGTGGCAAAATTATGAACTATGGAGGTATTTTTTATTTATTAGGATCTAAAGCAAAGAATACACTTTAAAAGCTTTACTAAAGAACTGTTGCATTTTAAATATTGTGTTTCTGTAATTACAGGGATCACAATATTCTTTGGTACTCATAACAACAGGAAAGAACTGTGAAATAACTTATTTTCAATTAAGATAGCAACAGATATATTAAAAAATAAATTATTAATTAGAAATAAAATTACATAGGTACATAACAAATAATAACAAACGACTACTTAAATGTACTGAACATTTAACGGTAAACATACACTACAAACAATTACATAATTAAATTACCTCGAATATAACTTGACTGTACAATAGGGTAAATAAATCAATGTAAAAATAAAAAATAAGTAAAGTTATATCGACATTATTACTTTGGCATTCGTTATACCATCGAAAGTGACAGTATCTCCATCGGTGGTGGACTTGTGTCACCACCGCGAGTCTCGGCCGCGCCCTTGCTATCAGCTATGGCAATTTCACCAGATTACCACACAATGCCGACATTACAATAGCGTATCGTTTGTTTGGAACGCTTGTGCTTTCTACGTACACTGGTGTTTTGGTGATGTGGTTTGAATATAAAAATATTGCGGCATGTTTGAGGGTGATATAATCACATCACGCTTTTATATTATTGCTGGTATAATTAGGTCAATTAGAGTGAGATATTAATAGTTAAAAGTGCGTTAAAAGATTCGGCCGTCAGCATATTTACGGTGGATCAAATCCCAGGCACATTTCTGACTTTTCAGAGACATGTGTGCATTTTAACGGTGAAAGAAATCATCCGAGTAAACCTGCATACTAAAGCGATTTAGAAAAAAACTATGGGATGTAAAAGTCCGCCAACTCGCTCTCGGTCCGCGTGGTGGACCATCCGTCCTAACCACTCTCAATCGTACTCTCGATTATAAAGGAGGCCCGTACCCTGCAGTGGGACGTATATGGGCTGATACAAGAACAGTTTCTTACCAGATGATACTCTGTTTGATACTAATTTAACTTTAGGTGTTAGTATGGTTAATGTTCGATATTACAAAATAAAACGTTTTCCACAAGACAATAGTAATACTACGATCGAGTTACATTATTCATTTTGTAAATGTAGTCTATGTAAGCCCTAACATACACATATTATATTGCACTAACTTTGTACTTACAATGAACTGTAAGTTGTCCCTGTTTCTACCTTTAATTTTCATCAAATTATAGTGTGTTTTAATTATGAATTTGGCAACAACATGTCGCGATGATAGCAACAGGGTCAGGGTGGGTTAGGAGCTCCCCTGAGGCTTGCGGTCATGTCAGCGCTAACCTTAAAAACGCTGATGTCATGAATTTTCACGTGTTCAATTATTTAAAGTATGCGTGAGGTCGTTACTGCTCAACTATACACTAGGGAAAATACTGTATTAACATAGTATATTAGTGTTATGATACATTTTATGCGAAAAGGCTTAGGAACAACAGATTCAGAGGAAATACTTAAGGGAGACGTGTTTTGAAGCAGAAGATTTTCTATGCCGTAAAATAAGATGTTGATTATAGTTAGTATTTAATATTTGTTTGCCGTACAGCGTATTATCAGTGGCTAGGAACGCCTTTTCGCTCTTATATTACCTAGAACTGAAGCATTTATTGATCATATGAAACATTTTGCTGAATTAAACCCACAGTCTTTCGTTTCTTAATATGTTTCTTAAACACTATTCCTTACATAGCTTAAATACCCATATGTTTTTCCTTGAGCTTGGTCGCTTAACGATCGAAGTCGCTCAGTAATATAAACTTATAAAAACAGAAAAACAAAACATATTTTCACCATTTATACAATTTAATTAATTGATTTTTTATAGAAGTCATAATCAAATTACAGTAGCCGATATCCTTAATACCCTTACTCACAATAAGAATTCCATCACACTCGAGTCAAAACAGTTTACAAGCAATAAAACCTATTAAAGTCTCGGACCTCATTTCGGCATCAATTAAACTGCCCCGCGGCCGCCCATACAGTAGTTCCCACAGACACACACATAGAAAAGTGTGTGACCCACAAAGTTATAGCCAATTCCTATGCCGCAGGGAACATGGTTACGATGTGGTTTACGGTTATAGGGACAGCTGATTGAGATTGCGGACGTGTTGTGAACTAATTCTGTTTTGAGTGTAGTTTAATGTGTATTTACGTGTACTGCGTGCTGTTTGATGTCGGCACGTTCACGGCGGTCGTGGGTTTCTATCCCTGCGCACTCGGACTTTTCGGAGTCATTTGTGGATGGAAAGTCTTTAACAGTGAAGAAAAACATGTTGTTAGTTGTTACCTGCATGAGTTCTACGTGCTATGTGCTCGGCCCACTGCCACTACATTGGCATATTCCTTCCATATTATGTGTATGAGCATAAGTAATTTTTTAATCAATAACAATAAAAGAATGACTGTCACACGTCCTTCGGTTAGCACACAATGATACGGCACAGGATGTGGTCATTATCTGCGCACGCCGCTCGCTTGCACCACAATCCCATGATTTGTAGTAATGACATTCGCAAGGCCGGCAAATCAATTCGACGCCAAGGTCTTAACGGTTTACTATACAATATATGATAAGGTAAGCAGAATTGCGGCTCATGGTGATCGCAACGCACTATTTAGCCTATTTTTGTCGTGACGTGAAGATGAAATGGTGACGAGCCTATTGTATGCCAGGCGTAAATTGCAGTCCTGGAAACCTAGCTACCACTAGTAGATCAATAGAGCGAAAGCTGCTTAGATTTTTTTAAAGTTACCATTTTTCCCAAAAAAATACTGTATTTCGCTCGACTAAAAACCCCACAAGCTTTATCTCCGCAAAAATATAAAATACGCATCTCAACACTTCCGTCGAGCTGGAATAAAAACACGCTGTGTAACGTCAGAGCAGATCCTTTTGTCGCTTGCGGGGTGATTATGAATACAAGAGTCGGTGGCGCGGAGTAGCGGGTTCAATCCCCGGCGGGGGTACGGGTGCAGTGAATAATACACGCGGCACGCGCCTGTCTGTCTCGAGTGGTCGCTGCCGGCGCATCGATCCGGCTACAACTTGTTGAGGAAAAGCTATGGATTAAATGTAACTTGGGTACTAGGTGGGATATGATCGGGTATTGGCGTTTGTTCGGGTTGTATAGTCGCTACTATCATACACAGAGGTTGAACTCCCGTCTTTGTGACGTTAGTGAGTTTTTTTATTGCTTAGGGCCGGAAAACGAGCCAACAGGTTATCTGATGATAAGTTAAAACTTCCATGAACATAGCGCTTGGATCATGGATGTGTTGCCGGCTCATAAAATCGGGAGGGGATTGGGAACGATAAAGAATACCATGAAGGAATTCCACTCACCGAACTAAACGTAACAGCTCAGTTGTAGCTGAGAGATATTAGGACTACCCTGGACGAGTCTGCTAATTGATGCTCAATATGATTGACAACAGCGTAGCTCTTCCATGATTAGTTAAGGAAAATTAATTAAGGAAAAAATGTTCGTTTTCATTTAGTTGTAGTAGTTGTCATAGAAAGGAAATTGTTTTTCTAGGAATTTTCCTTCCACACAACCTTCGAATTATCATTGATATATTCAAGAGTATCTAATAGAATAAAAATAAGGATATAGCTTGGTCACATTTTTTTTTTCTTAGATATTATGATAGAAAATGTAATGTTTATCAAATAGTTGCGCACCGGAAAATCATAAACATTATTCTACGATAAATGTTATTGTTTGTGATTTTACTATGAAGCGTACACATCGCTCCGATTTAATGCCGATCCGGTGTGTATTTTTATTTTTATGGGTTGTTTTATTAAATAGTGATGCTAAGATTTTCAGTTCACGGGAATGTGTTTAGATTCATTGGAATTATTATAATATACTAAAATCCTGCGTTAAAATACTGAAATACGGCGCCCTAAAACTTTATTAAAACCTCAAACTATCAATGAAAGTTTAAGGCTTAATATTGCACTGATTAAATATTAATGTGATATTAGGCCAACAAGAAAGAACAAGGTAAAACATTAAGCCCGCGAAATATAAACTGAGCAACAACACGTACAGTAAACCATTGACTATCGAGTTTTTAAAGCAAAGAAGGATTAATTTTAATTCTGTGATACAAACATTTAAACGTTAATCTTACCAAGACACTAATCAGGAAGAATTGGGCCGCGCCACCCAGCCAGAAAACTTTGGCTCATTATCTTAAGATCAGAGGATTTGAGCGCCAACCGTGTCGCAATATCTCGGCACGCGACACGGAAAGTATCGGATGAAACTATTACAATGGCCCGTACATTACACTCCGTACTATGGTGCAATAATTGACCTGCCAAATTCATTTTAAAGCGATATTTAATTCGACACCCGGTGCTATGAATGTGGTGTCAAAATTGACGTGTTTGTCTAAATAAAAGCTCGTCTGAGTTATGTATGTGTATGACGGAATTAAGCCAGCGGGGTGGACTAAGATATATCTATTCTCGGTAGGGTTTGATGTTTGTAAAATTATAACGAAAATCGGTTTGTAACAAGGCTACAAAGTAATAGTGCTGAACCTCTGTGTCAGTATAGGATATGGGCAGGCTGTAGAAGAAGATTTTCATCTTTTATAAGCAATATCTTATTTTTGTTTTTCGTTTGTCGAAACATTTATTCGTCATATACGATACCTTAATTAAGGCTAACGAGTTTGATGTGTCATGATTCAAAAATTGCGTTTATCAACATTTTATAGCCAATAAATATGTCAGTTGTGTTTCCTGATGTTTTTTGATACCTACCTAATTTGATACAAAATGTGGTTTAAACTTAATTGAAATTCATTTTACTATTTGAGATTTTACACATATTTCAATTTAAACAATTTGTGGGGAATTGTATTTTATTGACAGGGAAGCAGTTTGTTTCCAAAAATAGGATAACTACTCAAAATTATCTCATTTGACTAGCCGTCCACTCCTGAACATAGACGTTTATAAAGAATTTCTCAGCGGCCTTTTGGAAACTATAGATCCAGTGACGTCCTCGCTTCTGCGCCTTTCATCAGATCTTCCACCTTAACTTCATATAAAATATTTACGTAACACAAAAATCAAGATAATTAACAAATCAGAGTGTAAAAACCGACTTCCTTCTTCACTATAATAAACATTGTTGAACTGTTTAACGTGTAATGAGGTTTAAATTAGCCTCGGCTTCCGTCGCGCGCGGCCCGGATGTCGCTGTTGGCAATTGATGATACCGCTGACTTGGAGTTAAGACGATGCGATATGCATAGCAAAGACTTAGGAGGGTCCTAAACAGGTTTTAAACAAGGTATGTTCATTTTGTATGTGACTGCTAATAATCGGTATATCTCGAAAGTTTTTATTACTGTGTATGACACATATGAGACGAGCATGATATTCGCCTGATGGGAAGCGATACGATAGCTACGACAGCTACGAACAGTAATAATGCTTTGCATTCAACTGCGTCTGCCATCTTAAGACATAAGATGTTAATAGTTAATTTGACATTGTTTAGTTATTGTATTGTATTGTTTCAGCCCATTTAAGTCCCACTGCAGGGCACGGGCCTACTCTACAATCGAAAGTACGATTGAGAGAGTTTAGTCATTGTTATTTGTTATATGGCAAGACGTCTAAATGATCGGTAAAAGCGGCAAAAATAGATTCACAATACTTTATGACAAACGTTAATTTGTCTAGTGAGATGTGAGATGTCATGAGAGCTTAAATAAAGCTTTAGTTAAGATTAAAGTAATTAAAGGGCAAATGATTATATTACACTTAGATCCTTGGTATGTTTCCAGCCTCTCAGAACGGGAGGGAAAGTGTAGATACACTTCCGGCAAAAATCAATAAATCTAATTGTCTGTGTTTTTCCATTGAATCGCAATTACCATCATACGCCTTCTGCAAACTTGTGATTATGTATTTAGCTGAACGAATCGATTGGCGAAGGCATTTCTCTGTCTGTGGCTTGACGAGTAATTGTTTCATCACGCCATTTAATCGCTGTACTCGATGATATTTCATATAATAATAAAGTTTGTAATAAGTGCTGAATCAAAACTACTCGAAAATTTTAGGAGTACGCCCAACTTTGGTGTAGGTTGATTTTAGCATATCTGTATAAAAATCTTATGATAAATTCCAGCGGCGTGCACAGGATTATGACACTGGGTATGCGGCGGAGTACTCGGTCACAAAAACTTTTTCTTTTATAGTTTTTTAGCATAGCCACAGCCACGCGACGGATCTCTAAGTCGGAAACCATGCCAACATAACAAGTCTTAGATGTACTACTATTCATGTCCATCTTCTACGGCAACGCAGACAAAACAGCGATCGATCGTCGCGGCGGAAGAAATTCTAATAAGTAAAATAAAAAAAAAACTCACCTAGTCAGCTTTCAATTTTCACATATTCAAGGTTCCGGTTAGTTGAGATTACTATACCTATCCCGATGTAAATAAACGCAAGATTTCGGCCACCTCATTCATTCATTTGATAAACATACATTTTTAACACAAACCTCGCAATCAAATAACATTTAAAAAAATAAACAAACACACTAGTAAAAGCAAATGACTACAATTAATATCGAAACTTAGTAATAAACTGTTAAATGTACACACTTTCAAATGTTAAAATGAAAAATCCGTTAAGAAATCTATTTTCTTTTACAAACATACTAGGTAGTATAAAATAGTAAACAATGCAAAAACTCATAAAAAAAGCAAAATGGCTCCCGCGAAACACAAAACATTTCTATTTAAACAAATAAAACCTTACTAACCAAAAATGCATAATGTGCATAGGTGATTTATTAGATTCCAGCCTATTAATTTTACTCGGATTATAGGCAACGAACATTTACGATTACTCCCGACAACTACCGAACTCCCGAGGCATGCCGCAGGAGTCGCGGCTTTCAATGTTCATGGATGTGTGCGTTTGCGACTGTGCACGGACACCAAAATTACTACACACATGCAAACAAATGTCATGCGGGACGCGGCGGCATGACTTGGTTGATTAGGTACATTATTTTGCTTTGCAGCGCCTCTTGCTTTTCGCGTGGCAACCATAATGTTTGCGTGATTGCAAATAGGTGCTATTTATAAAATATTAGGCGTTTTTAAGTTATTATATTTTGTTTATTCATTTATTTACTATAAATTAAAGTCATCTAAAACGTACGAACGTTCTTAGAGTATTTATACATAGAGGGAGCGCTGTCATACATTCGCGTTTTGAAAAACGTAGATATTTTCTTGTTCGTAATGTTGGTAGCGCTCCTATATTAGTGAAAATTGAATTAATTATTTAGCAATAAATTGCTATAAATTCCTTTGATAGCCGAAATTATATTTAGCTATTATCCTTTTAAAACGAGTTTTATATACTCTAAGCGAACGTTATAATAAAATACAGTCGACTCTCGTTAATTCAAACCTGCAATAATTCGAACCTCTCTATAATTCAAAGTTATCACGAGTTCCCTACAAAATCTCTTTATATTTCGAACTAAATCAATACATTTTTATACACTTGGTAATTCGAACGCAAAAATCATAGCTAAATTACAAAACGACGCGTTAATTCGAACTCAACGGCGTCCAACACTCGACAATTCAAAGTTGCAGAGAGAGAAAGAGAAAGTATAAATGTTTGACGATTGCTATTGATTGAATAATAGTTGATCAACACTTAATAATTCGAAGTTTTATATTGTCTCGTAAAGTCGAACCAAGAAGTGCGTGGTGGCCTGTTGGTAAACGGACTAGACGCGGCTGCCAACATGTTCACGGTGGTCGCAGGTTCAAATCCCAGGGCACACCTCTGACTTTTCGGAGTCATGTGTGTATTGACAGTCAATCACTACGCACTAAAATGGTGAAGGAAAACATCGTGAGGAAACCTGCATACCATAGCGATTTATAAGAATTTCTATGGTATGTAAGTCCGCTAACCCGCACTAGGCCAGCGTGGTGGACTATATGGCCTAACCACTCTCAATCGTACTGTCGATTGTAGAGTAGGCCCGTGCCCTGCAGTGGGACGTATATGGGCTGATACGATACGATACGAAAGTCGAACCATTTGATATTTCAAACACTCGATAATTCGTAATATTGTAAGAGTCCCTCGAGTTTGGAATTAACGAGAGTCGACTGTATCTGTGAATGGCAAGTAAAGCACTGCATTTCTGCCTACAAGGAGTGCACGCCCCTGATAAATCCACCCGACCGTAGTTAGAACCTCAAAATGTCCCGAGTATCATAACATTAGATTCGGTGCAGACTTGAAATCACAGCCGGCGCGGCGTCTTATTCGATTGCGGCACGGAGGTGGACATAATATTATTATCCACAAATAATAATTATTTCAGATTTGGCCCTTGTAACTCCTTATTATCACTCATAAAACAATTTTACAATATTAAAGTTTTCACTGTACAAATGCAATCACTAAGTAACAGTCGCTTGGCGCTAGACTAAACGGTAGTCGATCAGTCACATGTCAAACAGTTGGGTCAACGCGCGCCGATCCTTATTAGTTTACCAGTTAGCACAGAACCGGTGGCCGGAGTCGCGTTGGGTACGAGACCTCCCTTTACAAGCGTCTTTATCAATAACAGGAGGGCACGGACCAATATTATAAGATTTTTAATTAGTCAAAACATGCATTGCCTGTACTACCATTTTTTTTATCAGAATGAAGGATGCATGAATTGGCTTTGAATTGAACTACCACACATATCTATCCAATCTTATGATTAATAATTGTCATGTAGCTTTACAAAAATAAACATATGATTTGGTTACACAAGGAAGGATTTCGTTTAAATAAAAATAACTTGTCGCATACCTAATTAGTTTCCTGACATGATTGGTGCCAAAACAGAATATTATACTATTTCAATCACATATACAACCATGTAGTCTTAACTTATATTAATGGTTAATCGTACATCGATTTAATATAAAGAAAGCTTAGACAACCGAATGGTAACTAATACGCAATAAGCAAAGCTTAACGTCTGCACATCGATCATAAATCAAGGCGCCGCGCCACCGCGCACCGCTGCCTATAGTGATTTACCGGCTGGCTCAGCGACGGGCCGTGCCAGGCGCGCACTCAGGGGGACTCGGTGGGCGCCCTACCCCCCGCTGTGTAGGAAATTCTGAATATTTTTTTGTATTGCACCATAAATTGACGAGGAGGGTACAAAAATTACTCTTGCGTGATTAAGTTATAGAGTGATCGAGTTTGTAGATGAATAATTACTGAAGATTTGTCCTAGGGGAATGAAATAGTGGACGTGATTTGTTTTGATGGTTTCTATTTTGAATCATCTTCAAAAAATGAAGTTATCAATCAATTCGTATATAGCTTGTGTTGGTTATGATACTAAGTTTTACATAACATGCTTTTTAAAGAAGTAGAATCTTTGTGTATAGAACATATTCAGTTACAATCAGTAAAAAACTCTTGCACGTATGGTAGCGAGGGTAAACTGTTGCTACTTTGTATCTGAAGGAAGCCATTAAAAGTTTCTCTATATGTTAACATTGTAAGTTTACGGCCAAGTTTTGCCCGGCTAAGATAAGGTTAACTTTGTAAGCTTATACGAGTAGTTCACTAGTTAACAAGAGCCTCGTTGAAATGTGGATTATTTGTGCTGACTTTTGTGGCTTATGGGTAGTGTTGTCGGAAGTCGGGATTTTCGCGTGGTCTTTGTTTTAAAGAGTTATGGATGTATATTGCTCCTGAATTATCCTGGCGTTAGTGAAAACATTTTTTGAATTTTTTTTTTGGGTTGTGCTTTCAACGATTTGCTTATTTGATATAATATTTAGGATATAACAACTAATTAGTAACTTAATTTGGAATATTAATGATGATCAAAGTCTTTTAATCGCGATTTGAAACTTAAACTCCTTATCTGCACAACCCACTAACCTGAAATTTTAATATTACTTGATCTACAAACGCTGCTAGTAGGTACATCAGATTGAACTGTGGTTTATCTTAACACACCATGAAATGAACTCAAACAATTTTACGTTTTCCTATCGTGACGTAATATTTTGCGCTAGCATTTTTACTACGCAGTAATATGTAGTAATTTTATTTTCCAGAAACGTTTAAATGGCTTAGTGGATTAGTTAACAATCTCGCAAGGTAATTAAGCGTAGTTAGGAGAAGCAAAAACTTAATGTCTTGTATAATAAATAGCAAGCTAGTGGAGCGTTAGACGACTGACTTAGATTATATACTCGTCTAGATTGAGCAATGTCAACAAACGATGCGCTAAAAGTGTCCTCACTTTCGTTGATATGTGTGAGTACCGGTCGTGTAATTATTGTAATCCAACTGTCAAGGTGTGTGTGTTTAGGGATGCCTACTCCAGATTATTAACTTAACTTTTCCCCATTATTTGATATACAAAATAGGTTAAATAAAATATTTTTTCTTTATTTAAAGTAATCATACTATTAATTATATTTATAACGCATTTTAGTAAAAACAATAAAGATCTAAACCCATCTCCTAGTGTTTGTTTCCGAATAGAATTAACTCTTTGGATTTATTGCCTGGGCTGTTATCTGATTTCTGTATTTATGTAAAATATAAATCATCATAAGTAAAATGTTCGTAACACACAACTGAAGTCATGTGAGGCTACGAATGGTCTTCTTTTCGTTTCCGCTGTGTAATGTCTCTCCAGCAATTTGCTAGTACGGAACCCGTAGGAAGTCTAAAAATATTATTAAGACCCTGAATAAGTTCTCGCTGTTTCTTCAAAGATGACAATAGCAGTACCCCGTTTGTGAAATTTTGAATGGTAATACACATGCAAGGCAAAGAATTAATAAAATTACTATGAAGTGCATGTCGTCGTGGGTTTCATTAATATCGTGTAGGTAAGTATTATTTACTCATTAAATAAATAATGCCATTCTTCTTGTTGTTATTCTGATCGAAATATTATGTAATGATATTTGTGTTTTATAGTTTCTCCCATAGTTTCAACAAATCTTCCTAGTAATAAATTGACAACACTGGCCAATGAAACTCGTCTTCAAAATAATGAATTAAAAGTTCATGTTTTCTTCAAATAATAGTGGTTTAACAATAACGTTACCGATAGAAAGTGATATTGGTATTATTATACAGTTTTCCCACACCATTGCGATACAATTCGACAGCACAAACAGGCATCATTAATTATTTTTCGGGAGCACGTTATCCATATGTAGTTCAAATGACACTGACGTACGTGAGAAGCGAGTCTACCAAATTTGGTAGACTTTAGACGTCTTAGATTATATAATCTAGACGAGTATATAATCTAAGACGACTGACTTGCATTAGATTAATGGTAGTGGAATAAATGAAAGAACGTTTTAGTTTTTGCTTAAACCAAAGGTGTAAGTAAGCGCTTGCATCAAATTATTCAGCATATAATAGGTCTAGATTGAATTGAAAAACAACGATATAAAAAGAAAGTCATTCTTTTTTTCTTGCAATGAATGGGGAGAAGAGCTTGCCACGGCATTATGGTAAGCGATACGACCGCTCATGGACTGTAGCAAAACCACATAACACCATGAATTACAAAGCAATCCTTGACATTCCACTGCGCTCCCCGTCTTGAGACATGTAAGTTTTAATATATTCAGCAGTTATTCTGGCTACAATTTCCTTCAAATTGGAACACATCAGTGCATTTACACTGCTGTTTGTTTGGTATAACGTATTCTGTACCATATTGTTAAAGTATATATGATAGTTTTACGATGAGCCCATGCTTCGGTTGGTATCTACATGTACTCTTAACTCAAGCCTATTATATTCAGCTTGTAACAATGGCTTTGAATGAATAAATTATGATAGGAATCATTCAAATCCCCTCATATTGTTTCAAGCCAACCTTTTGTACGTGTGCATAATATTTTAAACATTTTTTCTATGGAATTAAATATGCGTTTATGTATATGAAACAATTAGACACGCAATGATAAAAAACAATCTTTACCGTTGAATCTGTTTTGGAATTCCGGCCCGTCGCGCTTCCTTTAAAATGCCCCCTAAAACTGACACCTAAGTACGTCCTGGTTGTTAGCGATTGTAATTTCAATGTATACGTAATATAAACTTGATATTGACAGTACCATCTGTTGGTTGGTTATTATTAGAAATGTGTTGAATCAATTAGTTATAGATGATGGGAATCACGACTCGGATTTATTGGATTTCAGCATACAAGGTTGATGTCACGTTATTAGCATCTAATATTGGAAAGAGTATTTCAATAATTATATTCTCAGCTTTTGTATGTAATCCAGAAACTAAGTGAGAATAGAGAGGTCTTTGAAATGTAAAGCAAGTATTTTTTGTATGGGCAGTAATGGAGTAAAAGACTTATCATCTTATGTGATGTGATGTGATCACAGCTGGTGGATGAAAGTTTGATAAGTGTAGGTTGTAATTATTAGAACCAAGATATATCCTAGATAAGATATGTACATAATTAAAGACAGGGTAGACGCATCTGGCAAACTCGTTTCAGAGGTCAAGATCGAAGCGAAACCAACTAGCTTTAAAGTATATTATTATCTAGGTATATCTAAATGAAATCGAATGTCAATTCTAAGGGGCCATTTATAAATTACTACTCACTTTAAGGGGGAGGGAGGGGGTAGATGAAGTGTGACATTGTGTGACAACGGGCGCGAGCTGTTCAACATTTTGTGACATAACATTTTTTGAAAATATTTTTTTACCATTTATTTTATATTACATCAAAACAGCTGCAACTTTGGTTGTAAGACAATTGTAAAATATATGACATCACACTAGGTTGGGGTCCAGAAATGTGACTAGCTAAGACAAGGAGGGGCCAAAAATCATGAAATTCGTGTGACGTAATTTATGGACGGCTCCTACTCTGTAGGGCAGCTGACTTAGACAGCCCATTAATTCATCAGCACTGTTGCCTAGCTCCTACAAATAAGATAATTGAATCAGAGCAAGCACTCGGACGCGTCCAGTGAATGGACTAATGAAGCCAGCGAGACGCGGGTAAATTGGCGGACACTTCGCCGCCTCGGCGCCTGCCCGTCGTATCTCCGCCCACTGCCTGGAGCTAACACTTTGACATATTGCTCTGTTTACTCCTTGCTGTTGATTAGAATTGATGGTACGAGTGCGGAAAGGAAGGCCTCCTTTTTGTTCTTAAGTCTGTGATTGGCTGTTTTCCTTATTATTTAGTTACTAGCGGCCCGGCCCAGCTTCGTCTGGGTGCATATATTTTTTGATTCCACTCCACACCAAATACATGTTATTTTTCGTATAAACTCTTGTATACCTAAACTTGACGTAGCTGTCCTACTGTCCGGCTCAATCCCGTCTCATCCGTCTGTTCAGTCTCTTCCCAATCCATCCCGTCCTTTCTCTTTATTATCCATCCCGTCTTATAACGTGCATTTATATTTCGTCCTATCAATCAATCTGTCAGCTATCCCAGCCTTCTCCCGTACCTTCCACTCTATTATATCCCGTCTCTCCATATACATGTACATATAAAGATTGCCTTATGAAATTTTTGTGCAGCAGAAATCGTAATATTTTAATTTCACCACAACTTCAAAACCAAACGTCCAATTTTAATCATTCAAAGAGCAAATATTATCAACATAAACTGTACTTATTGATAAAATAATTTATTTTGATAAGGATTAATAGCATGAGTAAAATAAACGCGTTTAAATGTAGTCCAAAAAAAAAAAAGATTTTTAAATAAAAATGTGGTTGTTGTGCCTCACTCGACATAGATAGGTATAGTGTGTCGCGGACTTTTTTGTAGATATTTATAAGATCTACAATTAATTATAACATTTTATGGTTCTATCTTTTGTAGTTTAGGCAGCGTACGCAAAATAAGTAACTTCTTTGGTTGATTTTTTTCAGTTTGTGTCCGAAAAATCCAAATATCTTACGGAACCCTATTTTTTCCAAAATAAAATATAGTCTATGTTACTCGTGGATAATGTAGCTTTCGAATGGTGAAAGAATTTTTAAAATCGGTCCAGTAGTTTTTGAGCCTATTCATTACAACCAAACAAACAAACAAACAAACAAAGTTTTCCTCTTTATAATATTAGTGTAGATTGCAGACTTAAAGATTAACACGCGGTGCAACGTTGCGTGGCGTGTTCGTAGTTTTGGTCATAGAAAATACTACGATTTGATTTGACCCAACACGTGTCGCGTCGGGTCGGGTGGCGTACGTTTCAGTAGTATATTTCTGGCCTAATGCTGGAGGGAGACATCGTGAGGAAACCTGCCAAAAGTGAAACGAACCAGCACTAGACGAGCTTGCTGGACTATGGCCTAACAACTCTTGACGGAAGTCTCGATTATAGAGATCCCTCCTTCCTATGATCCTTCCGCCGTAGTGTGAAGAGGCATCTCAGCAGGCCGGCATAATTATCGAATGTCTTGGGACTGTCGTCTGATGCCATTTGATACTCTGTCTGGACCGCATTTGCGCTTGACATCAGGCTCAGTGTTGTTATTATGCCGGGCCAGAGTAAAAAAAACATACTTCTCTTATTTTTATAAATATACTACCAAGCCAACTCCATTTAAGGTTTATATCATAATAGCATCAGAATTCCTTGTAAGGCCACGTGTCGAAAACAATAAAACGCAATGGTCCGTGTCTCGGGGTCGGGCGGCGCCAACGCGGCTGACTCACGCGCCATCTAGCCATTAGCTAAATGTTTCATTAACTCATTGAACAATTAACTAGCTATTAAGTATGCGTACTATGTGTTGGCAGATCGCTAAGTATAGTTAATTGATTTTGTCAATAAAATGATGAGATTGGATTGTGTTTGCTTCATGATTGAAGGATCTGATTAGTGGATAGTTGACACTGTTTAATTATTGGTAAGTTATAGTTTTGTTTTTGTATATTCTGTTACAAAAATAAATGTTTATAGTAATAAACAATTGTGAGTAAAGATAACATTGTCAACTTTTTAAAATCAATACGATTATTTTTAAAGGAAATTATATTGTTTGTCCGCTGCTGTAAAAAAAATTAAGCTTCCCACCGGTTATATTCAATGAATAAAACCACGTTAGATTGTGTATTGTATGTCATAGACCATAGATGACTCATTCGTCTCGTGTCCAATTTGTAAATAATGTTTTTATTATGCCATTGTAATGCTAATTCGCCATTAATCATGCACCATTGTATTGATGGACCTGTATAGCGACTTGAAATTGCTAATTGTTTTGAGTTTCTATTTTACTTCATTGTTCATTAAAAGTCAAATGGAATACCGAAATTAGCCACCGTCATGGACTATGGCCAAAAACTATCAAGTCGACTGTGGAGTAATACTTTTTCTTCATGTCATAGCTGTAAATAACGATAAAGGTACCGAAATAAATAAATACACCCAACAGTCACATACATAGTCCTGAATCCTGACCACACACTAAGATCGGGTCTTGTGCCGTATCAGGAACTACGAGAGACTCTTCGGTCTCACAATATGGACTATTGTTTTATTTAAAGGATACCAATTTATTAAATACGTATTCCCAACGCAAGCAACATGAAATAGACCTGTAAACCCATTCCCACGACATGTGGCCGGTATAATTTGGCGCGTTTATCTCGTTGCGGTTATAATTGCTGACGGTGGAAGTGACGTCACGGCATTGTGCCCGGTCATGGAACAACTATTGTGATCCTTTTATTGACGCTCAATGCTACATGACAGTGCCTCGAGTTGGTGCTCATTTAGGACAGAACAGATGGGTTGGAATGCTGATGGGATAAGGCGTAGGTTTGCAAGTGCTTGATATGGTAAAGAAGTGTTTGAGGAATGTTAAGTGATGCTCTTGCAAATGCGGACGGGGTCAAATAAAAAAAAAGGGATACGAAATAAGAAACTTGCGCGTCTACAAAATATGTTCGTAATCGTTTTGGTAATTTTCAGCCACAGGGTCTCCCATGCTGATCACAAGCCTTTCTCACTGTCAAAAAATAATACATTTTTACTTTCCATTAGTTCAATTTTCGAAGTCGGTACAATTTTGTTGCTAGCATAGTTTTAACGTAAACAGCTCACTATTTTACACCATCGTAAATTGTATAAACTGTAGTCTAAATTATATCGATATCCTAAAACAATACCAACTCATCTATTTTACAACTGCTCGTACAATCGGCTGATTCAACAACCAATAAATCATTGCTGTTCATGCCAGACACCAATATTGGCGCAAACATTGAGAGGAACATTATTGTAATTTACTACGGATGTATTAACATATAGTTTATTTACACAATGTCCCAGACAAGGAGATGCGTAATCGTAAAGTGTTGCCAAAATATATATGATATGTACGTCCTTACGTATACATACAAAACGTGCCTATGGTTTTTTGTGCGCTTGTGGATTCTGAAATATTACTCGCATTTACATGAATCCTATTACACTCCAAAACATGTTATAAGGACATATTGTAACATATATATTTATTGCTGCTATGATAATTCTTTTTCCGAGACTGGCAACCGTACAAAATGTTGCAAAATATCGTCATAAGAAAACGCAAGTATCCTGTGACACCTTCATTTGCCGATGGATTCTCGTTCGGAATATCGTCGTATTTTACGATCAGGCTTGTAGGTTTTTTCGTACCAAAATAAAGAAAATACGGTCATCTAAGTAAAATACATTGTCACCGAAGCCGAGCTATCCGGCCTTCTAGTTCAGTAGCGACTGGTGGTATCAGATAAATACTATCGAGTGCATAACTCGTAACAGATAGTGTCGACGTTTGGCCACGCTCCAAGTTGCCAATGTCCTGCCTCCGGTTATGTTCGGATCCGTCCGCGCCACGGTTAATGATCTGCTTCGGGTAAATATTGACGTTTGGAAGTAATCCACCGAAACACTGACAGAGTTGAACGATCTCTTGTTTGTTTGCGAAATGTTTTACTTCCTACGTTGAACTGTGTCTAGAATCTAGATATCGTTTCCGACGATAAATAGTATCGTCAGCGATGATTCCCTTCTAGGAAATTGGTTCAGGTTTTCGGCTATTGCTCTGGTTTAATTTAAACTGGTAGAGCTTCCGAACTTTCGAAATTCAATACTACGAATAAAAATAAATACTAGGTACGAACTAATAGAGTGAATACTCCGGAACAATTAAAGAAATCGGATTAGGTGTAGATGTGTTTCTTCATTCCAGTAACCTATCTAACGATACTTCAGAAAACAATAGTCCAGTCGAGATCTTCTTTCTAAATAGACTAAGCTTTTCGAAGACGTAACTATTCGACGTTCTGGTAGTATTTTAATAAGAAGTTGTATTTATCCTCCAGTTATCTTCAGTTGACTATGGGGGACGAACCAATTCACAGTTTTTTTTTTGCGCAATCAACCAATATCTTTCAATAGAATGTAATTAAGAAACAGGCAGACGCGGGAACAATTAGACCATGTTACAATTCTTGTTGTAAAGCTAAATATCCATGAAGGATATTCCAACAGCTTATGTGTTATGAACATTACTGTCGTCAGTGCATCTTTCTGGTAATTTCTCAGTAATTCAACGGACTTGTATATTAAATACTAATAAGAATATTTGGGTTATGGTGAGATATTTATAAGTTAAATCGAACAACAACAAATTTCATAAACGTGGGTCAGAGAATGCACTTCATATTATGGTAATAACCGTAATGACCGTCACACAGCTAGTGAGCAGAGACCTTGTAAGACTAAATGCAGCCTTGGATTTCCAATTACAAGGCGAGAGACGGCCTGACAAAAGATTGTAGTAGATCGCGGGATTATTACGGTTCCTGTAGGTAGCTTTGAAAGATATTCAATCAGCAATGGGCATCTCGTAGATGATGATACCAGCGCGGTGGACGCTTAGCCTTACCTGTCCACAGCGCCGTCACATCGGCGATTACTCGTCAAGTTTAATAGTTTAATAGGGGCTACCAGTTCGGATCGCTGCTCACGTTACATAGTTGCGTGTGGGAATACACCGCAATACTGTACTATATCATTCAATATAGTGCAAACTACGAGTATAATATTGATTAGGATCTTGGATTGCTTTATAGCGATGAAAATTTAAATACTTTTGACTACAAAGCCACAAAAAATTAATTAAAAAGCTTAAAAGAGAAGCAACAAAAAGAAAAACAAGTTCTTGATTACTGTGGCAAAATTTTTTGGAGTGTTAAAAGAAAAGTTGATCAAACCACATCATTCTTGTTACGGATCACTTTCCATGTCACAAATTAATCACTATCGATCAATTTAGCTTTTACAACCTCCTTTGTTTAGGAGTGTAGAAGTTAGTGAACAATAATTTCAAAGATTCTTTGACCTAGATATAGTATAAAATTCAACCCAATTAAAACTCGTTAAAAACCTTGTTGACTCTGGTACTCCGATTTGAAGGATATTGTAGCCTGAATAACTACTGTACATATTAAGACTTAACATATTATGTCTCAGGATGGCGAGCGCAGTGGAATGTCAAGCATTACTTTGTAATTCATGGTGTTTGGTATTGCCACTGTCCATGAGCGGTCGTATCGCTTACCATCAAGCGAAGGGCATGCTCGTCTCGCCACTCATTTTAATAAACAAGAAAACCTATTTAGCTATTGAGATCGAGTCTGCTTTGAAGCTAAAACATGCTCTGTGTTCAAATTTTAGTATTTTCTTAGAGATGTCATCAGAAAAGTCGTTATGTTCAATTGTTGATGAATATAGCAATCTTCATGACAGCTCACTTGTCACAACTCATCAGTGCACCCGTCCTTGAGCGAAGACAATGTGCAATGCCGTGTAAACATGTTCCCACGCCATCATCGTCACTACAGCACCGCCCGCAGTCGAATGTCCAATTTACAATTCTATTGTCTGATGTACGCGCCCACGTGTCTCGTTATATTGGCTATGTTACTGATGAAGGATGTTTGTTTAGAAAGTTGTAATTGGTCAATGTTATTTTAGAGTTTTAAGAGGTATTGGCAGATAAACAGTATATTACTGTCATGCGAAATACCTTATGCAATCTTATCTCGTCGTTCCAATAACAAGATATATTGGTCTTAAAACCGCCTACGAAAATTATGGTCCGATAGAATCCCATAATAGGAAAAATAAATGTATCCTTCCCCTTCAATTCCTCCTGTCTAAAGCAATTTGTCGGCAGTTATTTTGGACATTAAACAAATATTATTTCATTCCGTCCATCCATTTATACTTTTATGAAGTTCATAAGTAACTTTGACAGCCACCGTGGCGCAGGCGGTTAGACGCTGCCTGTGAAACGAGAGGCCGCGGGTTCGATCCCCGCACCGAGAGAAATGTTTGTGCGGCCCACAAATATTTCTTCCGGGTCTGGGTGTTTGTGAGACCGAAAAGTCTCTCGTAGTTCCTGATACCCACGACACAAGACTCGATCTTAATGTGGGGTCAGGACTATGTATGTGACTGTTGGGTGTTATTTATTTATTTATTTAACTACATAAAAGTCAGTTGCCTTTGTCCCTTTTTGTGATTGATATGCCGGCTTTGAAAGAAATAATAATCTTTTCAAGATATTCAAGTGATGTTACTTAGCTAAAATGTATTTACTTCTGACTAAAATACTTATTTTTCTCTTTCCTCAGGTTTTGAAGGTCACGCGGCACAATGCCGGAGAGCGTGGCCAAAGACAGCAAGGAGGATGCGAAGTCGAAGAGCAAGGAGGCGTCCCCGCGGCGCCGGGCCTCAGGCAACACCGCCAAGGTCAAGGTCAAGCTGCTCGACGACTCCATCATGGAACTTGACGTAGAGGTATGATGCGCTTTTTATACTGATGTATGAAGGAGTACTACAGTTAGGCTGATGGTAAGTGCGGTGCAGAAAAAGTAGGGGGTTGCGTCAAAGGAATAAACATGTCTCGTATTGGTCGACACACTGACGTCGCCATGAAGAAAATAGGATATACACAAGCTGAACCCAAAACACTACACATTTACATGGATTGCTACGACTAGGTTTTGGCACAGCCTCACAACCACGGTGACAATGTCATAAACCGAACTAGGTTTTTTGTGTCAGTTTCCTGATAGACATTGAAACTACCCTGATCAAGCCGGCTCATTTATCCCGTAATTATGAGGAGCTTACTACTTGAAAAAACTGTAAGTGTGTTTCCTTTAAACCTGACACGATACACCGACTTCACAATTCATAGTTAGTGCAATACCGTCCAAAAGAGTCTGAAAATGCTAACAGACTGGTATCTTTACTATCCGGTAGTAGGTAAATATGAGAGATATTTGAGTGGCCGCCTGAGTAGATACCACCGCAATGTCTATTTCTCTCGCCTAACAGCAGTGTAAATGGATGTAATGACTTAACATCTTATGTCTCAGGATAGCGACCGCAGTGAAATGCCAAGCATTAGAGAGGCCTATGTCCCGCAGTGGACGCGGATGGGATGATGAAGATGATGATATGGCAGTAGTACCTGATTAATTGTATTTGCGTCTTTTGCCTTTACAGAGAAAAATCCGCGGCCACGAGCTGCTGACGAAGGTGTGCGACAACCTGAACCTCGTAGAGAAGGACTACTTCGGGCTGCTGTACAACGACCGCGGCGATCCGCGCGTATGGATCGACCTAGAGAAACGAGTCTCCAAGATGCTCAAACGTTAGTACGCTGATTTTATTGTAGATGGAAATTTAATTTGATACATTTTGACGAATATGGTTGTCCACAAATGGCAATGGAATTATTGGGGAACCTACATTGAAGCGCTAGAATTAGTTGACTGATGATACGAACGGTAATTTCGATATATCTTCCAATCGCAATTAAAAATCTTTGAGGAGGTCTATTATGGTTAGTAATATGCTTTTTTGGCTGAACGATGATGATATACTCCAACCATGCAAACATATAGTTAGTGCATTGTCAATAATTTAAAGTGATGGAAAAAAATGTGAAAGTAGAGTATTTAATTTTGTAATTCTAAGTCTGTTTATTTATGTTGCAGCTTTAACTGACTAAAGCATTAGTTCTTAATTTTTTAGGCGTGAGAGACCTTTTGACTAAATTTTAATCTAGCCATTGATCACTCAGTTGGTTTGGTTTGGTTAAATAAAACATGCATGAAATTATTTTAAGAATGGTGTTAGAATGGTTCTGCAGACCACTTGGGATGCTTCCAAGAACCACCAGTGGTCCGTGGACCAGCCGTTAAAAGCTATTCAACTACAGCAAGGCTATTTCACTATTATTCTAATGATATTTGTGTTGTTACAGAGGAGCCTTGGACGGTTCGGTTCGCAGTGAAGTTCTACCCGCCGGAGCCGGCGCAGCTGCAAGAGGAGCTCACGAGATATCAACTAGTGTTGGCCGTCCGTAAAGATCTACTTGAAGGTAAACTGTTCTAAATAGAAGTTATTCCTTTTTTATAGCGTAGCATATATATCGTCGTACCGAGCACAGGCTCCAGCCTAGGACCACTCATCTAAATTTCAAAATTGAACACAAATAGGGGTTCTAGATCTGCTATATAATGCCGGCATATAAATCACGGATATCGCCAATCCACATCTTATGGATCTACCATTAAAAAGACTTATGGCCAGCCTGCAAATGTCTTTTTTTTTAATTTTTTTCTGCTCCGGCTATGTTACTACTCTTCGCCTAATGGTAATCGCAATATCGTCCACATAGAGTTCCGATAGTAACAGATGGTAGTTTTCCGGATATACAAGTAAAACATTTATTTGATTCGAGCAAAATAAGATATTACGTTGTTTTGTTTGGCAGGTCGTCTCCCATGTTCATCAGTAACGCACGCTCTCCTCGCAAGTTACCTCCTCCAGTCAGAGCTGGGTGACTTCGAGGAGTCGGAGGTGGGCGCGGAGATGTGCAAGCAGCTGAAGCTGGTGCCGCCTTCAGCATGCACTCCTGAGCTCGAGGAGAAGGTCGTCGAGCTGCATAAAACACACAGGTGAGGTATTACTCATGGTGTCTTCCCATTACTCCATGTTGTTACCAGGTCTGTGAATGTCTGTGAATATCAAAATATCAGTCTTGATATTTTTGGATGACGTATTTCGCGGTTATACTTGTCTTGTCTTTTAGTGTTCTGTTCATGTTTGAAATTTTTTATTGAAAGGGATTAGGCTGCTGTTTATGATGCTCGTCTGTTGGAGGTAGGCGGATTTCATATGCCATAAAAATCTTGTCCATTTCTCTGTATTGTTGTGGTTTTCATCGTATAACTGTAGAAGGAAGATATGGATCAAATTGTTCATCTCTTTTTGTATTATGTTGGTTTCCATCGTCTTACTGTAGAGGGGATATATAAATCTACACTTAATATACATTATTACTAATATCCCAAGTCATATAAGTCTCATTAATAGACACTGGCATCGTCTACAATTGAGAAGACTTAGCAAATTTACCACCAGATTTTAATGTGTCTGAAAATGTTTTTCCCAGAGGACAGACGCCAGCGGAAGCGGAGCTGAACTACCTGGAGAACGCGAAGAAGTTGGCCATGTACGGCGTGGACCTGCATCCCG
The DNA here is from genome assembly GCA_009982885.2 of Hyles vespertilio. NCBI lineage: Eukaryota > Metazoa > Arthropoda > Insecta > Lepidoptera > Sphingidae > Hyles > Hyles vespertilio. The sequence continues at coordinate 5,235,380 of CM042823.1, read as the reverse complement.
CCAAGGACTCGGAGAATGTCGACATCACGCTCGGAGTGTGCTCGTCAGGACTCCTCGTGCACAGGGAGAAGTGAGTGATCACATCATTATGAAAGTACTTATGACGGTTTTGATTGTATAGGTATACGGCTTGCCTAATAATGAGTGAAAAATTTACATCTACAAAACTTAATTGTGGTGCATTGCCAGCTATTCAAATACAGAGGAAGTTAATGGAAAAAAAAGATGGGGGACGTAAGAGTTTTGTGCCTTCGATGATATCCTTTACTGAGTGAAACTCGACAGTGTAGTTGTCTGAATTCTCAGACCATTTTTTTGTAACATACAGTTTATTTGAAATTGGTGACGGAGGTGAAGTTTTCTTTGAGGTCATTCTCCATTCATGTAGTACCTTAAATGGCTATAGCGGGATTTATGAAATTCTCATTTATTTACCTACGTTTTTGTTTACATTACACAATTAACCTATTTATATCCCTCGCAGATTGCGTATCAACCGGTTCGCGTGGCCGAAGATCCTGAAGATCAGCTACAAGAGGCACAACTTCTACGTGAAGCTGCGTCCCGGCGAGTTCGAGCAGTTCGAGTCCACGGTTGGGTTCAAGCTGGCCAACCACCGCGCCGCCAAGAAACTATGGAAGACTTGCGTCGAACACCACACGTTCTTCAGGTAAGGCTTATGGGGTTTTTAAGTGTCAAGATTTGGGGGATTTTCAATGCTTAAGTAGCAAGAATTTTCTGTTTTTGTATTGAGGGTACAAGTAGCGATATGGTTCATATTGAGAAGATAGATTGATTAGAGAGCGATCTGTAGATATTCGGTATATTGAGCATGATAAATTTGAGAGCCCATTGAGAGTTGTAAGATTATGAGATAGAAAAGAACCACGTGGGCTGGTGAACTGGTCCACAAGTTAGAGATGTGATAAAAGTATGAGCTCTGTATATTAAGTTGGATCATGACTAATTTGACCTACCAACAGTATTTGTGGAGCTCCTTTATTTAAACCATTCCACTTAGTTGATGCTGTTAGATCTTGCTACTGCCTTCATTATTAATATTTTGTACTTTATATTTCGTCGAATGTATTATATGGCCTAACCACTCTCAATCTTACTCTCGATTGTGTCGGGAAGCCCGCGCCCTAGAATATGAGCTATATATATATATTTAGCTCGTTTGGTGTTTGATGCGTCCGTGCTGTCGTTATTGATGCGTGCAGAGTATTTTCAAGTGATACATCCATCTTGTCGTTAATTGATGTGTGCCTTCTCTCAATGTCTGCATCGTTCCATGCAGGCTGACCAGCCCCGAGCCCGCCGCGAAGGGCGCGCTGTTCCCGCGGCTCGGGTCTCGGTTCCGCTACAGCGGGCGCACGCAGTACGAGTCCCGCGCCGCGCACGCCGCGCGCCCGCCGCCGCACTTCGCGCGCACGCTCTCCAACAGGAAGCTGTCCTCCAGGAGCATGGACGGTGAGTACTGCGCTGTGTAACTTGTAGGAATCATCGATATCATCACTATCATGATCAACATCAACATCACTATCATCACTATCATGATCAACATCACTATCATTATCATCATTATCATATTTGGTTATTTATTTCTTAGCACTTGCTTGGTATAAATTACACTGAAACGCATGCAAACCGAGACCAAGCAAGCGTAATTTATGGTCTTATGATTATGAAGGTGTGGTGATAAGGAGATTATGGTGAAATATATCGTTTTAATCTATTTCATTATCATCTTTATTATCATCAACACCATCATTATCATCAGTATCATCATTGGTAATTAATATTTACGTGAGATAATTAAATAGCCTCAATTGGATTTTTTAGGATTGGAAATACCACTTACGCTTGTTACTAATTAGACCTATTTGTGCGTGGCAAGTATGGCCACATTTGGACAGTTAAACCCTGTGTCTAAAAGTGGAAGAGTAGGTCGATTAACATCAACTCCGATGACCCCTTTAGACGCCCCTTTTTTTCTTTTTCTTTTAAACCTCTAGGTATTCTTTCACCATATTCGAACTCATACCACCTCAAACAACCATACTAAAATATAAGCTCTTAGACTACATCATATAATATAAAATAATCGGTATGAACGGACCGCCATACGACAGTACACCCACGCGCGCATAACATTTTATATGACCACTAGACCGTTATAATGTTAAACATTAAATTCGCACTCCACGATACGATTAGCGATGACATTAACTCTCGAAATGAGTTCACGTGTTAATTTCAGATGTGATGTGAGAACAATCTTTGAAAATAAATTTTACACTCGACATTCAGATCATAGTCCTGAATTTACGCTAAGAAACTAGGATTATTATTTTTTTGCTCCGAATGGCGAGATGAGCATGCCGTCCGCCGATGGTAAGCGATGCGACCGCTCATAAACAGTAGCAAAACCAAACAACACCTTGAAACACAAAGCAATGCTGGGCATTCCACTGCGCTCGCCATCCTTAGCATAAGATGTTAATTTTTAATATGTCCAGTAGTTACTCTGGCTATAATGTTCTTCAAATCGATATACAACAGTGCATTTACGCTGCTGTTTGGCGGGAGAAATAGACATTGCGGTGGTACCCACCCAGGCAGCCTCTCACATATGAGAGACCTACCACCAGTTTCTTTCTTTTGGAGGATTCGGAAACTACAAGAAAACTCTCAACTTCATAACACAGTATAAATAATTATTATTTACCAATAGGGTTGTGTCCAAGATTTTATTTGAGCAGTAAGTAATCATTCCTTAAAAGAATCTTTTATAAAAACAAACGAATTTGAAAACAGCATCAAAATTGAATGTAAAATGACTGAGATATTAATACATTTAATAGTACGGTGGGGACACTCGTTGTCTCTTTTGCACGCGTGCACCTTATGGAAGATGACGTCACGCCGTGCATGTTGCATCCTTTTCTATCACTCCTACCACCAACTTTCATATATTTGTAACTTGCTTATTACTTAACGGATTTTAAAAATTCTTTCTGATTATGATTATGCGTAACGTAACCTTCCGTTATAAACAAAAATAAAAATGTATGAAACTAGCCTATTGTGTCTATTATGAGGGTTTTGTGAGTTCTTGTATTAAGACAAATTATTGTATAATCAACATACTCGTTTCGGGTTTGAGTAATATTTTGCTGTTTTGTGCTGTGTTTGTGACTATGAGATCAAAAAAACTTACCTTCCATATTACCATAATGTGTACGCCAAAGTCATTAAATAATACGAGATAAACATTTATACTTATAAGCCAAATATAGGCTATGATAAAGCAAAGTTAATAATTAATCGTGTGCAGTATGATTTTAAACTAAGTTCCGGTTTCTTAATACTAAAAATAGAATTGCATAGTTATTACCTACTAGTTGAAATTCAAGATATAATGAATTGTTGTTACACGCGTAAATACAACTAGAATGTATAAAAGCGAATCAAGTTGATATTCATTCGACATTGCACCTCGTCACGTACATAATAATGAATATTTACATACTCCGACTCAATGCTTTTTACATTTGATGTCATCTCGAGTAAACACACATGATCTCATCGACAATGTGGAATCGTATATTTATCACTTTGTAATATAGATGATCCTTTAATTATAAATATACCCAACAGTCACTACTTAAATATCAATCCATCAAATTACTCTATGAACGAGGCGACGAATGTTCGGATGTTTGACGTCCGTAGTAAGATATAAGTTGTCTACATCTAAAAATAAATACTATTCTCTTTTTTACTAGTCATTTCCTCCGAACTTAGTCTATGGTTGCTACGTACGATAGAGGATTCCAACATTTTGTGGAGCATCTTGGCACATTAGTGAAGTTTTACGTACGGCGTCCGAACATTCGAATTTCGTACCATTTAATAGATTAACCCCCTTGGAACTACAAGAGACTTATCGGTCCCACAAACACCCAGACCCCAAACAAATACTTGTGGATCACAAAAATATTCGTTTCGTTCTCACAAACACCCAGACCCCAAACAAATACTTGTGGATCATAAAAATATTCGTTTCGTTCCATATCGCCATACCATGCATAAATTCCTGACTCCGGGCTGATAATGAGTAGAAAAATTTAATGTTACTTTGCCCGACCCGGGATTCGAACCCCAGACCTCAGCTTTGTAACCCTGCCTTATTACAACTACCCCACTGAGACAGTCAATGTAGATTTATTAATTTCCATTATGGTTAAAGATGACATTGGGTATAGTAAATCAAATCTACTGTATGCTCATTGAACGAAAAAAAAAACATGACCTCATATAACACCCAACAGTCACATACATACATATGTAATGTAATAACTAATAATATACCGGGCCTATGTATACAAAGTATATCAAGACTGCTACCGAAAACGAAGCCGGGTGGTAGTTTAAGCGACTTCAGACACAATGCAACAGAATAAGTTGCAAAAAAAGCGACAATTTTGTTTTTGTTATTTTTTTCCTATGACCTTATTCGGGTGGTAAATATTTTTTTCCTAAAATAATAATGTATACCCTTTTATTTATAAATAATCTAAGGTATAAAAAATGACGATATTTAAAAATTCATAAATAATAATCGTCGCGTTTCTTTGCGAAATTTTTAGTTGCATTGTGTTTGTAGTCACTAAAACTACCACCTGGCTTCGTTTTCGGTAACAGTCTTGATATACCTGGTATAGGGCTGTGGGCATATATTTTTTCTGACATAGGTAAAAATAAAAATAAATGTCATTTCTTTCCATTGGAATAAATAGATGCGAAGACAGATGAAAATTCCACACGTCAAGAGTAGAAAATATTCTAAACGTTGCAATACATTACTTGGAAATCTTGCAAGGAAAAGTTTATCCATACACTCGAGTTGTGTGATTTAGTGCCCTATTTATATACAGGGTTGTGGAATATCGAAGTTATTTAACCACAAGCTAATAATTTGAAATTTCAATAAAGTGTCTGATCGGTATAAAATAAAACATTATTATTTTATACTGGTGTGGTAGGTCTCTCACATACGAGAGGCCATCTGGGTAGGTCCACAGCATTGTCAATTTCATTCGACAAACAGCAGTGTAAATGCACTGTTGTGTTTCGGTTTGAAGGACATTCTAGCCATAGTAACTACTGGACATATTGAGACTTAAATTCTTATGTCTTAGGATTGCGAGCGGAGTGGAATGCCAAGCATTGCATTGTAATTCAAGGTGTTGTTTGGTTTTGCTACTGTCCATGAGCTGTCGCATCATGAACCCTTATTTTTATTATGTACAAATTACTAAATACTATGTAGTTTTACTTCATTTAATGAAGTCTTCACTCTGTATAATCTGTTTGAAAATATGTAAATATCTTGTCCGTTTGGGAACATTTCTGCGAAGCGAGTTAGATGAGAAAATATAGTATTACCAAGAAACTTGTTAAAATGTTTACTGTTTATCGAATTCAGTGTACGGAAGTGCCAATTTTAAGTTTTAAGTTTTACAAACTAGGGGTAGAAGTATTTTCGCACTATTGGATAGCAACACCGAGCATAGTGAAATTTACTGGTGGTAGGTGTCTCATATGTAGGATACTGCCTGGGCAGGTACTACGGCAATGTCTATTTAACAGGAGTGTAAATGTACTGTTGTGTTTCGGTTTAAAGTTCATTGTAGCCAGAGTAACTACTGGATATATTGAGCCCTAACATCTTTTGTCTCAAGAAGGCGAGCGCAGTGGAATGCCAAGCATTGCATCAAGGTGTTGTCTAGTTTTGCCACTGTTCATGATTGCTCGTATCGCGTATTGTTACTGCTAGCGAAAGATAATTATCTATATATTGCATTGAGGTATTATACTAGAGCGGACATCGGGAACAAAATCTCTGCGTATGGTGCGTGCACACGGGTACACATTGAAGCGAGAGAGAAGATATGTTACTTCGTAGACGTGACAGAGACAGAAATAGAATGTACCCTTCATTTTATTACAAACATTTTGTTTTCAGTGTCCCCTCTAGTATATTATCTCAATGATATTTTGTCTGTGAAAACTCTCTTTGAATAGTATTGTATAATTTATCGTCATGTGCTTTGCAATCACTTTGTTTTGTCTCTTAAATACTCTCCTATAATAGTTTATATTGTAAATTATCATAATATGTATTATTAAAATGGCAGCGCAGCTAGGATTAAAAAGGGGATAATTATCGCATATACGAATTACTTTCTTGTTATACACACTGCTGCGAAATTTCAGAATATTTACTAGGTTTCCAAACAGCGTGGCTATTTAAGACCTAAGCCCGTCCCAGTATAGACAGATATAATGGGTCGATGATGTATTTTTATTGCAATGGAACTAGTTGAAGGCCGGTGACATAATCACTCGATACAACCATACAACCAATCTTAATTAGGAAACTCATACATTTGAATACGTCAAGTTAAATAGAGGGTATTGTTAGGGTTCCATTTTATTGTTAAATAAAGTTATCTGTTGTAGAGGAGGCTGGTGCCCTGCAGTGGAACGAATATAGGTTGATACAGTTGTCAATGAATCTGCGTCAGTTATTTATTTTGTTTTTAATTTTATCCTAAAAGTATATTTCTTGTGGACTTTAATTTCGTTTAATTTTCGAACAAACTAACCTATAAATAAGGTTATTACTCACTACCCATAATCCCCTCAAAAATATGTTTTTGAACATCCAAAACGTTTTCCAAGAACTATTTGTACATGCATTTCGGTCGTAAGTCATCAGCCCACTGCCGTCAGCGTGGAAACAATCCGAAAACATGCGGCTGACTAAACTTTACAAAGTATAGTTCACCAGACATACTGTCTGCACTGGCGAAGTATATTATGGGTGTTTCTACCTTTGCAATCACTTTACTGTTTGTTAGTGATTGAACTGTATCTAATGTAGATGTTTGATCATCACATTTTATTGTTTGTGTTTTTTTAAAGCTATGTAGGGTGTAACGAGCATGCCATTTGATGGTGAGCGATGCGACCGCTCATGGCAGCAAAACCAAACTATACCATGATTTACAAACCAATGCTTGGCATTCCATTGCGCTCGCCATCCTGAGACATAAGATGTTAGTCTCAATTTGTCCAGCATTTACTCTGACTACAACGTCCTTCAACCAACCAAACTACAACACAACAGTGCATTTACACTACTGTTTGGCGGTAGAATTAGACGTTGTGAATAGTAGATTGGTGGCTTCATGGTAGAGCGTCGCATCTGACTACAGACATGAGTCACATCACTTTTATTATTGAGTATTGCATCGCAATGCAAGTAAATTGGCACCACCAAGAGGGTGAGTGTGTGTGAGAATGTGTTGAGCTCCCTAATTCATAGTAATTCTACAACGACAACATTTTGAAATCGATCACGCTTTAATTTTTCGGCGTTCGTGACCAACTTTCTTATATGGTCTGATATAACTACTAAATCAGTCCATATAAGAGTTCTACTGCAGGGCACGAGCCTTCCCCCACAATCGAGATTAAGATAGAGAGGGTTTAGGCATATAGTCCACCACGCCTGATACTTTAATTTAATCTCTAATCAACGAATATTTAAAAAAAATCTGACTATTTAAACCAACATAAACAAATCTAAAGAATTGATATAAGATGTAGAGCAAAAATTATCTTAAATACAGACAAAATATAAATAAATTACTACAGTTTCGTCACTAGCTTAGTCACACAGTATTTCTCATGATAAGTAAATAAATCTGTTTACTCCGAGAAAGCGTGGAGTTTCCCGCTAAAATGATGCTATCAGTATATAAACAATGATGACAACAATCATTGACCTTGCTCGATCAGTAGAAGTCGTGAGATGCGGTCGATGACGGGATGATCGCTGCGTTGTCGACTTGCCAGGGTGCATGGGACCGCTTGCATTACTACCAACTATGAAATAAAAGGTAAAAGATTGAAAAATAATACGTATCACATATTTTGTATCTTAAATTAATGTATGCCAATAAAGCTGCACAAAACAAACTAATGTAACACCATCTTCACCTATGTACCACCGTAAAATATTTTGAATTTGAATTTTGATATGAATAAATAATTTATTGGTACTGTCCCATACATTTGGCCAGCCCTTCGATATATACAACCTAGGTAAAAAAAATATGGTAGAAAGCACCGTAGGTAGGCAAGGTATGTAGTGACTCCAGCCTGTCTTTAACATGCAAAGAAATTGAACAGAAAGAAGACCAATATACTACTTGCGTTTCGTCTCGTGGTACGGTATACTTGCGGTATAATCGGCAATACCTGCAATAGATCTCTGTCGTAGACACCTATAGGCGATGATCACATTCCATCATGTGAGTTGCTTCCCCATCTGCCCATTCCACAACATTTCGCAACTCTGGCTATACTGGTCACTGGTTTAAAAAAGCTTATAAAATTTATTAGCAATATAATATACGCGCCAATTATTCGTGTTAATAACATCTAATATGCTACTAAAACAACATATAAATTGTGTTCACTTCACGTGAATCAACAACTCGAAAGGTAAACAACAAACTAGCGGCTTGAGTCACTTTCGCACATCGCCGTCCATGCCAAAAAAATCAGCACTGCATAATAGTGATGTAGGCGATAATAATACTCGAGTAGTCACGAGCAGACGAACGGAGCTGACGCACGCTGCCGCCGGCTCTTATACGCACGGAACCTACTGGGATTTAGTATTCGAGGACCAGTGTCCCATACAGGGTCTTAACTTTATAAATTAATTTATTTTTTGACGGTTGGTTTGTCAGCTAGGGATTTAGTTGAAGGAAATTTTGGCTGTAGAATTAAATAGTGTGAGCAAATTCAAGTGTTTGTGGTTGTGCTTGAAAAATGGTGTTCAACGATTGTTGGAATCCTAGTTGTACTTCGTGTGAGTTTTTAGCTCTTATTATAACTTTTATGTTTGTTTAATCCTGGAAGGGTTTCCACACATGGGGAAATCCCATGGTTAAGCTTTTAAAAAGATTAAAAATGAACGCAAACTTGCTTTTTTCGATTATGGAATAAATAGATTAGTACCCAGTACTGCGATCAGTGACAGGTATATGAAACATTTTGGTTTGATGTAAGCGGAAGTTGCTTGGTGGCCTGTTGGTAAACGGACTAGACGCGGCTGGCAACATGTTCACGGTGGTCGCGGGTTCGAATTTACACCACTGACTTTTCGGAGTCATGTGTGTATTGATAGCCAATCACCTTTACTATAAAGAGAAAGAAAAAATTGTGAGGAAAACTGGATCTCATGGCGATTGGGTCAGTGTGGTGGACTAATTGGCCTAACCACTCTCAATCGTACTCTCGATTGTAGTAAAGGCCCGTGCCCTGCAGTGTGACGTATATGGGCTGATACAGTACTGAAAGTATATCGGAAGTATGTGGAATGTGGAAAGGGAATCAATTATGAATGTTTATCTTCTGAAAATTCAGCTCAGTAGTTATTTTGTATGAGTGGAGTGGTTTATGAACATAAAAGAAGAATAGTAAAACAACAAAGTTTAAGGATTATTCGTAAGAATATGATTTCGTGTAAATACTTGGTAATCACTTATTTCTTGTCAGATATTAAAAAATATGATTATCTACATTAGCCCTTTACATGATTTATCAATAAGCAATGGCCAGCCAACCTAAATTAAATTCCGTCCAGAAGTTATGAACTTAACAAACTCACTGTAAACGCTGGTAATATTGGCGCCACTTCGGCTTGGTGTTATTTAATGCCTCTGTTGTTAATAGCGGAGGAAATACGAATTGCTCCATTGTTTGTGCAATTAAAAACCCCGAGCTATTTGAGTGGAATTCACCACGTGTTGTCATGGAGTTGTGTAAATATATCCACAGCCAAGCTTTCATATGAATCTATGGATCAACCTTTATACCGACGACGCCTCTGTTTGGCATTCAATCATACATCTGGCTATCGGATTTGTTGAAGAAAATTCTTCTTTGGACGTTCTGTTTATTTTGGTTATTAAATATTTTCACATTAGAATTTCGGAATTGGGAGTAGATTTTGCAAAATTAAATTTTAGATACTTCGATATTAGTGACTTTTAACTAATATACTGCTAAATGTTTACAAGTATATCTGCCTATCTAGTGTGTTTTTCATCAGAATACGGAGAGATCTGGATGCTCATTTGAAGCATATTTTTTACGTTTGGTAGTCTTTTAATTCTTTTCGTGCAGCCACGACAAATTAAGAAGCGCGTATCAATGATTTGATTGAATTCGTTTTTTGTCTACCCAGTCAAGACCATGTCAAAAACATCCTGTATTACTATTCATCATTAATGAGTAATCTTTGTGTTTACTGGTGGTTGAATTTTCTCAAGGTAAAAAACTTAGACAATTGATTCTTGTGACTGTGTTAACATGACTTCTGTTTTCTCACTGACTACTATGTTGGAAGCTGTTGACCTCTACCATTTTACAAGTTCAAAGAAACTATACATAAATCATATTAATTTATTATGAATGGGCTTCATTTGTTTACCTCTAGCCGTAATTTAAATCAAACAAAATTCCACACTTGGCGTCTATAGAATATAATATTTTCGATAATGAATTAGGTCGGAGTCTACGGCCCAGACTGAGATTATTTGCCTAGACATATCCAAACATATGAGTGTTAGGATCGATGCTCGATGCATGTAAACAATTCTACAATGTTCCGCTTTTAGTGGCGCTTGTCTTGTGGTTTCCTGCTAACGATCATGGGATGGGAAACAAAGATTTAAGTTGTTCGTATTTTGTTCTTTTGAATGAATGAATATTACGCGACGATACTTTCTTATCAAATACATTTTTTTGTCTGTATCGGTTAAATTTCATTCATTGTTTGTTTTTTTTTTATTATATAGTAAATCGAATTTCACTCTTAAACATGCGTTCTTTGTCAAACAGTTTTTAAACAAACTATTTTACTTATCGAATATTTTGTCCCTATCGAACGGCTTTTTAATTCAGTTTTAATGAAGAATAAAAAAAAATCTTTAACCAAAAAAGGTTTTAAATATTCTTCCCTTATACAGTCTGTTAAAACAATCCCACCAACAAATGCTTTCCTTCCAGCCCTGGCAGCAGGCGACAAGGATGACTCGATGCCACCAGAAGCTGCCAAGAGGCACACAATGCCGCCGCAGCCCGCGCCACGTCCCACCGTCACCGATAAGGTAACTAACCACCATAGATACTACAAGAGTAGATACATATGTATACTAGGCCCTGTATTGAAGACGATTATAACGCGTGTATTTTCATTGGGATATGTGGTAGAATATTAATTATAGAAATTGACGGAAAGTATGGAATATTTGGATAGAAATGAAATGTGCTCTGAAATACATAGAGTGTGCGATCGAAGATTCCATCGAGAAGGTTTAGATTAATATCAATACACAGGTCGAATGGTGGTCGGTAGGCATATGCCTAAGAGATTCTTATGAAATGCAGGTTCCATGGTGATTTTCTTCACAAAATATACTGCGATATTTTAATTAATTTAGCTAATAGTTAAAATGTAATTTTGAGTAATTTTGTAAGTAAATACTGTGGACTACCAACATAATGAGTTCTTAAACACAATTTCGTTTCTGTAATATATTATCAATATTCTGATTATGCGATTATCTAGGCCTAAATTTAATATATAAGAATGCTATTTCTGAAATACACGTGGTACGATCGTATTATTTTCTTGACTTCCTATTGAGTACTGTCACGCATTAGGTAAATATAGGTCATTTCATGTATACGTACAGACATACTGAACATCGCATGTATAGCCTCACTGCACGCAGTGTCTTATAACTTTTTATATAAAGCAGGTAACAAGTCTTCCATAGATAAGAACACTAAATAAGTATGATTTTTTTACTGGGAAAGAATAGTGTCCAAAAAGTCTTGATGGTAATCGTAAAAAAATCCTTATATTGCCAAGATAATTTAGACCTTAAATAGTAGGTATAAATGTCCTGGAATCATGTAATAATATTCATTGGACCAAAACATATGTTTTTTGAAAACTATACTACTGAAAACATTTCAACTTTATAATTGGAAGGGCGTAGGGCATGGTGGCCTAGTGAGGGTTGGTGAACCTATCATACCATTAAATCCTCGTAAAGATATTGGTTTTCCTAATTGACTAATGTACTTTTGATGCCGTGAAATTAGAAATATGTGCTCGGGGATTTGAATCCACAACCGCCATATAGTTCGCTTTCAGTTCCCAACAGCCACTTTAAATATTATGTTCAATAAAACATATATTAATATTACCACGACTCGAACAAGCGTGTTTTGAGTACGCTATAAATAGCAGAATATTTCAATATAATTTATAATGTCGAATTCCACCAGCTCCATAAATAAGAGTAACTAGCCGCCATGCTTGTTTACGTTGTACTATGTTTTATAATATTATATTATTGTTTGAGAAATGATTTAGTTTCTGTGAATTCCTTAAGATTTTCTGTGTATGATGAATAAGATCCTGAGTTATAATAAGATGTTTGTGTGGTATATCAGTAACTAGTCTAAACCAGGGACCGAAACCCATTCCACATTACGGTACCGGTATCGAGGAATTTCGGTTACCTTTAAGATTTCGGTAACCGCTATGACGCATTATAAAGGTTACCCTTTATATACGGTAACTGTTTTAATACCGGTAACCTAAAAAGGCCTTGAATGCAAAAGAAAACGCGTTGTTGTTGCATAATAAATAAATATCAAACTTATCGTGTTGTTTACACAATATCGCTGGAATCGGTTCATTTTTTTGGGTTGTGTCCAAGATTTTATTTGAGCAGTAAGTAATCATTCCTTAAAAGCATTGTTTATAAAAACAAACGAATTTGAAAACAGCATTACACTAATGAAAACAACTAGCCTATTCTGTTGAAAAAATAATGAAATGATAAGTGTGTGGTATATTGTCATAATATTTAGTGAATACACACGGCGATATAACTACACGCAGGCACTGCCCGCGCTTTGTCTTATGAGGAACGGCGCGGCGCGGCGCATGAAACATAGAGGTAACCCTAATTTCGGTTACCGGTATGATACCGGTTAAATAGGCTAGTTTCATACATTTTTATTTTTGTTTATAACGGAAGGTTACGTTACGCATAATCATAATCAGAAAGATTTTTTAAAATCCTTTAAGAGCGTTTATACCCTGCACGCGCTTTTTGGCTTAAAAACAGGACTTTTCAAATGAGTTAATAGCCACCAATAACCAATTTAAAGGAAAAATAATTATTGCTAATTTTAGAAAAGGTTGTCATCTAGGGATTTTGGTGGAAAACATTATAGATTGATGGATAATTTGTCAATACTATAAGGATTACTGAACACAAGTTTCGTTATTTAGGCTTTATATGGCAATTTAGAAGCTTAAGATATCCGAAACCACTAAATATAAGATGAAAATAAAAATATTATCAGACTAATAAGACCCTTATGGCGGGATTTTGCTGCGAAAAATAATCTTTTTGTGTTTAGTTCCTGAAAAATAAAAATTTAAACAATGGTAAATTATTCAGAAACTCTCGTCAAAAACATTTTTTTTTTCACCAACTTATCGTACATAATTTTTTATAGCAATTGCATATTATAATAGAAGAACATCTTATCAATAAATAACCATTTTTATATTTCAACAAAATTAGTTTTCATGTTTTCTGCAAATATTTTAAAAACCACTATAAAACACGCTGTCCGACGTGGATCAAATCCTAGGTCTCTTGGCCGGCCAAGAGAAACATAGTCATTCTCTCCCGCGTTCGCGTAGTCCGTATCGTACGGACTACAACCCCAGGATCGGTACCGTATTTACGGACCGCAAGGATAGGCCACAATCGTTAAGGCTTTCGCCTAGGAATTGTTAGCCACAGCGTGGTACTTCCGCAATCGCGGAGGTCCTGCGTTCGTGAAGGCCTGTTGGATCAAATCAGACCGCCGCAAGGCCTTCTAGAGGGAGGACGTATCGCTCGTCGCTCCGGCCTAGCTGCAGTCGATTTTTGCCGTACGTAGTAAAAATAGTCACGCGCGGACTGCGATTACCACATCTTAGTACTTTGGTAGTAAAATATTTAATTATTTTTATTACCTGCAATGATTTTGTAGTGAGTATAAATTATGTTTCAGGTAATATAATGGGATGTAATTCCGAGGCTAAATTATGTTATGTATTGTAATATAAAATTAAATATATTTCGTAATTGTAAGGGGTTGTAAGGCCCCTAACACTATTTATGTATTCGAACACGAAATGATTAATAAAACGTCCGTAGTGTCTACTGATTGAACACTGATTATAATGCAACTTAACAATGTAATAATAACGAAAATATGATTAGTATCTAAATTTGTATTATTCTTTGCTTGCACAGTAATATTTGTCTACTTATAATGCAAATAAAATATTTTTATGATATTATATTACAGTTACATTTCAATTGAATATTTGAAGCGCACGGATCAAAGTTGTTTGAGCCGATTGTATAGCGAGCCGACGCGGCAGCTCTACGCACACAGCTTTGGTCGCTTATGTGTGCGTGAAATTAACGAAGAAATACCTATAGTTGACTTTGCGCGCAAGGTGTATACGCTCTTAAGTAATAAGCAAGTTACAAATATATGAAAGTTGGTGGTAGGAGTGATAGAAAAGGATGCAACATGCACGGCGTGACGTCATCTTCCATAAGATGCACGCGTGCGAAAGAGAACGAGTGTCCCCACCGTACTATTAAAATTTAAATGTATTAATATCTCAGTCATTTTACATTCAATTTTGATGCTGTTTTCAAATTCGTTTGTTTTTATAAACGATGCTTTTAAGGAATGATTACTTACTGCTCAAATAAAATCTTGGACACAACCCTATTCTAGGAACCTATTAAAATTGGCGTATAGGCGTATTGACGTAGGGGTTACCTTTAAAAATACCGGTATTTTTTTTCGGTTGATATCAAAATGTACCGGTATTTTCGTTACCGGTTTCGGTCCCTGGTCTAAACTGATATTATAAAGAGGAAAGATTTGATTGTTTGTATTGAATAGACTCAGAAATTACTGGACTGATTTGAAAAATTCTTTCACCATTAGAATCCTGCTTTGTCCCTTATTAACATTGGAGATAGAATATTTTCAAAAAAGTATATCTGTCCCCGGGTGGAGTCGGGCTAGGCCATTAGTTATTTATAAACAGCTATCCCTCAGGAACGGTATTTTTTTTTGGATGAGAGTTGTCACAAATTCCTCCCTGATGACATATGTGTCATATTTTATGAGGAATAGTTAAATAGTTATGACTTGAAATATTAACAAACAAACAAAACTGATATTTAAATCTATAATATTAGGATTGACAACATATCAGACATAGAATGTGATAAATAGCTGGCTTAGTACAGCAGCACTGTCTATCAATCGCTAGAATCTTCTAATAATTCTACCAAATGTATTTCATGTATAGTTTCTCCAACATATTGCCATTACCAAATGTCTGGCAGCCAAGTAATCTCAAGGGGTTTGCATTCAGACAATTCAATACGCTAAAATGTTATTACAATGTCGAGTGAGATTATATTGAAGCGAGTTAATGTATAAACTAATGCTAAATTGTAGAATCTTGTGTACATAACATAAAATATATGTTTTGCATAATATTGAATGAGTGTGAAAATAGTAAATGATTCTATGTGTAGCTTCGATTAAAATATATTCTTGTATGTTATTTTACCGAAGAATCGCTTGTAAACATTCAGGTGATGATACTTGGATATGGATAATTTAGTTAAAATGTGTAACATGAAATTATGTTTATTAGTTTTTCAAAAATAGTTTTGCGTATTGCCAGGTACTCGTAAAACCGTGAATATTTAAATTACTGCATACATACTGGTTTTTACGCTATGGAGTAAAAGCTTCGTATTGTGAAAAAGAGATATGTAGGTTGGCCAATTTTACAGCTTAATAATGCGGTAAAAATTAAATTAATATATTTATAATATAAATAATCCCCTACGACTGAGAGAATTCCATCTTTCCATCCATAATTCCATATTCTTCTAGCCCTATAGATTTTAACCTAAAAAGCTAGTAGAAGATGGAATGCGATAAATAAAAAAAATTGACAGTAAATTTAATCACCATGATCGTCATCGTCATCATGCAATCTCCAATTTGAAGTTTGTCTTTAGCGGTAAAATTGTAGTATTTTTTTCATAACTTATTTCCTTTTTTTTTATTGCAATGAATGACGAGACGAGCACGCCGTTCGCCTGATGGTAAGCGATACGACCGCTCATAAACAGTAGCAACATTCCACTGCGCTCGCCATCCTGAGACATAAGATGTTAAGTCTCAATATGTCCAGTAATTACTCTGGCTACAATGTCCTTCAATCCGAAACACAACAGTGCATTTACGCAGTGTTGTTTTACGGGAGAAATAGACATTGCAGTGGTACCTACCCAGATGGCCTCTCACATATGAGAGACCTACCACCAGTTAAAAGTTTCCTTCATCGTTCCTACCTCCTGGGTAGGTAGATAGTCCTCTTTTCTTTTTTGTAAAAGTAAGAGGTTTTAGGGGTAAAAGTAACCACTCTGAATCGTACTTTTGATTGTAGAGGAGGCCCGTGCCCTGCAGTAGGACGTATATGGGCTGATACAGAAACGATGTAGTTCGTAACTTTGGAATTTGGAGACAATAAAATATAAAAACACCCGACAGTCACATACATAGCCCTGACCCCACAGTAAGATCGAGTTTTGTGTCGTCGGGAATTATGAGATACTTCCCCGACATATATTTGTGGTATACATCGATATCAATGTTACACTAGATAAGGCGTTCTTTGTAAAAAACGTTTCCCACCCAGGTGCGGTGCATGCACCGCACACGAACCAGTCTGCCGCGTGACAGCTACGCGGCTGTACGCTTCTTTGTATAAACTTTTATGTAATTTATTTTGATGTTTCCCCGTCAAACCGACAGCAAAATTTTCTGAAGTTACAGTATAAATAAAGAATACAACGTAAGTGATATAGTATTGTAGAATAATGCCGATAATACAAATCTTTTATTTATTATTTAATTAAATATATTTTACAGCTCGTTAAAATACAAGGTGAGCTCCTTAATCGTATATCTCATTTCCGCGCATAAAAATTGGCCGTCGAGTGAGAGAGACAAACTATATAAGATATAGATTATTCAAGGGTCATTCATATCAGTCGACCAAATAGGCATAAACTATTCGAATACATTACTGGACTGGTGGTAGGTCTCTCATATGTGAGAGGCCATCTGGGTAGGTACCACCGCAATGTCTATTTCTCCCGTGAAACAACACTGCGTAAATGTACTGTTGTGTTTCGGATTAAAGGACATTGTAGCCAGAGTAACTACTGGACATATTGAGACTTAACATCTTATGTCTCAGGATGACGAGCGCAGTGGAATGTTGCTACTGTTTATGAGCCGTCGTATCGCTTACCATCAGGCGAACGGCTTGCTCGTCTCGTCACTCATTGCAATAAAAAATAAAAAACATTACAAATATACAGGAAGAATGTAGTTGCAAATTTATTTCACTATTTTATTTGAATTATATGTTGTTAATTAATAACACAAAATATGTGTATTGTATGTATGTTTTAAAACAGAATAGTATTTAGACCCCATTTCTTAATATGAATTACTTAATGGACTATTCGAACCCATTTATTGTTATTAAAAACTAATATCATTTAAAATTGTTTTATATTCTTACGCGTCGGTTACGAAAAAAGGAGATCTCTATAATATTTGTCCAGAATTATTGGAACGGATATAAGTGGCTGCCATGAGAACATACCTAAATTTGATCAAATTATTTTCGAAACGAAGATTTCAGATATTCCAAATGCGGTAGTCATTTTTGAAAACTTCTGTTGTACCTTTCCTTCTGTCTAGTCTTCGAAAAAAGTTTATCAGCTTGTTAAAAATTCATAAATGTTGATGATTGACTGATGTCAGACTTGTACACTTGTAAGAGTATTTAATTTCATTTACATCATTTCCATGAATTATTCACGTAAATAAAAAAAAATATTATTGCTATGACGGTATTGATACTTAGGCAGTATCTTAGTAAATGCTGTTATTGACATGAACTGTCTTGTCTGTCTAATAATCTTTGATCATAATTTGTATTATTAAAGTAAACGTACTAGATGTCGCTACTGAGCTCTTGACAAATACGGGACAAATAGTTTCTATGACGCGCCTCGTCTATCGGTAGATTATAAGTCAATGGTGGTATACGTCAATATTTGTTTCGATGTAATCGAACCGAACAGCGCCACGGAGGTTGACGATTTACTGTTTGTATGTATGTGTATCTACATTGACAACAATGTTAACGCTGCCCGGAGCAGCTGCGTCGGCGCTCGGGCGGCACCGCCAGCGCGTCCTCCGCCAGCTCGCTGGAGGGAGAGTACCTCGCTGAGAGGGCTGAAAAGGTTGCACAACACACACACACACACACACGCACGCACGCACGCACGCACGCACGCACGCACGCACGCACGCACGCACGCACGCACGCACGCACGCACGCACGCACGCACGCACGCACGCACGCACGCACGCACGCACGCACGCACGCACGCACGCACGCACGCACGCACGCACGCACGCACGCACGCACGCACGCACGCACGCACGCACGCACGCACGCACGCACGCACGCACGCACGCACGCACGCGCGCGCGCGCGCGCGCGCGCGCGCGCGCGCACACACACACACACACACACACACACACACACACACACACACACACACACACACACACAGACACAATATGCCTACACGTCAACCTGGATAAAGTAGGCAGGAGTGATTGGAAACATGACTTATTACGTCCACGGGGAAGAACGTGAAACGGAATGTTTTTGATTTGAAATATCGCACCATTAGAATGAGAGTTTTGGTAAATGTTCATTAACGATGTGTAACATAAGAAATGTTGTACTTATAAAAGATACACCTAGAAGACCAATTTATACATCTTTCTGCATTTCATGCGTTAATAGGTCCTTCCGTAATAGGGTCGATATGCCAAAATATGATTAAAAGCCAAAATCATTTTATTTTTGATTTGGACACTCTAATTCTGAAGGTGCGATATGGCATCGTCATTATCATCATCATTAAAGTAGTAGTAAGCATGTTGCCAAATACCCCTATTTATTTTTATACAGGTTGATCACACAAGGCCTTATCCATAGACAATTGTAGAACCTATTTAAGTCATTTAATGTTCTGTTTTCGTCTCTTGTATTCGATCAAATATACACTAGATACAACATGAGCGCTTAGAAAATGGCACCAAAAAAGAGTGCTTTAAGCACTCTTTCGCCTTCAGTCACGCACTGACAGTTGCTTCTAAAACGTCGCAGAACTTTAGACAATATTATGTGAAAAGCTACTTTAAGCTCCAGGAATAAGGTGGAATTTGTGTTAATATATTTGGAATATGTGATCTTTTTGTTACGTTTTTTGTTTCAATGCCTCGGTGCCACTTTTTAACAGAACATTTACAGGGAACTGTGTATCTAGTCTATATTTGATCGAAGTCTCTTGCAAACTAAATTGAAAACTTGGTCGAAAGGGACAGAACAACCAATTACTAAAATAGGTTTTAAAGTTGATTAAAAAGAAGGACAACAGTGTTTAACAAAACTCCTGTTATTTCTTCCTTTAATTGCTTTAATTTATATGAAAATATATACAGTTGAGTGATGTGACCGGTGAGTGACCTTGTCATATATGGTGAGCGTCCGAATTCTTTATTTGAATGAGTATAGACGAAATGTCGGATTTTTTATGGCTAGTGCATTCTGTGTGTATGGACATCGAGTCTCATAACGCGAATAATAGAAACGACACAGGTTTTGTTAAATACTGTATGTCGCATGGTAGGACAACATTACATGTAATTTGTACACAGATTCGCGTAGTTTAGTTTTAATTGGAATATCTATTGCTATTATATTTTACACATAAAATATTTATTAAAAAGTCCTTATTCGCTTCATGTTGTCAATTTTCTTAATATGTAATAGTAAACTACTCCTTCTTGTAATAATGATTTTTTTTTAGTTTCAGCTTAATTATTTAATGATACAAAATGAATTTATTATAATAAATGCAATTTATTATATTAAATACATCGTTCTATGAATTACCTCACTTGCAATATTTTAAGACAGTTTTTTTTTGTAATTGTGTCATATTATGTGTCCGATTTACTAATCATGTATGTTTGGTGGTTGCAGAAACCGCCGCCGGGTGCCGTCAAGGTGATGCCCACACCCGTCAAGGACGACAAGAAACTCGTCGACCAGAGGAAACCAGCTGAGAACGGTATGTGACGTTATTTCATACGAATATGGGATGATGACGAGTAAATAGTTTATGCTATTCAATCGTTCATGAACATAACCTATTTGGATGGTGGATGCGTTTTGAGTCTGAGAAAGTGGGGCGGTAATATTAAGGAAAAAGACTGGATGATAAAAGGGTCGTATAGACCCATAAATATGCCAAAATGATATTAAAAAGGGCAAAGAGCTTATAAATATAAATAAATAAGCTATTTTATATCCGCAGCATTTTTATATGGACTGCCTCGGTGGCGAAGTTGTACTAGATTACGGTTACAAAGCTGAGGTCTCGGGTTCGAATCTCGGGTTGGGCAAAGTGATATTGGATTTTTCTATTCATTACCAAAGTCAGAAATTTATGTCCGATATGGCGATAGGCTCGCCACCTATCACATCTTGGGACGGAACATACAAGACGAAATGTGGGTGTCCTGGCACCCCTGCCTGCCCCTTCTGGGAAAAAGGCGTGAGTTTATGCATGTTCAGTCGAATCCTGTAAATATTTCTAGGAATCAGGTTTCTACACAATCGTTTTCCTCGCTCAAAGCTAACCACTATGTCTCTAATACTTATCAATAATAATAATTCCAGGAACAGACACGACCAGCGACCCAGGCATCACGAACAACGTGGATACTACTCCCAAGAAGTCCAAGGTACGTATCACCACCCTGCAAGAATGGTAGACCGTAGTAGGCGTGTTTCTATACTTGTGATGTCTATTCTATTAGATACTGCACTATATGTGTGGATGATTGGCTATCGGATGATGAAATTTTGAGGTATAGGTCTTTTTAAAGGGATGAAGTATGAGTCTAGTTTCAATTGAGAGATATTTATTTAGAAGTACCGTGAGAGAAATGACTGTTTAAGTCATGGTATATTTATTTGAATATTTAATAACCAAATTAGTCAGGTTGATAACCGAATTTTAAGCCCGCTAATTTACATTGTAAACAAAGTCAAATGGCTATATCAAACAGTGCATATTTAACAAGTTATGGTAAGAACTAAATAATTACGATAGCTATATACTTTTGTAAATATTTTATTTACAAACAAATTAAATAATATGGTTGCCTTATATCTTGGACTGGATGCATATAAAAAGCTTTACTATTGAAATGGACATATTGATAATTGAATCATTATGATTATATTACCTATCGAAATGCACTTGGCAATGTCATAATTTTGATTATAATTGGCTCTTACCCTTAATTTTAAAAAAATAAGTCAAAATTAAGTAACGATTGCCCATCACTCACTGTTTCTGACGACACTGTATATTATAACAATGTACATACATAGTTTTATATGTTAGAACGCAACATATAGCGCGATGCATGTACATGCATTATATATTATGTTCGCTATGCGGTTTGTTGCAAATTCCCTTAAAATCCATTTATCTTTATAATACACGATCTATGGATTTTTAGTTATTCAGAATTTGTACCAAAATCGCAGTAATTTTGCATTTATTTGGATTATAATTTATGTTTTGTTTTCTTTTTTGTTTCTCCTTCCCGTTCCTCATTCCTGTCCTAAACATAGGAGGATTTGGGCTGTTCGGTCCCCGAAAGGAGAAGTCGCCGAAGGAGAAATCGCCGAAACGTGAAAAATCACCAAAAGGGGATAAATCACCTAAGAAGGAGAAAGAACCTAAGACTAAAGTGGCCGTGCTCGATACATCCAACGAGGGCTCGAACCTCGACAGCAGTCTCGAAAAGAGTCCCACTAAGGAGGACAAACCTGGCTTCACAAAACCGTACGTGTACACTGATACTGAAAAGAGCCCGACACGGTCAAAACCTTTCATCCAAGGTGGGTTCAGCTACGAAAAGGAGCCAATATCCGAAGAGAAGCAACGCGGAGCCGATGCCCAAAGCCCTACCACAAAAAAAGCCGGGCTGGCTTTCAACTACGCACCAGGAGAAGACAAAAAGGTGGCTGAAAGCGCTGAAAAACGCAAGACTCCTGAAGATCCGAGCAAACTGAAGACACCCGGAATTGATTACGTACAATCTGCCGCTTTGAAAGAGCAGGCCAAAAATCTTATTGACCCCACTATCGCCCTCCTGGACGCTGAGAGAGCTCATCACGAACCTCCAACTCCTCTGCCAGTGGTAGTTCCAAAACAGAACGAAGTACAAGTCGTTATTATTACCGGCAAATACAATCCTAAGTCAAAGAAACTTGACGATGCAAATGGAACTATTCTGGTCACTAAGGGAACGTTGAACAAGGCTAATGGCAAGATTCAGACGGATAAAGAATTAATCAATACAAAATCAGGTCAAGTTTCATTCACAGACCCCGCTACAGGCAAACAAGAGGTTAAGAATGGCCACGTAGACTCCAAAACCGGCCATATATTATTCTCTTCTGGCGTGATAGATCCTAACACAGGCAAGATTGACCCAACGTTGGCCCAACAGTACTGCTTTGTTGAAAAGTCTAACGATAAAGTTGGTGCTAAGTCAGGTCGCGAAGTCGACTTGGTCGTTATTACCGGCAAATATGATGGCAAACATAAGAAGTTGGATGCTTCTCATTGCCATGTAGACTTATCCAGAGCAGTAGTTGGTCCTGACGGTAACGTCAGCTCCAATTATGGCCTAATTGATCCTCGAACAGGAAAAATCGACTACATTGACCTAAAGACAGGCAAACAGGAGCCCAAACAAGCCTATGTAGATAACAAGACTGGTAACATACTAATCACCACCGGTGTTATTGATCCTAAGTCTGGTAAAGTAGATTCTTCCCTTGGACAACAATTCAGCATTGTTGAAAAAGATGCCACTAAAGCCAACAGAGAGGTAAGGTTGGTGGTAGTTACAAGTAAATACGATTTGAAGAATAAAAAACTTGACCCGCATTTCGCCCACGTCGATTCAGTCAAAGGAGTGCTTAGCGGTACTGACGGAAAGATTTATACTGAGTATGGCGTTATCGATCCCAGAACTGGTGAAATTCAAGTCACAGACTCCAAAACGGGTAAGCAAGAAGTTAAACATGCCCAGGTTGATCCTAAGACAGGTAATATTTTATTGTTATCTGGTGTCGTCGATCCCAGGACTGGAAAGTTGGACACTACGCTAGGACAGCAATACAGCATAGTCGATAAGCCAATTGACAACTTCGCAGCAGTAACCGGCAAGGAGGTACAAGTTGTTGCAATTACTGGCAAATATGATTCCAAAAATAAGAAGCTTGACAATCCTAACGGTTTTGTGGAGACATCTCATGGAATCATTAGCGACAAAGACGCTAAAGTACACACCAACTTCGGTATACTTGACCCGGATTCCGGCAAGATACATTTCACCGATCCTAAAACAGGAAAACGGGATTCCAAGCAAGCCCATATTGATCCTAAAACAGGCAGCTTTATACTTACGTCGGGCGTTATCGATCCTAAGACAGGAAAGACGGACTCGTCTCTTGCTCAGCAGTTGACTGTTGTTGACAAAGATGCACCCAAGGGCATTCCAGAAAGATACGCTAATCTGGTCATCGTCACATCTAAATATGATCCGAAGAACAAGAAATTAGACCTAACTAACGCCCATGTCGATTCAATTCCTGGCAAATATGGCGACGATGATAAGCTTTACACCGATTACGGTGTTGTTGACCCGGCAACTGGTGAGATCACTTTCAAGGACCCTACCACTGGCAAACAAGAGGTTAAAAAAGCATCAGTTGATCCCAAGACAGGCAATCTTCTTCTTACTTCTGGAGTAGTAGACCCTGTTATTGGACAGATCGATCCTACTCTAGGACAGCAAATAAGCGTGGTTGACAAGCCGAGAGACAAATTCGCCGCGGTGCAAGGCAAAGAAGTTCAACTTGTTGTGATTACAAGTAAATACGATCCGAAATATAAGAGACTGGACAACCCTAACGGCCACGTTGAGACCTCCCGCGGTATCGTGGCTGCTGACGGTCGTGTCCATTCTAATTTCGGAGTCATCGACCCCAAGACGGGAAAAATCGAATACGTCGATCCGAAAACAGGCAGACAAGACATCAAGCAAGCAGTGGCTGATTCTAAAACAGGTCACTTAATAGTTTCTTCGGGAGTTGTTGATCCAAAGACTGGAAAGGTCGATTCTTCTCTTGCTCAACAGATGACTATCATTGACAAAGATTACAAGGGAGTGCCCGAGAAATTCGTTAACTTGGTCATCGTTACATCTAAATATGATTTAGCTAATAAGAAACTGGATTTGACTGACGCTCATGTCGACACAGTTCCCGGAAAAATTACTCCTGATAACAAAGTCCATACTGAATATGGAATTGTCAATCCCAGTACTGGTGAGATCGTTGTAACTGACCCCGCAACAGGCAAAACAGAAGTAAAGAGGGCTTCTGTCGACCCGAAGACAGGCAACCTTCTGCTCACTTCTTCCGTTGTTGATCCCTTATCTGGACAAGTCGATCCTACTCTTGGACAACAGCTCAGCATTATTGATAAGCCTAAAGATAAGTTTGCTACAGTACCGGGTAAAGAGGTACAACTCGTTATTATTACAAGCAAATATGACCCGAGGACCAGAAAATTGGACAACCCTAACGGCTACGTTGAAACTTCGCGAGGAATTATCGCTGCTGATGGTCGTGTACACACTAACCACGGCATCATTGAGCCAACAACTGGAAAGATTGACGTTATTGACCCGAAGACAGGCAAACGTGAAACCAAACAGGCTATCGCAGACCCCAAGACTGGTCATATGTTGATCACCTCTGGAGTCGTGGATCCCAGGACTGGAAAGACTGACCCTACTCTGGCTCAGCAACTCACTGTCGTAGACAAAGACGCGCCGAAACCGAAATACGTGAACTTGGTAATAGTTACATGCAAGTACGATTTGAAGAACAAGAAACTTGATCTTGCCAACGCTCATGTTGATTCAGTTCCCGGTAGAACTGGAGCCGACGGTAGAGTTCATACTGAATTTGGTGAAGTCGATCCAGTTACTGGTGACATTGTTACCATCGATCCAGTCACCGGAAGAAGAGATACAAAGAAAGCTATAGTGGACCCGAAAACAGGAAACCTTTCTCTTACATCAGGGGTCGTTGATCCTCAAACTGGCCATATTGATCCTACTTTGGCGCAACAAATAAGTGTTGTAGATAAACCTAAAGACACTTTTGCAGCCGTGCCTGGCAGAGAAGTCCAACTCGTCATTATTACGAGTAGATATGACTCTAAGAACAAGAAGTTGGATAATCCCAATGGTCACGTTGAGACCTCACGAGGTGTTATTGCATCGGATGGCCGAGTACATACAAACTATGGAATTATCGATCCCAAATCTGGAAAGATAGAGTACGTTGATCCTAAGACTGGCAAACATGAGACGAGACAAGCAGTAGCGGATCCAGCCGTGGGTTTCAAGTCAAATAACCTTATCCTTGCATCTGGAGTCATTGATCCGAAAACTGGAAAGCCTGATTCTTCGCTGGCACAACAATTCACTGTCGTCGAAAAAGACACCAAACCTGTTGAAAGAGAGATTCACTTGGTTATCATTACTACCAAATATGACCCTAGGACGAGGAAAATCGATCCAAGTCAAGGACATGTGGATACGGTTACTGGAACTCTTGGGCCTGATGGAAAAATACGTACTCCTGCAGGTGTCATCGATCCGGCTACTGGAGACATTGTTGTCACAGATCCGAAAACCGGCAGACAAGAGGTTAAGAAAGCTCAAGTTAACCCTGCTACTGGTCATATGGTAGTGACCTCCAATGTAGTTGATCCGAACACGGGTAGAGTTGATCCAAACCTCGTACAACAATTCAGCATCGTTAACAAAACTGTTGTGCCTTATCATAAACCCGTTTCAAAGGGTGAAGTACGCCTTGTTATTGTCACTAGCAAATACGACCCCATACACACGTTCAGTTGACGCCGCTTCAGGTAACGTCGACGCAGCAAAGGGCTACGTTAGCGCCGAAGACGGAAAAATACACACAGACTTCGGTATTATTGATCCGCGCTCCGGACAAATTCTGTACAAAGACCCTATTACTGGCAAACAAGAACTTAAACAGGCAGAAGTGGATCCCAAGACTGGAAACCTGATTGTTACGACGTCTGTTGTAGACCCTAAGACCGGCAAAGTAGAGCCTAGCTTCGCTCAGCAGTTGACAATTGTTGACAAACAGCAAGTGTTAGCGCCAGTCACGCAGAGAGCTAGCGTATCCCCCGCCAAGCAAATTCCGGCCCCAGTAAAAACCCCGACCCCGTCGCCGTTGCAATCGCCAATTCGTACGTCATCACCTGTCATTAGTAGTTACGCTCAAAAACCAGCTCCGCTCACTCCTACCTCGCCAAAGACACCTGTCAAGCCGACAACTGCGCCTCCAGAGCCGCCTAAACGCAGGATCGTCAAAATTATGGTCATCTTCACTAGGATTGATCCTAAGACTAAGAAACCTGATATGAACACGGCTGAAGTAGAGCACCTTACTGGCATTCTCGATCCTAATGGCCTTATTGAAACGAAGTATGGTGTGATTGATTCTAAACGGGGTAATATTGTCATCACTGACGCAGCTGGACAGAACAAAGCAAGGATGGATTAGTTCTAGCAGAGACTGGACAGATCTTTATCAATTCTGGCGCCATTGACCCCAAGACAGGCAAAATTGACCCCAATTTAGGAATGATAATGAGCGTGGCGAAGCAAGACGACCCTGTGGTCGAAATCACAACCATCACGGGACCTTTAGATCCTAGAACGGGTAAAGTAAATATCGAAGAGGGTACTGTAGAACATACGAAAGGCAAGGTGGATGCGGATACTGGTCACATCTCCACTAAATATGGAGTTATCGACCCATCTAATGCCGTCATATTCGTCACCGACACATCTGATACAAAACATGTCCACATTGACGAGAACAATGGCATAATTACAATCAAAGGTGCCATTGATCCTAGAACAGGTAAAGCGGACCCCAAGCTTGGTCAAATAATAGTTGTAGGTACTCATATTGACCCTGTTGTGGAAGTGACCACGTTTGTAGGCAAGTTAGACGCTAAGAAAGGAATTATTGAACCAAAACACTCGCTGATTGAAAGTACGACGGGTCAACTCAATCCCGAAAATAACAAAATCGATACAAAATACGGTCAGATTGACCTCGTCAAAGGAACTGTTACCTACAACGACCCTAAGACAGGCAAGTTCGAAAGCCAAGACCTCAAAGTGGACCCTGTTACTGGTCAGTTCATGTTGAAGAGCGGTCAGATCAACCCGAAGTCCGGCAAACCTGACAAAGACGTGGGCAGATTGATCTGCTTGAGAATCATTCAGAATAAAGTTGATCCCGTATCCGGCAAACAGATTGTCTCCAACGATCCCAAGAACGTTAAGGTTGACCCTAAAACCAACCAGATATGGGTCGCTGGTCCGAAAGACCCGCAAACTGGCGAAGTTCTTTACACAGCTGGTCAAATCGACCCCGTTACTGGTTACATCATCACCATATATGGTCGCACCGACCCCAAGACAGGAAATATCGTACGAGCTACAGACATTGACAAATCACTTATTAAAGTGGATCCAGTTAACGGACAAATCTATACGGCGACTGGAGAAGTGGACGAAGACAATCAACCGCTTTACTCAGCTTCACAAGTCGACCCTGGCACTGGAGAAATTTACACGAAGTTGGGTAAGATCGACGCCAGGACCGGCAGGCTGATCATTATTAAGATATTCGTCATCACGCAGAAAGACGAGAAAGGCCGCGTGAAAGAGGTTGATCCTAAAGAATGCACGATCGACGAGACCACTGGTAGAATCATCACCACAAAGACCGTGTACTTATACCAGATTATCGACCCCATCACCGGCGAGACCATTGATGTGGATCCAGATGACCCAAGACTTAAGGGCGCGCGAACAACAGTCACACAAACCATGACGCTGTCTGGTAAAATTGACCCCATCACTGGCAGGATAAAGACCGAATACGGAGACATCGACCCCGACACAGGTGATATCGACCCGAGCACGGCCGTCAGAGACCCCGTCACGGGACAACTCATCCTCCACTACTCACAAATTGACCCTCACATTTCGAAGACAAGAGCGGGAACTACACAATCGAAAAGGAAACCCAAGACTTACCGGCCAACATCGACATCCAAACCGTGAACACCCACAAATTCTCCACGTTCGGCAAAGACGAGAGTCCGCAACGAGGCGACGAGCCCAAAACCTTCACGGAGTACACGACCAGCGAACACATTAGGCACCAAGGGTTCGTGTCTTCCACCACCCCTCTGTCCTCAAAGATCCCGATCTCGCAGCGGGCGAAGAAGACGCCCACGCCACCCGTGGTCGTCAAAACCACCACCAAGCAACTGCTCACCAAGAATGACGAGGGCGTCACGCACAACGTGGAACACGAGGTGGAGAACCTCGGCACCGGCGAGGTCACCTTCTCCACTCACACCAACAAGGTGCGTTTCATTCTCTATGTATCATTCGAATAATCGGCAGACGAGACGCCGTTCCTTTAACGTTTTTATTTTTTGTTTTAATCGTGTGCGTTATTTTAATTTTCGTTCATCCAAGCTTCACGGCTTCAGTAGCGTTTCCACGTGTACAGTAAAAGCATGCTAGTCTAACCTAACTAGGCGGAAAGCGTTGAGCCAATGGAGGGGAAGAGTCCGTACGTGACGGCGCGCGCGGTGACCACCCGCACGGCCACCACGCACCACGACCTCGACACGCAGGCGCGCACGCAGCAACTCGAGGAGAAGACCGTCGCGCACACGCTCACCTCCTCCGCCACGAGACACGAGCAGCGCGTGCTCACGCAGGAGCTCAAGACCATGGTCACCACCGCAGACCAGGTACCCACACATGCCCCACACGCATACACATCCATCTAGCATGTAAGCCCATCCGATTCTTTTGAGTTTATTTTCTTCCTGTGTTTATGATTTCGCTTGGTTTATGACAGCTTTTTGTCAAAAACACTATGGAACAGCGATGAGCTTTGAGAATGCATTCAATGCTTGCGTTATTCCACGAGTTTATCAAATAAAGTTGGAAAGCTTAAATGCAGCATGGTTTGATGATGAATTCATGATTGGCTTTCTCAATATGGCATAGATTTATTTCACATCATTTTTGAGAGATCTTTATCTGGTTATAAATTTGGTCAAAATAACAAAACGTTAATTAAAATATAAAGTAAAATAAATATTCATAACTGTTTTCTGTATTCAAAATTAATCTGTGAATATATTTCCAACTTGTACATGTGTTGTAAAATTACCTCCAAGCTGAAAAACACTAGCTTCAATGTCAATGTTAAAAATAAAATCACGCGATACTAAATCACATTTCGATTAATATATTAAAAACAATCATACAAATACAATTCGGTCATTGAAAAGCTGCCATACTGATTGCACGTTCTAATTTTCCGTTTGTTTTCCTCCCACCCTCAATTCCGCATGCAACGTTAACTCGATGGTAACTCACGCCATACTCGCCGTTCACGTTGGTAACTCGGCGCCATACTGGTACTGGCACTACTGGCATCTGCTGGCACTATTGGCACTACTGGCAACTACTGGCAGCTTGCCAGACGCGGCTCAGCCAGTTCGTTGAGCAGCGGGGACTCTGGCACGCCAATTGATCTCGACGACGCGGCAGGCGAGGGACATTACTATGTCACGGTAAGTGCAACACCAATAACTGCCAGATGGTCAGTGGAAATGAAAGGGATATCGTTACCATGAAACAATTTAAAAATATGGTTTTGGTGAGATTAAAAAGTACTTTTTTAGAGTACAATATGGTTTCAATTTGGGTGAATAATTTTAATATTAATAAAGCATATATTCTTAATTAAATTAAAATAAATTTATAAGTTTGTAATTTGTATACTAACATTTCCACTGTACATTCAAAAACATTTCATTCTAACGTCATAAATGAAACATCCCAATGTTCATTAATTAAGAGGTTATTTTTACAGGTCAAGTAAGTATAAGGGTTCAAAATGAATACCTCTATATTCTGAGTCTTTGTAGTGGCCAATATGTTCTAGTCCACATTTGTAAAAACTTAGAATTTAGTAATCCCATATTTATCACCCGACTTTGAATCTTCATCAAATCAATTTAAGGTTCAAAGTCTAAAACCACATCTGATATTTAGAACGTGAGCGTGTAGCATGATAGCGGTTGCGTACGTTCTGTTGCATGTTGCATCCAATGTTACGATGATTGATGCATGGTGTGTGATATAGTTCTTGAAAGTGTCCCCTTTTTATTTTATAGAAACAACGAATACAATTCAAGGTATGTTATTGGTTTACTAAATTATAAAATGTGATTTTATAAAAAATCGGATAGAAAATTTAGAAAATAAAATGTAGTGTCTAGATTTTTTGAGAATATCCTTGTCTTATCAAGGACTGACGTTAGACAGAAAGTACCTTATGCCTAAAAAGATTTAAGAAGCGGGTACCAAACGCAGTTATTTTGGATATTACCCAAAATGGAGTACTCCCGGCTCCTTATCACATCGTGAGATAAAACATTGAAGCGTGATCCTCGAGCGCATATATGAACATAATCAGTGCGTATTGGACATTTACTAACCAGGACCACGGGACACTAGTAGTGCAAGAAAAAAGTCAGTACAATGAGAAGACAGACACACTGGTACAATCGCTCTTTTCATTACACACATTTTGTTCGGTGCCTAGCAAGGATATCTCAATCAAATCGATTATTTGACGCACGGATGGCATCTCTGCCTAAAGAGAGATGTTTTGCAGGTGCTTCCGTGGCGCAGTTGGTTAGACGCCAATTGTTAAACGAAAGGGTGGGTCGATCCTCTTAACGAGACAAATGTTCGTGCCACCCACTAGTATTTTTTTTATATCAAAAAGTCTCTCGTAGTTTCCGATACGCACGACACAAGACTCGATCTTTTTGTTGGGTCAGGATTACGTGATTGTTGAGTGTATTTATTCATGTATGTGTAACTATTTGTTTTCAACCATGACAGGAGCCCGGCTCTTACAAGACCACCACGACGAGTACGGTGATGGGCAACGCGCCCTTCGGCAGCATGGTGCATGGAGCCACCGCTAGGGTCAGTATAGCAATATATTTTAACCTAGGCACAGATCTCATCTCTCAATCTCATCCAGCTGTGTGGAGCTAGAGGCTGCTATGATAAATATTATTTTTGGGGTCAGACTTGTTGTATTTGTGGGGCCAAAGTATTATTTTATTGCTATAAATATCTAGACGAGCATGCCATTTGCCTGATGGTATTAGCGATATGACCGTTCATGGACAGCAGCAATGCTTGGCATTCCACTGCGCTCATCATCCTATGTCGTAAAATGTTAAGTCTCTTAGATGTCCAGTAGCTACTCTGGCTACAACGTCATTCAAACCGGAAAACAACAGTGTTGTTTGGCGGTAGAAATAGACATTGCGTTGGTACGTACCCAGGCGGCCTCTCACATATGAGATACCTACCAGCCTCATAAAATTTCAATTCCTTAGGCTTTTAGGACTCACGATTCAAACCTCGATGTCATAATGTGGCATCAGGACTATATTTAAGACTGTTAAGTATATTTATTTACTTCTTTTTCTCTTCCTAGCGTAACCCAGGGATCCATTTACTCTTAGCAATTGTCGATTGTGCTATTATTATTATTATTTTTTATCTCTTTATTGTACATACGTTTATACAAAAAATTGTGGCCTTATTGCACTCTAGCAACAGTGTTCATTTGAGTTTATGTATGTGCAGATGAGCACGGGTCCACAGGCTAGTGTGCCTATCGCGGCGGAGGCGCACGCGACGGGCGCGGACGGAGAGGTGGTCTCCTCGCAGACCATCAGCTCCAAGACGCGCACCGTCGAAACCATCACCGTACGTACCGACACTAGCACTAGACATCAGCTGATGACTGACTATATATCAGCACACAGTGGTAGTCAATCACACGCACTGTCATGGTGAAGGAAAACCTGCAAGCCATTGCGATTTGTAAACTATGGTGTCTAGAGTCCACCAATCCGCATTAGACCAGCGTGGTGGACTATATGGCCTAACCAATCTCGATTGTTGAGGAGGCCCATGCCCTGCAGTGGGACGTATAAGGGCTGGTATAGTTCAGAACACACAGTAAGATAAGCGTGTGAGGTCTACGTGCTTTTTATATTGGTACTATAAACGGGCCTCATTGTATCTCGATAAACATGCGATGAACCCAAAACAAACGAAGACCGCATTGATAGATCGTGCTTCGAACTCTATTTCTTAGGTGGCCAGATGACCTGAGTTTTTGCTGCGCATTGCTAAATGCTGCTTTTAATAAGTCTGCGGAAATTTGGGGGAGGCCTAGGTCCAACATTGGTTTTCCTGTGTCTGAAAAATAAATAGAGTCAGCATAATCAGCCCAAGTCCTTGGCTGTGTAAAAAATATGAACATAATTTATTAAATACATTTAAATGTTCAACATCATTTAGATTCAGTCATTTTTAGATCTACTACCCAGTTCGAAAATCGGTTTTCAGTAGAAAAGAACGGATAAGAAACTCAAGTGTTGCTCTTTTCAAAACCATTTTACAATTTTTGATTATTACAAAGTTACAAGTGGTTTGAATCGGAGCAATTCGTGCTACGACACTACAATACCAGTAATATTGTACTAGTAGTATACGTTGGACATTCAAGTGTTCCCATGTCCTAAGCAAGAGTGTTTGTATGTGTGTGCAGTACAAGACGGAGCGCAACGGCGTGATCGAGACTCGCGTGGAGCAGAAGATCACCATCCAGTCCGACGGAGACCCCATCGACCACGACCGCGCACTCGCCGAGGCCATACAGGTACGTACACACTATATTCTATTTTATTTATTTATTTCAGGTAACTAACGACCCATACGCTAAAACGGTGAAGGAAAACATCGTGAGGAAACCTGCATACCATAGCGATTTATAAAAAAAATCTATGGTATGTAGCCCGCACTAGGCCAGCGTGGTGGACTATATGGCCTAACCACTGTCAATAATATTGTCGGTTGTAGAGGAGGCCCGTGCCCTGCAGTGGGACGTATATGGGCTGATACAGAAAGACCCATAGCAAATATAATATTAACATAACACATACACATCAAGAAGAAAATACATTTTTTATATGCCCGGAGACTATACTAAAACGCCACGCGACCCGACCCCACGCTAGACTTGTGGAATCAAATCAAATCATAGTATTTTCTGACCAGAACCACACTACAAACACGCGATGCTACGTTGCGTGGGTTGTTTGCCGAAGGATAGGCCTCTATCCTCCTCCCGCCTATTAACTTACTGTATGATAAATGCAATACAATCTAAAAAATATATACATGGGAAGAGATAACCATATCTAGTCAGTCGACATATATCATGCAGTCTGTTTTGACCCTGTTGTTTGTTAGTGACCAGGATTTTTTTACCCGGAACGTCGATAAGTTCACCGCCTCTTCCACACATGCGAATTCTGTGAATTATGAATTTGTACCATCTCTGCCTATCTTTTTGGGACATGAGTATCATGTGTATTTACCTATCGAAAATATATATAATTATACTTGACACATATTATTCAAACGCAGGAGGCCACAGCGATGAACCCGGACATGACCGTCGAGAAGATCGAGATCCAACAACAAAGCACGCAGCCCTAACGCGTCACAGAAGCACAACTAGACGGTCACACTAGCATGTAAGCACACTGCGAATATTATTATAAGTTATTAAACATTTATATTTAATTACTACTGTATCGATGTTGTGACGAGCTGCGATTGTTATCGATACCAATTATCGAGTATCGATGCGAATTGATATTAATGTTTTTTTAAGTGTAGGCTAAGGCAAACGCAAGCATCCGATCGGCAAGGCTTCGATAGTTGAGGATAATGTTGCCATAGTAAAAAATATAAAGTGTTCGTGTAATCTAAAGTATGATAAATCACATTCATTTGTGCTCGGTGGATTTGATTGGGTGTACAAAACACTTTGAGTTATCTCGATCTATTATGATCAGAGCTAAATACATATTATGTCGATACGTTCTGTGTACTGTGTTCAGTAAAAGTTTTACTGAATCTATAATATTCAGTCGAATTTACCGAACACAACAAAAAGATCTTTTCTATACGTGATAGCTTTAAACCCATGTCACACGAGTTAGACCACCGTTTTTTAGATTTAAAATGGAATCTATGATGTTTTCGTGTTTAATATTTTGTTTTTCTTAAATTTCGTCAATATAAACAATACAATGTAGCGCGGGACTAATTCTAATTGTTTATTTATAGAGTGACTTGTGACCTTTTGCAGCTGTTCACTTTTAACGATATTACTACGAATTTATAGATTGTTGATTTGATATGCAATGCATATTAGTTAACACAAAAACGAATTTACATACTAAAAATATTTGACATAGTTCTTATAGACTTAATTGGTTCTCGATAAAAAGGTCACAAGCTCCCACATAAAAAATACAACAGTAAAATATAGCGTATATATTATAGTGTTGCTAGAGCTGCATTGTCATTCTCGTTCAATAGTGGTGTCATTTATCGATAATATTCGAAAAAGTATCGACTTTAAATATGGAAAACGTACCATTACTTTCCATTACTTATTCAATGTTTTAAGAGCAAACATTTGATATTTTCGTGTCGATGGCCAATGTTGGACGGGTATGACGTAATGCCATATATAATCACCAATTAGGTGCTACTATTTAAGAGTTAGAATTACGTGCGGAACTTACGGAAATTAAATTGGCGGGTGTTCGAGCATTTTATATGGCTTGGCTAAATGTATGGCGAAATTATCGACTTGGAAACTTCTGTTATAGGTAGGCAAATGTTATATTGGTTTTGTCAATTTCCATGAATTGTTTGAAGAAAAGACAATAAATTTCACCAACAATATATGTTATATAGTGTTCTACGAACATAGTATGTAGTCATCTTGGTGTTATGGGTTTAAATAACGACGTTATATTCGGTAAAAAACATGTGCGAATAAAAGTTTGTTCAATAACAACATACTTCGTAAATATATTCCGTGTGAGGAAAAAAGTATTTGCCACTACACAAACCAAATGGCGTTTTCCAAGTCGATAGTTTTACACAGATACGGCTTAGTTGGTCAATGTTTAGAATTTTCGCACCGTATTTAAGGCCAGTTGAGCATTTCATTGTTTTATATATTTTCATTGAGAAATTCGTTAATGATAAACGGTACGATGTTAAGGAAAAAAAGTTGTTATAAAAATAACTGGTTTTTAATATATGCTATTCGTCGCACGTTGAAACGTTACTGATAAGCTATCGCGCTATTATATCATCGCATTATCATTTTTGTAATCTTAAAACCGGACATTCCAGAGGGAGGGGGTAGTTTGACCTCGTGTTAGGGATGAAAGTCTAGATGTAAAGCTAGAACATGACACAAAGTGTTTATTTCTTGTCTGTTTGTGTTACGATTATTTCTGCGAAACGTGGGACGGCAGAGTGGTTTGATTTTGTAAAAAAAAATAATTGTATACCCTTTATAAAGATAGTCTGGATTCAGGTGTTGAAGACTAAGACATTTTAAGTTATATTTAAGGTTTCCCGTCTTCCATTCTCAGCAAGATGTCGCTTGCTCTTACAAGCCAACGCTTAAGACTGCTAGCAAAGCATACTTTGCTTTTTACTCATTTATAAAAAAATATAATAAAACAAAAACATTTACTATCTGAGCTTATTTCCGATAATACTTTTGTATAAAACCCGTAGTGAAAATTGCGAACAAAATCAATCCACTCTGCGCTTGTGGTACGGATATATTGACATTGTACAATTTATAAACTAATATATTCTTACAAGCTAGATGTAAAACATTATTTTTAGCGTATAAGTTTTTATCATTGAGTTTTATTGTCGCTGATTATGAATCGGTTACTCTTTTTTTTAATTATTGTCCATTTTTTTATATTTTGACTTTTTATTCTATAGATATTTATTTGTGAACGCGTCACATTCGTTTCTGGCGCCCGATTCTTGGGTGATTGTGTCGGGATGCAGTCACAGAGAAATGCAAATGTATCAAAACTCGTGTTCATGTACATTTGCAATAAATCTACTTAAGAATGCATGTAAACTGTGTTTCTTTATGACTGTATTCTATATCCCTTCTTGTTTTAACTACATTTCACTTATAATCGTTGCGACTTGAGATTAAAATGTTGAATATTTCAAATTGAAATCGACGAATTATTGTACTAAATACTGCAAAATGTCACAATTTGACAGGTGCAGCTGTCAGTGTCATTTTGACAGCTGTAAAAGAGCGCAACGTTTTTAAGTGACCATATTATTTATTATATGAGATGTTTATTTTTGTATGAAGTCGTCCCTACTTATTTTATATTCGACGGAAAGGATAATCAGATAGATATTACAAATAAAGATGCTTTGTTTTAAATATAAACTTGTTTTATTATGATAAGTGACATCACATCACAATTTATTATAATGAATGGTCAAGATAGAGAGTTTAAGACCTGAAGATTTAGAAAACTAAAATACTTAAAATAAAATCTAGCAGTAACCAACATAATATACGAGTTAATAGAGATCTCTGCTAGTGAATATGCTTAACAAAAAAACCTTGTGGTTGTAATGTGTTAAATTGGTCACACATCACCAGTGCCAGACGAAACTGGCTACACTGGTCTCTAGCAAGAAAATGGAAATAAAAGAATGGCATGTTATAAACTGCCATTATAAACCTCCAGCTCCTATTAATCCTTTGACTGCTATTCTTGTCTTTGTCCATCACAGGGGCGTTACACTAAGATCCGAAATGAAACCCGAAGGTTAGGTTGGTGTACGTAAAACTTTACGAATGTGTCTAGGTCCTCATAGTATGGTAACGCGCGTCGTAACCATACTATACTTCTCATCAGAAATATGTCAAATATCGTATAATAGGGAATATTATGAGGATTTCAAATCCTAATTTTGATATTTTAAATTAAAATTCAATTTATATACATTTTTCTGATAATCCTTGCAAAACATAATCTTGCTAGGTGTTTCGATTATTCTTTTAAGAAGTATAGGTTCGAAGTGAATGATAAGTATCATAGATAATACTTTTAATTTTAGAAGTGAAAAAAAATATACCTTACTTCAGACGTCGAACGTCGAATCGAATATTCGAGTTTCGTTTCGGATCACAGAGTAACCTAGATGTTGCAGCCGCGAAACTAATTTTAATATCATCACCATCATCATCATCCACAGCCTGTAGGGTCTCCCACTGCTGGGTATGGGTCTCTCTCATATTCTACCACTTTTCTTGTTTTTTGTCAGTCGCATCCAGGTTCGGCCTGCGACTTTGACTATGTCGTCGAGCCATCTTGCTGCCGGACGGCCGACGCAATTTCGGCCACCATTCCGTTAGCTCTTTATTCCACCTGCCATCAATGCGTCAATATTAATATTATACATATTTATCATTTATTCGTATAGTTACAATTGCGTAGTTTTACTTTCATGTGATTTATCGTGAATATAGTCCAGTGGGGGGTACTTTGTCGTTTGAACTCCCGTGGGCGTTTCGCAAAGCATGGCGCATAATCCGCCGCCGAGCTAGATTTCGTGTAATTTCGCCTATTAATCGTGGACTATCTGGTGCAAAACGGTATTAGGTGGGCGGTTATAGCTGCCCCTGTCGCCGGCATCGAAAACGGGACTCCGGTGAGTTGGCTTGTTGTATTGTTGCCTATCAACTGGATTATCATTATTTCGTATTAGTATTAGTATTGTGGACTTTTCGGTTCGCTAATTGTGTTCAGAAACACCAGGTTTTGAATCTGATTTAGTTAAACTTCAAAAATAGAAAGCTTTGAGAGGTTTCATTGTGAAAATGGTGTTATATTCTATTGTTTTGTGCAGCTATGACCCGCCAATCGCCATATTGGCATGTAATAATTTAAGATACAAAAAATAAGATAATCATAATTTTTTAAACTATTACATGTAGATACATATTTTATATATGATTTCATTTTTGTGAATATATATAAAATATATGTTTATTTATTTACACTTCGGGTTCATACATAAATTACGTCAGACATTAAAAGAGAAAAGAGGGTCGAAGAAGTGTGACAATGTGACAAGGGGCGGGAAGGGTCTAAAATTTTTTGACATCGCATTTTATTAAATATTTTATTTTATATCAAAGTATTCGTAATATCTCGACTGCCTCGGTGACGTAGTTGTACTAAGGTACGGTTACAAAGCTGAGGTCTCGGGTTCGAATCCCGGGTTGGGCCAAGTAATATTGGATTTTTCTATTCATTATCAGCCCAGGGTCAGAAATTTGTGCCCGATATGGCGATAAGCTCGCCACCTATCACATTGTGGGACGGAACATACAAGGCGAAATGTGGTGTCCTGGCACCTCTGCCTACCCTCTCTGGGATATAGGCGTGAGTTTGTGTATGTATGTATGTATTTAGATTTTCAATTCCATTAAGGCCTCCTTTTGGCTTAATTAGTATTGTATTTTAGAACCATGACAGTTCATTATCGAAATAAAAAAAAGACAAATAACCCAGTAGTATCATATCTACTTTAGGAAAAGCTTTTCAAATGTCACGATTCGAAGATGCAGCAGAGTGCACCAATAAATCAAAGAAAGAAAGCATCAAAAGAAAATATTTGTTGGCTACATTTGTATCAGTGCGGAGATTGAACCTGCGACGTCTTGTGCGCAACCTGATCTCAAGCCACTACGCCATGGAGATTGCAAGTTGTAAAGATGTGCGCCTATATTACTTAAAAAAGATGAAATGAAAAGAAGCTTTGTTTAACTATTTTATTTTATTTTTAAAAATGAATGTAACAAAAATGACTTACACTAAATGATATGGCGTAGATTATGGTAATACCTAACGAAATAAAAATGACGTACTTGGTAAGTCCCTCGTATGCTCGAGTATATAGGCACTTCTATTTTTTCTATTTCTGCCAAACAGTAGTAACAGTTGTGTTCTAGTTAGAAGAACGTGGCAGGTATTGGTTCTATCACTTTTACTCATTATCAATCCATCCATCCATCCATCCAAAGGAAGTCCACTGCTGAACATAAGCCTCCCCCAATGATTTCCACAGAGACCTGTTGGAGGCAGCCTGCATCCAGCGACGTCCTGCGACCTTTACCAGGTCGTCTGACCATCTTGTGGGTGGACGTCCTACGCTGCGCTTTCCGCTACGTGGCCTTTTTGGCCACTTTTCGGTCATCAGATCTCCGCGCTATGTGCCCTGCCCATTGCCACTTCAACTTGCTAATCCGGTGGGCTATGTCGGTTATTTTAGTTCTCCTACGGATCTCCTCATTTCTGATTGGATCCCGTAGGGAAACCCCGAGCATAGCCTTCTCCATAGCTCGTTGAGTGACTTTGAGCTTCCTAATAAGGCCCATAGTGAGAGGCCACGTCTCGGTGCCGTAAGTCACTGGCAACACACAACTATCGAAGACTTTCGATTTAAGGCACTGAGGTATTTTGAAGACGTCGCGTAGTTTCCCGAACGCTGCCCAACCGAGTTGGATTCGACAATTGACCTCTCTCTCGAAGTTGGACCTGCCTAACCGGACAACTTCAAGAGTCGAGCCCCCAACACCGATGGGGGTGGGCACAACATGGACATTCGACATGATCTTCGTTTTGTCCATGTTCATTTTAAGACCCACATGTTGAGAGACTCGATTCAGGTCTTCGAGCATAGTGCTAAGGTCTTCCAGCGATTCTGCCAAGACTACAATATTGTCGGCAAATCGAAGGTAAGTAATATACTCGCCGTTGATGTTGATGCCGAATCCTTTCCACTGCAAGAGCTTGAAGGCATTTTCCAGCGCGGCAGTGAAAAGTTTCGGAGATATGACATCTCCCTGTCTCACGCCTCTCTGTACTGGAATAGCCTTTGTGCTCTGATCTTGTACTCGGACCGACATGGTGGCGTTGTTGTATATACACCTCAACACTTCGATGTACCGATAGTCTATGTGGCACCGCTGAAGAGACTGTAGCACAGCCCAGGTCTCGAGAGAATCAAAGGCTTTCTCATAGTCCACAAACGCTAAACAAAGCGGCAAGTTATATTCCTCGGTTTTTTGTATAACCTGCCGTAGCGTATGATTTATGAATATGGTCTATGGTACTAAAGCCTTTTCGGAAACCGGCTTGTTCGGGAGGCTGGAAGTCATCAAACCTGCGTTCGAGACGATTTGTGATGACCCTCGAAAACAACTTAAAGACATGGCTCAGGAGCGAGATGGGCCCGTAGTTCTTCAGCAAGGTGTTATCACCCTTTTTGAAGAACAGTACCACCACGCTCCTGCTCCATGCCTCTGGCGTTGAGCCCTCGAGGAGAACGGAGTTGAAGAGCCTCTGAAGGACTTTCAGTATCGGCGTTCCGCCCGCTTTCAGAAGCTCTGAAGTGATTCCGTCCTCACCCGGCGCCTTGTTGTTTTTAAGTTGTTTGAGGGCCATCTCAATCTCACACAGGCTGATGTCCGGGATATTATCGCTAAAGTGTCGGATCAACTCGGCTCTCGGGTCTTCGGCCGAGCTAACAGCAGGTTTGGCAACCGAGGTGAGGGGGAGATCGAGAGGTTCTACGGACAGCTAAAGCTCGATCTCCCTTAATACCTCTGCCCTCGTCGATACCACGCGACCATCGTCTGTCTTCAGCCTAGACAACTGGCTTTGCCCAATAGACAAATCTCTTGCAAAAACTTTGGAGCCTCTGTTCCGCTCAATTGTCTCCTAATGCTCACAGTATTGTGAGCACGGACATCGTGTCGCAAGGACTTCCAGATCCGTCCATTGAGCCGCCGATATGCTTCGGCGTCATTGGAAGACTGCAGCGTTAAAGATCGACGTTCGGCCATGAGGTCAAGAGTGTGGATCGAGAGTTTTTGTGGTCTATCTCTACGGCGAGGTCTAAAATACTTAGATCCCACCATATGGACAGCTTCTACCAAACCGCTGTTTAGCTCGTCCACTGCAAGGTTTTCTTCTAGACAATCAAAGCGATTTTTCAACTCGAGTTGAAAGCTCTCGGGGTTTTGGATATGAGCGCGAGTAGGTCGGAGCATAGATTTCATCAAGCAACGCCTTTCTGATTGGACATTGATATTCAGTGTGCCCCTAACCATTCGGTGATCACTACCGGTTTTCACCCTGGTCATTTGATTATCAATACATATTAGTAATTATCTTATACTCCGAAAAAATATGTTTGCGTTGCTCTCCCTGAGATTTTTAATGCTCCCATGGCAGGGATCACATTGTGATACACAAATTAATTTCTGCCCATGCTAATTGAAGTTCTGGAATACAATACCGGTGTCTGACGAGAATGAACTTACTCCAGATACCCGGAACTTATGCCGAGCAACTTCTCACATTAGTGTTGAAATAAATAGCAAGAACAATCACGATTTGTAAGTGAAGTCGATAATAACATTTCACAAGTTAAATTATGTGATTTGCGATTGTGATTCACAAAGGCGATTGGCTATAAATATTATACGGTCTCGTGTCATCTACAATGGAGTCAGTTTCTTTTACGAACAAATTAAAAAGGAAACTGAACAGTCAATTCTGTGTGTGTAATTTTAAATGAGAAAAATGGTTATAATATATGGTCAGTTTCTTTATTATCCTACTAATTCTGTGAGGGGCACTTAGCATTAGCAGAAATATAGAGCATGCTAAGGCTTCTAAAATAACAAGGTAGTGATGTTATTTTATAAAAGGCAATGAGGTAAATGGTTGCTATGAGGTATAGAAGATCTAAGTTTCGTAAGTCTAGCCGAATAGAGCGCCTGGTCCTAGCGGCTGGATGCTCTTGAGAAGGCCCTCGTTGTTGGAGTAGACAGTGCCGGCTTCCCCGAGACCATAGGGCTTCTCCCCCCGCGTCTGCAGGAAGTACCAGCCGCGTGCGGCGGGGGAACAACCATACCCCATCAATCTGGAAGAACGAAAATATGAATTACTGGTGGTAGGTCTCTCATGAGTATCATAACCACCGCAATGTCTATTTCTCCCACCAAACAGCAGTTATATACACTGTTGTGTTTCGCATTGAAGGACATTGTAGCCAGAGTAACTACTGGACGTATTGAGACTTTACATCTTATGTCTCAGGACGGCAAGCCACAACTCAATGGGTGAGCGCAGTGGAATGCCAAGCGTTGCTTTGTAATTCAAGGTGTTGTTTGGTTTTGCTATTGTTTATGAGTGGTCGTATCTATCGCTTACCATTAGGCGAAGGGCATGCTCTCCTAGTAATTCATTGCAATAAAAAAAAACGAATTAGAGTACCCAAGTGACTCGCCGAGCTCCGGAGCTCTACGTCAATTCTGTGCCATTACCGATC
Organism: Hyles vespertilio; assembly: GCA_009982885.2. Classification (NCBI taxonomy): domain Eukaryota; kingdom Metazoa; phylum Arthropoda; class Insecta; order Lepidoptera; family Sphingidae; genus Hyles; species Hyles vespertilio. The sequence continues at coordinate 5,192,303 of CM042823.1, read as the reverse complement.
AAGCGCTGATCTACCATAGTGGGCACGATGGGTATGCCCACAACTCTAACGGACTTATGACGTCACACTTCCACTCTATTGAGATCGACTGACTGATAAATACATAGTTATAATATAGAAGAAGAAGGTTAGTATAGATAAACAATTCCTATGTAAGAATGTTGCACTATAACGATCATGAACAAGATCATACGCAGACTCTCACTTCGTCCTTTTTCGGGTGGTTATGCTCACAACCTTTTTTCAAGACTGGATCCGCCCCTGTTACCGATCCTGGCTAACCTAACCTGTATTGTTGGAAAAGTATGTAAGGCATCTAGTACTCACGCGACATTCCGCTCGCACTTTCTGTTCCGGAACTGGCTCCAGCCGGTGCACCTGACTGAGGGGAAGGATCGCTCGTTGACGATGGACTCTGCATACAGCTCCCACGCGCGCTGGTGGCTGCAGGTCTGGAGGAAACACTCCGGCTGCTGCGTCCCACCGTTGGGATAGAAGTCGGCGTCACCTGGACGTAGAATGAATACATATAATTTACATAACGTCACGCCTGTATCCCATAGGGGTAGGCAGAGACTATAGAACGCCGCTTTGCTCGATCTTGACATATTACATTCCTGACATATTTATATAATTTACGATCACACATATTTAGAACAAAAGAAGACTGGTCACTTAGAAGTTCTAAACAAAGCATATTGCAAATGAGTTCTTGAATTGAAAAATCGTTTTCTTTAATATAAATTATTTTATAGACTTTTCCAATGACACGCAACTAAAGAGGAATATACAAATTTAAACACCTTCTTAGCTTTGCATACAGCGGAAGTAACTGACTACTTTAAAAAAATGTATTTACGAGTATGTTCTATGTCAGTGGCTTATTTAAAAAATTCTTACCAATAGGCTCAGTAATTCCCAAAGAGCCATGAGTAGTGTGAATAACATCAACAAAGTCAGCGTCTGACGCGTTAAGCTTGAGGTTTGAGCCGACGTCGTAGAAACACGGCCCGGCGGGGTCCAGCCCGGAGATGCGGCCCAGCGTCTGCCCAGTCAGCCGCGTGAACTCCTTGCCCGTGAATCCTGAGATGTGAGCGCCGAGGCTATGGCCGATTAGGTGGACTGCCTTCGGGTTTAGGCCGCCTGGAAGAATAATCTCTTTGAAACAAGAATGTTAGGCAAGAGCCCATCGTTGCGGCCCATGGACTCGTTGATTAGTTCCAAATCATTAAAGACTTATTTGCTATAGAAGTTTTGACCAACTGCCTGCTTAATTCATTAGACTACAGATTATTTGATTTTTTTTATTGCAGTGAATGGCGAGACGAGCATGCCGTTCGCCTGATGGTAAGCGATGCGACCGCTCATGAACAGAAGCAAAACCAAACAACACCTTGAATTACAAAGCAATGCTTGGCATTCCACTGCGCTCGCCATCCTGAGACATAAGATGTTAAGTCTCAATATGTCCAGTAGTTATTGGAAATAATTTCTAATTTCTTTGCCGCATCAAGGATTTCATATCTAGATTTGGAAGTTTATAATTATGACTCATACACACATTTCACTCATCTGCTCTCATGCACAAAATCATCCATTACAAATTGCTATGTTAAATGAAATTGGTATACCTATGTGATATAGGCCATTATCCTAGTGCAGTACCGCAGCGAAATGTCTATGTAAATATTAATAGCATTTTTTTAAATTGCAAGGTGTGTAAATGTTTTATTAAATAAAAGTTTATTAAGTATGATGATGTTAAGAAATGTAATACGTTAGAACGCATTTACTTAAAAGGATAATTAATTACTCTACTTCAATAAACCTTTACATTTTCCTGACGATATTTCCTCGTGAATAATCTGCGCTACAATGTCATGTAGCGGCGTCGGCATGCAATGTGATGGGAATTAACGTAATTATACCATTTATAAACACGTGGTACACGTGGCTGTGGATGTAAATCAAGTGATCTTGGTGTGTGGTCATAAGATTCCTGTCATTTTGACGTCATTCCATGGGAATATTGGCACTCCAGACACGCCAAATATTCAACCATACTAGGTAATCGCGGTTTTTGGTGATGTAATCGCACTATAAAATTGAGGAGCAGTTTACATAATGATTGCCGGAGACCACAAAGATAGTAAGATATTCGTATACGCCTTTACTATTTCACACATGGAATCCATATTAAAAGCGAATGTCAATTTCATACAATGTATTCTACTCCACTAACATAAGAGTCACTTGTATAGGCCCGTTTGAAAGATACCGAAAAGGTAACAGGTCATTTACACTTTTTGGGTTCAGCCTGTGCTTAGGAAAGCGGTTTCAAGAGCATTTTACAGCAGTTGTAATTAAATTATTTGAATTATATTGCCTTGACAATAAATGATACTTTAGCGTGCTAATATTTAAAAAAATACTTATTCCGACTTCCCCTAATGTTAGTTCCATTTAAAGGAAAGTGAACCCGTTAAAAATGTTTACAGTTAACACAATTAAGTCAATCAACGGAAAATAAGAAACCAGTCGATTTTATGTCTGACGTAGTGATAGTATAAAAATATAGGTATAACTTGTTAATAATTCAATTTTATCCCTTAATGATTCAAACTACATAAATTATAGGTACAATGACGTTATTTACCACTTTATTAAAAGCAAATTAGTCAGCAATAAACAACTTACTACAAATTGTGGTTAAGATTATGTCATTCGGTAATCGCTACAATTGATTTTCCGGAGACACAATACCTTTTTCCTCTTCCATTCCTTCCTAGTTTGAGGAAGCGACAATAAATCTACAATTCGTGACGGTCATCATTAACCACAACGGTGAACCGTCGACTCGCATGGCGGGCATTTGCAGCCAACATAGTCAGCATTTTGTAGTCATGACAAAGAGTGTCTTTTGTTTCTGTATAGAGATGAAACCTGCCTCTGGATTCGAAGCCAGCAATCAGCTAACTGCGCCACAGAGACTATCATTACTCGCAACATGTAATTCTATTACGTGAGGTAAATAATTAATTGCTATACATCAACAGTAATAACCATAATGTAACTATATTTACTTTACCACACGATGTAATGATTCTAGTCCTAGATAATAATAAATGAATACAACCAACAGTCACATAGTCTGAATGCCACATTAAGATCAATTAAGTCTTGTCTCGTGGGTATAGACGTAAAAGAACCGATTTAAAACGTTTTAAATTTAATGTAGCCGTTGTAAATCCAAAATAAATAGTTTTAAAAAACATTGATCTCGATTTGGGGATCGAACCGGCCTCTCGTTTCACAGTCGGCGTCTAACCAACTGTCCACGGAGAGCCACTACGCATAACATGAATAGTTAATAATGTACTCTCAAGTGCATTTTGCATAATTATATGCCATGGTTACTTCTATTACACCTTGTTGGAATCAAATGATTTGCGGAAACATTTACTTTGATTGTCCTAGAGCCCTAAGCGATGTTTTCTTGTTAACTAACCGGTGTTATTGAGATTAGTTCCGTCGCACGATCTCAGACATATATTGTTTACTATTTGTTGTTATTTTCAAAGATCTGTTAATGATTGAATAACAATAAAATATTGTTTAGCATAATATATCTAAAAAAATTCAGCTTTGCCCGCCTGATATTAATCAAGAACATTTCAAAATAAATATTAAGTTTTAAATAAATATGTATTTTTTTTATTCTTAGTTATTTTTCAATCCTGAATTTATCATCTCAGCCTCTAAGGAATTAGATTTTCTAATAAACATAAGCTTAAAAACAGTAACAGTCAGAGGTTTTTTCGCATTTATATGCATCAGTATGTGGAATGCTTACGTTGTACCATGGCGGCGAGCACCTGGCCTAACCTCTCTCCGATGAACTGCACGTAGGTAGAGGAGCGCAGGTAGAACCAGCCGAGGTAGGCGCTCGAGTCCAGAGCTAGCACGTTGCATTCTCCTGAGAATTATAATAATTTCGGTGTTTTAGAAGTAACCGTTCATGATAAATACACGCAACAGCCAAATATGCAGTGGGGACACTAACTCAGTCTTATGATGTTGAAATACTACTAGAAAGAAAATACAAAAGACTTCTAGGTGTTTCGTGGGCGCCATAAACATTTATTAGGCCAGTAGCCAGTGGCATTATTATCATTATATGACTTAGCATCTTATCTCTCAGGATGGCAAGAGCAGTGCATTAAAAAGCATTACTTTGTTATTCCTGGTGTTGTTTGGTTTTGCTACTGTCTTAAGGGTCGTATCGCTTACCATCAGGCGTCATTTCAATTACAATGGCATGCCCATTATTCATAACTATAAAAAGATATGACTATGCAGAAAAGTATCATATACCTTTCTTGCGGAACGCGTCGAGGATGGTGGTGAATGTGTCAGACGTGGGGTTCGAGAGGAACCCGTGTGCGAAGATGATGAGCGGCAGGTTGGGATCGTAGTGCCGCGCCGCTGGTATCTGCTGAGCTGCCTCTGTCAGCTTGTACACCACTTGCATCTGGCTGTTGAACCGTCAGATAATTGTATTTTACCAGCTATAGCCCCTACTGAGCGAATGACTTTATGAAATCGATAATTCAATTGAAAGGTTTAAGGGTATTCACTCATCTGGACTATTGTCCACCATGGCGTATTGCGGGCTGGCGGAATTAATAACTTATTAAGCTAACACGTTTCAAGAACCCTATGGAAGTATCTTCATGAATAATCATTTAAAAGAAAGTAAAGGCTCAAGTGATTTTCTTCGCTATCTAAATATTGGTCATGGCTAATTATAAACATATAAGTTGATAAAGTTGGACGGATGACCTGGTTAAGTTGGAAGTCGCTGCGTGCAGACAGTTTCCAACAGGTCAATGTGGAGGTTCTTAGAGGAGACCTATGTGCAGCAGTGGGCTAACTATAACTGAAGAGAATGATGCGCAGAATAACTGATGAGTGCACCTCAATTTAACTGTAGAACGTCCTAAACCTAATTAGCTATGATTTTGTGGCGACATTATTATTTATTATATAACCCGATACGCGACGGTTGCCTACGTCACTATGACGGGTTTTCCGAGATTGTGTATGCTGGTCGCCATCCAGGCGATTACGAATACGCTACCGCAAACCATGACGTAGAATCAATGAATTCACGATCGTCGAAGTGAAGATAAAAATAAAATAACCACCGGGAAGAGGTCATATCTCTTGTCACTCGAACAATCATGCGTGTTTAATACTATGGGTTGAAACCGAAACTTGTACTTGAATATAATGTCATTATGATGGAACATGGAGCTGTAGTAATCCAGATAGACTCAACAATTTTACAATTCTTCTAAAACACTTTCATATACTGGCCTAGTACGAATTGTGGGTACACATTGGATCTTTCCTTTACCAACCGGTTGTCTGGAAGAGATCGCTTAAAGCGATAAGACCGCCAGTTATATCACCAACTTTATTTTTCTATAACTATTGTTTTCTTCTTTTTCTTTTGTTTTTGTCTTTTGTTTATCTTTTGTATATGGTGTTATAATAAAGAGTTATTATTATTACACATCTTGCAAATTCTTATTGACAAGTCTTGCATACTTGATGAAAGTTTTCTCGTGATTTTCGCCTTTGCCATTTTATTGAGAGTCTGTTTTTGTGTGTAAAATGTATATTTACTTACGGGCTATAGTAGTTTAGCGTCAGTCGGTTAAGATCGCTTTCATTGAGAGACTTCTTCGCATAAGAGTTTATCCCCAACACTTTCTTCACCGTGGCACCTGGGAAGAAAGTTTTAATTTTTTAACTTAACTTATATTTAATTATATGTTCCTCTACTTTGCGTTGCTTATTATGGTTTTGATAGTGAATAAGGCTCATGTTCAGAGGCAGGAATTTCTGTTTAATTTATTTTACTTATTTTTCTGGTTTTATTTCCAGAGTCCGCCTAGGTTGCATGCCTAGGATCTTGCCTAACAGTGGTTAAATTGATAAAAGAAAGTAAGTAGAAGATAATACATTGGCTTGTAGCTGTAGTGAGGACTACCGACTCTACGGGTTGTGCAACAGCCCCTGCTTCTTTCTGCACTCCACTCGCCACCTGCCCCACCAGTCTATTAGCAGCGCCGCCTATCGCCCCCAAATCCTCTGGTTTCTCATTACTAGTAACATCTAGTAATCCAAAAGTCCCAGTCTTGACCACATTGGTTACAGTTGCTACAGGACTTAAGTTGGTTCTAGTGACTCTGTTGGTGACTGAGTTGGCCACTCTAAGGGGTTCCTTGACTAGAGGGTTGAGAACCGCGCCGAGAAGATTCGGGAAGCCAGCCTGCGTGCTGACAACCAGCAACGCTACGAGCATGGAAACCATGGTGTAGTGGACCTGAAAAAACCGGTAAATCAGTGAGTATTTGGTCTGAATATGCAACGATTCATACTGAATATGCAACTATTCATATCATAGGGTCTTAAAAACCTGTCGAGGGTCTTTATACAGATATATGATTTCTTCTCGGACGGCCTAACGAAGCGGTCGTAGGTTCTATACATACATAAAATGACGGCTTGTAATTATAATATTGCTAACGGGGTAGGCAGGCACCCGTATATCAAATTGTGTGTTCCGTCCTTCGATTTAAGGAGGGGTCAAGCCTATCGCCAGTTCGGGCACGTATTCCTGTCTCCAGACTGATAAAGAATAGAAAAATCAAATATACTAAAATACGATTCAAACCTAAGATCTCAGCATTGTTGTAAGATTGATGACCTCCCTAAAATTCGTGCTCGTGTCGAAATAGGTACATACATAATTTACAAAAAAGGTATAAAATTTCTCGTTTAAAAGGTCTTAGCAATGAACTCCGACATTTTTGTGTGTAGTGACAACTGCACGGTGAACTTGTCGTTAAGGACAATGTCATCGAAAAAGGTATGAAACGGTCTCTCTTTCAACACGTGTAACTACTTCGGTCAGTTCAATACATGGCATTTTTTTCTGAAATGTATATATTTTATTTAAATTAAGAGATTCCCCCCTATTAGCTAATTCGTCATTATTTTATGAACCCATAAACTGCAGGGCACGGGTCTCCTTTACAATCGAGGCTACCACGCTAGCTTAGTGCGGGTTGGAGTCTTTATATACCGTATAAACTCTTTAAAAATTGCAATGGTACGCAGGTTTCCTCACGATGTTTTTTTTACCATTTTTATTGGATATTTTAAAAGTTTGCAATTGTAAAATGACGAAGTTAAAAGGAAAACGGTCAAAGCGCAATCTACTTGACAAGGTTACAGTAATAGTAGAACCACAAAAAAAATTCCTAGTATGAAGGCTTTCGCTCCGTATTTATTGTTTGCTATTTATTTATTATTTACGCTTCATTGTATACCAATAAAATTATTAGTAGAGAATAGAATAGAAAAAAGAATGAGTAAGTCTTATTGCTCAAAGAAATTTCTGCCAGAAAAATGTGGGATAGGATGGGATGTGACCTCTACTGTTGACTAGAGGTGAACAAAAGTGTATTGAAAGTCGCTGGCACATGAGTAATGTCGCTGGTATGTTCTGAGGTTTGAACCCGTAAGTAGGAGCATTCTTTGCCGATTGGGTCCATTTCATGGCCACTACATACAGTTGTGTAAAACCATAGAGGTAGTACGAATGTAGCCTTTAGTAAAATTATAAACGTGACATTCATAACAATATTCCTTAATTTAATAACCATGTTATCGTTATTATCCGTTAAATCATGAAACATCGTCGAAAAATTTTTGCTTTGTAAGTCTAGTTATTATTTATTTGGACGAATGTATTTTCTAGTAGAACTGTATTTATCGAGAGAAATTATAACAACTTATAGGATTTTTATCATTAATTAATTTATGCCCGCATATTCACGCGCGTGGTTTTCTTAGATTTAAATGTCTACGAAACTCAAACGACATTAATGTAAGAACAATAATTCATAATTATCTTCTGAAAATTATCTTCTGAATTGGGGGAAAGATTGTCTATTCGGCATTTAAGTTCATCCGTTTCCAATAAAAGGTTTACTTCCAAAGACACACACATCTTCACAAACACGCATTTAGAATATTAATAAGAAATATAATATTGAATTATTATTTACCAACTAGATCAACCAATGATCATTACAAATACTTGCAATAGGAAAATAATAAAAATAAACGCCGCTTAATTCCATCACAACATGCACTACTTTTATAATTACCTGTAATTATCCTCAATAAACACAGGCGTGTTCTCACAATTTGCAATAAAACTGAGCACTCGTCTTCCACACTTTATAAAATCCGCAAGATGATTCCATCTAAGCAGGCGTGATCGGAATAAAGCTCTGGCTTAGTCAACGGGTTTTATATGTACTTATGCGTAGTACTGACTAATCGATATCAGTGGTAACAATATAACCTAGCTTTAAATTAGTACGAATATCTTTGAGTGACAGTTTTTGCTGTTTGTCCTCACACCCGCCCCTGTAGTTACAACCCAGGATCAACAGTGGCACGCGTTTTAATGACACCGAGCATTGTAGTTCGGTGAGATGGTAATGTCTAACTTATCTATCAACGAAATTATTAAATTAATAGGTGTTGAAAATATTTTTGTCCATTTCCTCGGTAGCAAGTGGGAGATAGAACTATGAACTAGTGAAGAAATAACTTATGATATAAAGACATACAGTTGAAGAAGCTGTAATGCACCACGTTTAAAAATAATATTTCTTTTAAATGGGATTTATTATATGAGCTGTTAAATTTGATTTCAATAGTAGGTGTGGTACAAAGGGAAGCTTTTGGACTTGAGAAATGTCGTCTCAATTGTTCAGATTTGGAATTTGTGTCAAATATAGCGACAGGCTAGTGGTGGCCTATTGTTAAAGAAACGGACGCTAACTAAATGTCACTATTGTGACCGACCGTGGATCAACATGCTCCATAAAATCAATTAAAACGCTAAGCTCGGTGCAGATGAAAACCAATAGTAAGAATAAATCGTATTGTGAGCACCTGAATTCATAATTATATTCGGTTTAAAGGGTATAATTACACCGTGTACAAAGAAAAAAAATGTAATAATGACATCCTCTAGTAATGTCTACCTGTGTACATCCAGTTTCAATTTTCTTGCCCTCTTCAGCCTCTACTAGAGAGTCTACTGCTGAACATGGATCTCCCCCAAGGATTTCTTTTCAAATTCATAAAAAAGTATTTTGAATTTTATAAAGAATCAACATGTCATCATCATCAACCCGTTGCAGTCCACTGCTGGACATAGGCCTCTCCCAAAGTACACCACAGAGACCGGTCTGCTGCTTTATGCATCCAGTCGCTGCAGGCCCTCATGTGCAAGTCGTCCCGCCATCTGGCTAGAGGGCGTCCCACGCTACGTTTGCCAAGACGCGGTCTCCACGCCAGAACACATTTACTCCAGCTATTATTTGTTCTGCAACATATGTGGCCAGCCCATTGCCACTTCAACCTACTAACTTTTAGAGCTATGTCGCTCGCTTTGGTTCTCTGACGGATCACTTCGTTTCGAATGTTGTCCTTCAGACTTCGAGCATCTTCATAGCAAGTTACATACACGTTACAACTTGTCATACTACTTTCAAATGTATTTAGCTTCCTTTATCCTTTTTAGATAATAGAAAACCGGCTAAATAAAAAAGAGAAAAACGGTAAATTACAAAAAATATAAAATAAACAGCAACTATACCTAAATTACGTTTTATTGGTGACTGATTTGTGTCCACTTTAAAGCAATTAATAACTTTAATATTAATTTTTTGATGCAGTCTTCTTGTTATATCTTGTTTTTAATTTTATTCCGACTTTTTGTTCTTTTTTTTTTAGCATAGAATTTTTCCAGATGTTTTAAATATCATCGAGTTTAGTTGGTAAATACAAAGGTTTTGCTAAAATAATAATTTAATCCCTTGCGTACAATAAAGTGTTTAAAAATAAAAGGGTGTACATTACCAAATACGACGATAGGAAAAAATACAAAAAAATCGCCAAACGTTTTTTTTTTCTAAATAGTTGAATTGTGCCTGAAGTGACTATAAGTACCACCTGGCTTCTTTTCCTTCGTTGTCTGGATATACTCATAAACAATTATGGTAAAACTGACATAGTGGTTCACTCAGTGTGTCGCATTTAGCTACAGCCTATGTTTTTCAGTTTCTAGCTTTTCTTTAAATTCTAGTGCTGTTGTTTTCTTGATAACTTAATCATTCTAAAAACTCTACGGTGTATGGACGATGTACTTATAAATATCCCTTTTTACTTAACAAATTGTTCGTGAACCGTGTAAAAAACATCCTTTTGAGTTTTGGCACCATTTTGCGTAACCTTGTAAAATTATGTAAGCTGTATGTTTGTGTACGAAGCCCACGTGTCAAATTGACGTCAGATTTGGGGGTACGGCATTGTCCATGCCAAGTCGAGCATAAGGCGGCACGGCCACAATATCCTTTTATCGAAGCAATGCAGGCCGTTTTCAAAACCCTATAATTTCGTTGAGAATTAAACTAGTAGTCTTGTTTAAATTTAGATTTTCAGTAACCAAGCAGGCATTGTATAATCACGGTATATTTAAAATTTCACTTAATTAGAACCAGTAGTTTAGATGTTGTTAGGTACGCTAATTACGTAATAACTTAAGACACCTCACAAGATACAGTCCCCCGACAACTTTTTACGGTAGGAGGGGCCCTATTATATAAATCCGAAGTTCGAATCGTCGTGACGTTTTTCGTTTCGAAACGTACTCTGTAACATGAAGTTCGAAACTTCGGATCGAAGAATGAATGATTCGAATATATCGGCAATACGAACATTTACATTTTTATTTACTATATTCATCTGAAACGAAGTTTGAAACTTCGGACGAACGAAGTTTGTGACGATACGAATGTACCTACTCTGTAAATGTTCGTATTGCCGATATATTGGAATAATTCATTCTTCGATCCGAAGATTCGAATTTCGTGTTACAGAGTAGGTTTCGAAACGAAAAACGTCACGAAGTTTCGAACTTCATTTCGGATTTATATCGTAGGGCCCTTATATAGTAGGACCCCAGAACTGAGTTGCGAGACTTGGTTTTTTTCACTGGTTCTTTTTTGGTATATTTTTATTAAATACACCTAACAATAATCTATACTAAAAGCTGTTTATATGAACATGCTAATCTCAGGAGCTACTGGAATTATTTGGGAATGGGATTTTATCCATATGCATTCCTTATGCGAATAAAAATTATCAGTTGTATTTATTGCTTATAAATTTGGCCTTACGTAATTTCATTGAAATATTTAAATATTTAAGGAGATATTGTAACAGTTATATGTATAGTAAATTAACGATCGAGTATTTCGTGCGCTTCAATATGCGGAATGAATTAGACGGGACATCACACATCAAATTTTCAAGTTTCAGTTTGACAAACACACGACAGGGCCCCATTGATTGAAAAACTAAGGATAGCCCCTACTTTGTAGTATCAAAAGGATGGGTGCGAAAATCGCGCGAAAGTAAATATTAAAATAACTTGATTTCATTTAAACCGGGTTATGAACTAATATCTCTTTTTTACGAATCTTTCTGTCATAAGTTTCTGTCAACCATTGACTTATATTCTACCGATAGACGAGGCGCGTCATAGAAACTATTTGTCCCGTATTTGTCAAAAGCTCAGTAGCGACATCTAGTACGTTTACTTGAATATTACAAATTATGATCAAAGATTATTAGTCAGACAAGACAGTTCATGTCAATAATAGCTTTGCCTAAGATACTGCCTAAGTATAAGTACCGTCATAGCAATAATGTATTTGTAATGTTTTTTTTATTTACGTGAATTATTCATGGAAATGATGTAAATGAAATTAAATACTCTAACAAGTGTATAAGTCTGTCATGCAGTCAATCAGTGTACAATCAGTCTGACATTTATTATAATAATATTTATGAATTTTTAATATGCTGATAAGCCTTATTCGAGACTAATGACAAAAGGAATGGTACACCAGAAGTTTTCAAAAATGACTACCGCATTTGGAATATCTGAAATCTTCGTGTCGAAAATGGATTGAACGAATATAGGTATGAACTCATGGTTGCCACTTAAATCCGTTCCAATAATTATGGACAAATATTATAGAGATCTCCTTTTTTCGTAACCGACGCGGAAGAATATAAAACAATTTTAAATTATATTAGTCTTCAATAACAATGGGTTCGAATAGTCCATTAAGTAATTCATATTAAGAATAGGGTCTAAATACTATCCACTGTTTCAAAACATACATACAACACACATATTTTGAGTTATTAATTAACAAAATATGATAAAAATAACATACTTAAATCAATTTTCAACTACATTCTTCCTACATATTTGTATTTGTAATGTATTCGAATAGTTTATGCCTATTTGGTCTACTGATATGAATGTCCCTTGAATAATCTATATCTTATATAGTTCGTCTCTCTCACTCGGCGGGCAATTTTTATGCGCGGAAAGGAGATATACGATTAAGGAGCTCACCATGTATTATAACGAGCTCTAAAATATATTTAATCCATTAATAAATACAAGATCTGTATTATCGGCATTATTCTGCAATATTATATCACTGACGTTGTATTCTTTAAATATATTGTAACTTCAGAAAATTTCGCTGTCGGTTTGACGGGGAAAAGTCAAAATAAATTACTTATAAATATAAACAAAGAGGCGTACTATTGCGCGGCCGTCACGCGGCAGACTGATTCGTGTGCGGTGCTTGCACCGCACTTGGGTGGGACACGTTTGTTACAAGGAACGTCTTATCTAGTGTAACATTGATATCGATGCTGTCAACCATTTAGAAAATATTTGTAGCATCGGCTAATTTCAGCAACGCTCCACTGTAGATGTAATGGAGCATCGCACCAATTATGTACGTTGGAACACTATACGCTCTGTGCCCTGCGCATATATTTATATCAATGCCAGACCCTATAAAAATAGTTGGAATTTACACAATTTAAAGGTATTTTTTTATATTTTCACCAACAAAAGTAATATTTGCCTCCAGAAAGTAATATTTAGTATGTAGATCTGATGATGAAAGCGAAAGACAGGCGTCGGAACTCCATAAAAAGACAATATTATTAGAATTATGGTTTAGCCTGCGAGGGAATTAGATAGAGTACAAGTATATAATATTTCCTACAATGCTTCTCAAATGATGATGTGATTGGTTCGAATTGATAAACTGTTTGATATTTTAAGTGTTTGTTTTAACAAACATGACTGTCTGTGGTGAACAAAAATATATAATGCTGGCTGGCAGATATAAAAGCTTTTTTATGCGAAATCCCTTTAATTTTTTTATGTTGATCTAATAAGGTTTTAAATTCACATACCTTCATTATTCCTGTGTTGAACTCTCAGATATCCAGGTTTCCTCGCGACGTTTTCCTTCGCCGTTAACTTAAATATAAACACTTCAAAAAGCCGTGTATCCTGAGATTAAACCCACGACCATTAATTAAAGCGATGCACACACAACTATACTATCGCTTGCTTTTATAATATTATATTTCAATATTAAATCATTAATGTACCAATACAAAGAAGTCTCGTATTAAACAGAATTAAATAATTCTTAAAATCGCAGCGATAAGCTTAAAACTGACTACTGTGTTTTCCCTCTCATTTATACATAATGGTCAGCACTCAGTCTCAACGGTACCATTATGGTTCTTTGGAAGGTAAATATTTACTTTAAACTATTTAAATTTTTATACAGCTTCTATATTTTTAACCCGGCTTCCGCAAATACAGCTCATTCATAATTCATTGCTAATTAACAAAATAAAGATCAATTTTCATTTTCAATTTTAGATGTTGTACGGAGGGCCTAATATCTGCGAAACATTTATAATTATTGTATTTATCACGACATTTTTATTGTTTATTTCTTTGTTGGTTCAAATATTTTTTTGTGAGCCTCCGTGACTCTCACTCTTGTTTGAGAATCGGGTGTAAAATGCTGAGTCGTGGGTTCGATCCCGCATCGATATGTTTTTGTGTAATTTCAGTATTGTGATTTATCTAATATCCTTTTTTGAAACCCAGAAACATGTGTTTTTAAAATTTAATGATGATTTAATTAATATTTAAAGCGTTACAAACAGCCTTACATTTCAATTATAATATTAAAGATTGACAACAATCTATTAGCTGTTAGAGTTCCAATAATATCTATGTATTACGGAACACTTATGCTTAGTTTACATGTCCATTTAAGCATGTCAGAAAATACCTTAGAAAAAATTACATCTTTGTATATCCATTTGTAGTTATTTAATATTGATTCTGTATCAGCCCATATACGTCCCACTGCAGGGCACGGGCCTCCTATAAAATCGACAGTACGATTGAGAGTGGTTAGGCCATATAGTCCACCACGCTGGCCTAGTGCGGGTTGGCGGACTTACATACCATAGAAATTTTTTAAAAATCGCTATGGTATGCAGGTTTCCTCACGATGTTTTCCTTCACCGTTTTATTATTTAATATTACCGTTATTTAATATTGATTACTTACCGTATACTCGTAATTGCGATAATATGCACATATAAAAATTGCTATAATTATGAAGACAAATAAGTGCCATATTTATGATAAATTATGACGTAAAATTCATTAAACAGCATTCTATTAATATATTAATGTTTATGTGTATACCGATATGTAGGACCAAGCTATAATAATATTGTCTGCATCTCCCGCCAAACAGCATTGTAAATATAAATACAGGAAATATTGAGACTTAATATCTTATGTCTCGGAATGGTGAGCGCAGTGGAATGCCAAGCATTGCTTTGTAATACATGGTGTTGTTTGGCTTTGTTCTTTCCATGAGCGGTCCTATGCCTTACTATTAGGGCCGAAACTGCGTTAAGCGGGCACTCGCGCGGTTTCATACAAAAGTGCTCCGTCGCGGGGCCCGCCTTCGTGCGTCGGAACCCGTCGCGGGGGCACGCACGGTAAAGCGCGCAGTGTCCGCCAGCGGTAACGTGACGGTGATGGCATAGGGCACCGAGACGTGGCCTCTCACTTTGGACTTCATTAGAACTTAGAAGGCTCAAAGTCACTCAACGAGCAATCGAGAGGGCTATGCTCGGTATTTCCCTACGAGATCGACTCAGAAATTAGGAGATCCGTAGGAGAATAAAGGTCACCGACATAGCGCAAAGGATTCTATAGATGATTCATAGCGAAAGGTTCTAGAGTGGAGGCCACGTACAGGCAAGCAAAATGTCGGACGCCCGCTTACAAGGTGGACGGATGACCTGGCTACATTTGCAGGAAGTCGCTGGATGCAGGCTGCTTCCAACAGTTCGATGCGGAGACCGTTGGGGGAGGCCGATGTTCAGCAGTGGACTTCCTGTGGCTGAGATGATGATGATGATGAATATACTTGAGCAAAAATAAAGATTTTTTACTTAGCGCAATGTTATTGCCAGCCTTTCCGCTGGTGATATGACTGATACAGATTTTACCCTTAAGTTGTTGACCATCAAATATGGTTCCAGTTTCGAAGATAATACGCCATAGACCGGTATCGAAACTTTAAAATATTTGTACTGTTATATGTGAACTCCGTGGATGTTACCTCGTTGGCACGCACCCTCTCAAGAGAAGACGAAACACATGTGACAGTAGTTTGAATGTCTTTGGATGATTATTGATCGTGACTTTGTGCAAAGCGGATACCTAATTTTATTAAATAATGTAAACCACTTCTGGTAGTTTATATCAGAAGTGGGATTGCTCACTACGTCCACTTTGAAATTTTCAAAAGTCAGTTGGTTTATTTTGTTTGAGTGTCCGTGAAACACAAGGTTGCGATTGATAATCTCTGGTAAGCTTGTTTTGTATTGCTGTAGTAGAAAATGGGTCGATCCCGATCTCGTGACCGGTGTTATTCTACTACCAGCCGCTCGCGCGGCGAACGCTTGGTGAGACATCGTTCGCGCAGTTCAAGTAGAGGGTATACCCCTCCGGTAAGAAAACGACACTTTACTTGTAGTCGCAGCCGTAGCCGAAGCCGCAATGAACGTCGTGGTGAACGTCACACGCGCCGAGATCATAATAGCAGTCGCAAGAGCAGTCGCGATCGTAGCCGGAGTTGTGACTACGGGCGCAGTCGTGGCCACAACCATTACCGCTGTGATAGTAATCGGCGAAACGATAATCGTGAGTTTAGTGGTTATGAATCCTGGCACACTATAATGTCGCGTCTTCAGGCTTTAGAGTCGCAAGCGTATGATTCGCATTTATCAGGTCGATTAGCCTCTACTGAGTCACGCAACCCGAGCGGAACAGAACAGATTGTCGAAGCGATTCAATCATTGAAATCGGTAAGTACACATAGCTATTATGTGTCTAATTTTAACCCTAATATACATGACGTGGATTCCTGGTTTGAGGAAGTTGATCGGGCCAAGGTTGCAAATCGGTGGGATGAACGCGAGTGCCTCGCTCGTGTTGGTAAGTGTTTGAAAGGTGATGCAAGGTCATGGTTGGATGAGTGGGTTACCAACGACCGTTCATGGACCAACTTTAAAGAGGACTTTAGATGTTTATGTACCAAAAAGGTAGATCGGGCAACAATCTTGTATGAGGTAATGTCCACTAATTCTAATGGTTTTCGTACTTATGCTGAATATGCACGAAAATCATTACTTCAGTTGTGGGTTGTTAAGGGCCTTAGTGATGACCTAATCACCGATATTGTGCTTCGGGGTGTTACGGATCCCCAAGTTAAAGCAGCGGCTATGAACGCAAATTTAGCTCCGCGGGACCTGGTAGGTTATTTGGCTACCTTCTCAAAATCGGAAAATGCAGATGCTCGTGCTATGCGCTATTCGATTGCGCAAAGTGGTACCGAGAAAACGACAGTTACCAACCGACCGACTCCGGGAATTGGAATAGGCGTTAAATGTTATTTATGTGGTAAGTTGGGACACAAACAGTTGCAATGTTCTAAGAAGTCGAAACTTGCTGCCACTGGTTCTGCAACTGAGCCGGCCCTAAAACCGACCGCTGCTAAGATTGATCGATTCGTCTCATGTGCATACTGCAAAAAACAAGGCCATCACATACGTGATTGCTTTGTAAGGAAGCGTGCGGATTCAGGTAAAGTCAACTTTTGCTCAAGTTACTCAGCTCAAAAACAAAAAGACGTCGTTGTTGGTGTCATCAATGGAATTCCAGTTGACATACTTATAGATAGTGGTGCTATAGGGGTGTCGCTTATCTCTTCAGTGGTAGTAAATCATCTTTCTTGTACCAAGAAACCCACCAGTCGACAAATAAAAGGCGTAGGTAAGTTAATTACGCATGTTAATTTTTACGTCTCTCTCGTGGTTCAGCTGGAAGACGTTTCATTAGATGTGGACTTCTTGGTTGTCCCTAGTGAGTGTATGAATGCTCCAGTCATTATTGGCACCGATGTGCTGAATCGGGAGGGCGTCACATATGTACGTACCAAGGACTTGCAGAGAATCATACGGGCTCCTGAATGTGCTGTTTCTTCTGTGCATGATAACCGACAACGCTCGTATAAAACCAGTTTAAGCGGTCCTCATTTGGTTGATCTCAATAGGATCTTGGACGAGTTCTCCGAACACATGATTTCAGGCACGGCCACTTCCACGGTTACAACAGGTACCATGAGCATTCGTCTAAAGGACGATACACCAGTTCATTATAGACCGTACAAGATGTCATATGACGAAAAGTTGAAGGTACGTCGAATTATTCAAGATTTACTTTCGAAGGGTATCATTCGTGAGTCAGAGTCGCCTTATGCAAGCCCAGTGTTGCTTGTTAAGAAAAAGGACGGCTCTGACCGGATGTGTGTCGATTTCCGTGCGTTAAATGCCCGAACGGTAAAAGATCGATTTCCGCTACCCCTAATTGATGACCACATTGACCGTTTGGGTAAAAGCACCTACTTTACGACTTTGGACATGGCGACTGGGTTCCATCAAATAAAGCTTGATGAAGAATCCATACCACTCACCGGCTTCGTGACGCCAGAGGCCCATTATGAGTACGTAAAAATGCCATTTGGGTTAGCAAACGCGCCGATTGTATACCAGCGCATTATTAGTAAAACTTTGCAGAAATTCATCACTGATGGGAAAGTTCTGGTATACATCGACGATTGTTTGATCTTGTCTTCTTCCGTTGAAGAGGGACTGCAAACTTTGCGGGGAGTACTACAAACATTGACGGAAGCTGGGTTCTCGTTAAATCTGAACAAATGTTTCTTTTTGTGCACAGAAGTAGAATACCTGGGGCGGGTGATATCTAACGGTGAAGTGCGACCCGCTACTGGTAAGGTTCAGGCTCTTTCAGATTCCATTGCACCACAGAATGTTAAACAGGTTAGACAGTTTCTTGGGTTGGCGGGGTATTTTCGAAAATACATCCCAGAGTATTCCACCAGAACTGCTTGCATTGCGCGCCTGACTTGTAAGGACGTGCAGTTTCACTGGACTGCGGAACATGAAACTGTACGTCAAGAAATTATTAAAATTTTAACTGGTGCACCCGTACTTGCGATATTCGATCCAAGTTTACCTACGGAAGTTCATACGGATGCAAGTAGTCTTGGGTATGGTGCGGTTCTACAACAGGTTCATAGGGATGGTAGTCGGCGTGTTGTGGCCTATTATAGTCAGGTCACAAAAGGTGCTGAACCGAAATACCATTCCTATGAACTCGAAACCCTTGCGGTAGTAAATGCATTAAAGCATTTCAGGCACTATCTCATTGGTATTCAGTTTCTGGTGGTAACGGATTGTAATGCCTTAAAATCCACCCAAAATAAGAAAGACTTGTTACCGCGTGTGGCGAGATGGTGGATTTATCTACAAGATTTTAATTTCACCATTCTTTACCGAAAGGGCACCATGATGCCGCACGTGGACTATTTAAGTAGAAACCCATGTAATGTTAACAATGTCGAACGCCCACGTAATTGGGCTCAAATTGCTCAAGCAGGTGATGAGGAGACTCAAAATATGATTCGATTGCTTGAACAAGGTCAATTGGATGCGTCAAGGTATGAAGTACACAATGACATATTATATTACCGATATATGCCGACGGGTGAAGACCCGAGGCTACTTTGCTTTATACCTAAAGGTAACCGTTTGAGCCTCCTCCGCATCTTTCATGATGAGCATGGCCATGTAGGCGCAGATAAGGTAGTGGATCTAATTGTAAGACATTTTTGGTTCCCTAGTCTTAGAAAGTTTGTCACTAAATATACTTCTCATTGTTTAACATGTGTCGCCCACAAGCGTGTACCGCGAGCACCTTTACAGCCAATTACATCCTGGGAAAAATCCGAAGTTCCCTTTGAAACCTTACATGTTGATGTTCTCGGGCCTCTCCCTATGTCCAAGGGTTATAAGTTTGTCATGCTTGTGGTAGATGCGTTCACAAAATATTGTCTCTTGACACCTATATGTCGACAAGATTTAAATGAACTGAAACGAGTATTTAAAATTGTGTTATCGTTGTTTGGTACTCCTAAGTTAGTTGTATCAGATAGGGGACGCATGTTTGAGTCGACGGGCTTCACTTCATGGATGAAGGTCCTTGGTGTACAGCTTCACTTCATAACTCCTGAAATGCATCATGCAAACGGACAGGTTGAACGTTACATCCGTACGGTCTTGAATATGCTTCGTATTGCGGTCAATCATCAAAAAGCTGAGTGGGCTGAAGAACTATGGCATTTACAGCTCATTCTTAACCTAACAAAGCAGAAAACTACGCAGACTTCTCCTCTTAACCTTTTAATTGGCCATGAAAGCGCAACGCCTGCAATCCGAACGTTGGTGCGAGATGTGGCATTGAATTTAACCAAAGGCAACCGGGAAGCAAAACGGGAAATGCTCAGACAAAGGACGGCCGAACGGTTGAAAAACAATCAGACTCGTCAAGACATAATGGTCAATGAGCGCCGGAAGCCTCCTCGTGAATTCCAGAAGGGTGACCTGGTGTTTGTTGTCAAGTTTGCTCAATCTCAGGGTAAATTGGATTCTGGCATGCGGGGGCCCTATAGGGTAGTGAAAACCCTCTCTAATCACCGATATGAGTTAAAGTTACTTGCTGGATCATATGGAAAGTCTACTTATGCGGCTGCTCAGTATATGATTCCATGGAAAGGTGAATGGACCCCTGAGACGTGTGCAATATTCTTTGAAGGTGTGTGTTCACTCTTTAAGTACCTGTCTTAGATTGAAGCTGGTACCTTGGTTTGTTCCTTTTAAAAGCTTTTCGCGAAGAGTCATCGAGGGAGTACAGTGTCCTTTTCCCTCGGTGTGAAAGCTTTCCGTGTTCGGAGAGTCGTCGAGGGAGTACAGCCTCCTTTTCCCTCGGCGTGAAAGCTTTCCGTGTTCGGAGAGTCATCGAGGGAGTACAGCCTCCTTTTCCCTCGGTGTGAAAGCTTTCCGTGTTCGGAGAGTCGTCGAGGGAGTACAGCCTCCTTTTCCCTCGGCGTGAAAGCTTTCCGTGTTCGGAGAGTCATCGAGGGAGTACAGCCTCCTTTTCCCTCGGTGTGAAAGCTTTCCGTGTTCGGAGAGTCGCTAGGGGGATTAAATGCACCCTGACCCCTAGTGTAGATTTAAGTATTTCCTCGGTAGGGGCCCATACCGAGGACCTGTGTATGTGCATATGTTTAGACTTTTATATGTTGAATGTTTTAGCTTGTATAAACTTATTTGACTTTGACTTTCTGACTGGTTTGACTTTTATGACAATCTCTAACAAATTTACTTTGTTACATGTAGCAATGGAGCTCTGAAGTAATTTGGACTTTGGTTTCAGAGACTAATCATGGTGTGGATGATGAGAGTTTGAATCTAAATAAATAGATTCCAATGGGGCTGGCCCATCCTCAACGTTTGACTGAACAACTAGGCCTTTGCCACGCCTGGTTTCAACGTCTTTGCAAGAAAGGAACTTGCCGATGGCGTTGGATCATTACTTCGGTTGATTTCTACATCTTTGGTCGACGACGACTAAGCCTGTCGGGACGCCAGGGTGTCAGGAGAGGCCGTGTTATATGTGAACTCCGTGGATGTTACCTCGTTGGCACGCACCCTCTCAAGAGAAGACGAAACACATGTGACAGTAGTTTGAATGTCTTTGGATGATTATTGATCGTGACTTTGTGCAAAGCGGATACCTAATTTTATTAAATAATGTAAAACCACTTCTGGTAGTTTATAGTACAATAATTTTCATTTTCTCTTAATTTACTGAACTTACAACAAATTCTCCGCCTAGCAACCTAAATTCAATAAACAGCATTCCTGGCTGTCGTTTTTTTTTGCTAGTCGTCGTTTTGCTATGTAATAATATATTAAGCTCTCCATTGACACGACTGTACATGCACACCTTTAAAATTGAACCAGTGACACTGCGTAAATCCGGTCTCCGCGACGGGTACCCGCGTTCTCACGGAGCCCGCCCGCGTGTCCGCGCGAGGAGATGCGCGACGGTTACCCGTCGCGGGCGCCCGCTTAACGCAGTTTCGGCCCTTAGACGAAAGGCATGCACGATGCATTCATAGCAATAAAAAATAGATTCTTACGTTTGGTGAGTAACATTGTTGGAGGCCCAATACCCATTCCTCTTCCGACCTCCAATCCTTTTTTCGCTTACATTTTAAAAGCTCGGCAAACCATAATATTATGCATAATATGTAAGTCTTGTCAATTATGTTAATAGTTGATACTAATCTCCAAGCAACAGATAAACAGCCCTGTAATTTTTTGGGCCATTGGGCCAGAGCAATGATTAAAGAATAAAATCTATAATCATTGGGCCAGAGCTATAAAAAAATGTTGCACAGATTGATGTAAAATTGGTTGATACATATTAATATGTAGATTACATACACTCCTATGTATTATTAACAGGAAGGTGCGATTTCCTAGTTAATGTACAATGTAAATATTATATCATTTAAAACCTCAAATTCGAGTATCGTATTTATTTAAAGCAAACAAACTGACCAGTTATATAACGCAAAGGTTTCTTAGAAATGCCGGGGACGGTTTCCCAAAAAACAAGAATTTGAATTAGTTAATATAAATTGATAGTAAGGTCATGCACTATTTTTGTAGACTTATTTTATTTTATTTTATTTATTTTACTTTATTAAATTGACACAATGATGCACGTAATGGTCAGGGTTACTAAATGATCCAAAACGAAGTTCGAGTGTTCGAACGTGGTGTAGCGACATCATATTTTTATTTCTTTTAGTAAAACCTCCATGCCACTACATTGGGTGCACTGGCTTGTTTTGATGAAAAAGATGTCAAGACGTTTTTGATATATAAAAATAATTGATAGTGTGTTTTAATATGGTTTTAATAAAGTATTGTAAAGGATCCAAATTCTCTTTTATTGATACGGCGATAAAGTGGTACGTAAAACTGTACGAATGTATCTAGGTACCCCAAAAAATGTTTGAATCCTCTATTATAAGTCGTAACAATAGAATAAATTTGAAGTGAAAGATATACGTATCATATGAAATGAAATGAGATGAAAATAATTTATTGAATCCATTAAGATCTTCTACATCATTTAGATTCAGTTATTTTTTATCTACCACCCGGTTCGGAAAGCAGTTTTCACTAGAGAAAAACGGGCAAAAACTCTAGTGTTGCTCTTTTCAAAAACAGTTTACAATTGAGTGAGTAATATAAAAGTTACAAGTGGTTTAAATCGTATATCATCATAGAGAATGGTATTGAATTTTAGAAATGGAAAACATGTAACTTACTTCCAACGTCGAACATTCGAACATTCGAATTTTGTTTTGGATCATAGAGTGACCTCCATGTGCAAGACAAATAGAATAAAGAAATAGACCGCCAGTGTCATGTGAAATTGTATTGTAATGCCGCGCCGACTCCAGACTCTCGCGAGGTGCCTCGTAGAGGCTACTTACAGATACAGATACACAACACTTTATTGAACACCACAAATTACTGAAAAAAAATGCATAGAGACCTTACAAATAAGTGAGCAATTGGCGGTCTTATCGCTATGAGCGATTTCTACCAGACAACTAAAAATCATAGAATGGATCGAAAGAGAAGAAAATAAAAGTGGGCATTTATGTGAAATAGTAAAAATAATAATAAATTAGTTAGTTTAGGCGAGTGGAGGCTGCACGAGTGCTAGCCATCCACACTCTCGATTTATTCAGTTCAACGCTACGTCTACTACGGACTACGTCTACGTCTACGTCTACTATCGACTACGACTACGTCTACTATGGACGTGGTTGAAGTGACTGCGTTAGATACTTTATGTGCCTACCCATATTAACTTTTGGATCCCAGATTATTGGCTCCATTTGGTACAACTCCATAAAAGTGGTGAGCATATTATTACTCCACTCTGTCATAATAATTATACGCATCCTTAGTCTGCAGCCTTTAATACCAAAGTGAGCGAGCTCGAGAGTATGGTTGTTTCTCTCGCCTCACCCACTCGCGTCCTTTGACTCGCGCCCGAAAAACCAACACGAAGCGGAGCGACTCCTAGGCGAGGCGAGGCGAGGGAAGACGAGGCGAGCGCACCATCCCCACTCTCGCGCTCGCGATCCCTGGTGTAGCCTCGTGGAGTCTAGATGGGGCATAAGAAATGTATCTTATGTATAAAAAAAGAGATTCTCATTGAATTCGTCATGCCTAATAATTAATAATTTCTAAATACGCCAAATCTCAGTAACTTTCGTGTATGTACTGGATGAAGCGATGGCGACTCTATTATGTTCTTGCGCGGAACGTGTACAACGCTCGTCTAGATTTTGGAAGATTTTGTAGAACACATTGTGTCCAATCATCAGCGACAGTGAAGACGCGCCTTCAGGTTCAAATCCCGGGCCGGGCAAAGTGATATTTGATTTTTTTATTAATTATCATATCAGGTCAGGAATTTGTGCCCGATATGGCGATAGGCTCCCCATCTATCACATCGTGGGATGCTCAGAGTGGGATGGAACATACGAGACGAAATGTGGGTGTCCTGGTAGTAAGTTTATGTAGGAATATAATATGTATGGATTTTAACGCAGATTTTTTTCAATTTTTACATTCACGATGAGACATTTTAATACTTCTAACAGCTTTCATAGTCACGGGGCGTACAGAGATTTTAATCATCTGCTCATTTACTATTACAATTTAACTACACTTGTTATTGTAAATTACTTTTATTTTAAAATATAAACTCATTTGCAAAAAAAACGGCCACCTAAGCAATGAACCATTTCAAATGTTACTATTGGTTTGTTTGATAATTATAGGTACTTTTACTTTCACAATTTTGTAAATTAATAAGCAAATAATCGTTTTCGTCAGTGTTATCATAAAATTTTGAAAAAAATTATGGGTTTTAATGCTAAAGTTCACTAGTAGTGTATGCTCGCTAGTAGTGCATATGCTCGTGAAGTAAAAGTTAACAAAGATTTTTGATTGTTTTTTCTTTAATAAAGTAAAAGCAGATAAATGTTTAGTATCGAGTGTGACCCCCTCTAGCTGAAATCACAGCTTGAATTCGTCTGGGTATGCTAGCGAGGATATTCCCGATACTTGCTTGCGGAATACGTTCCCACTCAGCGGTAATCACATTCTTCAGCTCTCTGATGGTCTGCGGAGCCGGTTGTACTGATCTCACGCATCGTTTTAGAACGTCCCAGACATGCTCTATAGGATTGGGCCTGGTTCTGGAAGAAAACCATGTACCCAACCATGGGATGATCGCTTTCTTGTGAGTCGCGCATTGAGAAATCGCAAGTCTTCGTATGTGGACCTTAAAAACAACCCCAAAGAAGTAAGACATGTGCATATTAGTCTATGGACGGTTAGGAGGAGGTTTCTCGCGGCCAATATACGCAGTCATCGCCCGGCCCACAGCCCTAAGTTACTCCGTGAGCACAGAGTTGCCAGGCTTAGGTTTGCTCGAAATTGTGAGTCATGGACTCAAGAAGACTGGAATAGGGTATTGTTCTCCAATGAAGCCAGGATATCTCTGGTCGGTGAAGATCGACGTCGGCGAGTGCTACGAAGACGAGGAGAACGCTTTGCAGAGGCTTGTTTTGAAGAAATCACACCTTATGGTGGGGGCTCTGTTATGTTTTGGGCAGGAATAAATTCAATCGATCGTACAGAGTTAGTCTTCATTGAAAACGGCTCACTGACTGGACATCGATACATAACGGAAGTTCTAATTCCTCATGCACAACCCCCATTGGCCGCTTTAGGCGAAGACTCAATTTTTATGGACGACAACGCTCGCGCCCACCGGTCTGGCGATGTGGAAGCGTATGTGCAAGAGGTCGGCATTCGTCGTTTGGATTGGCCAGCTCGAAGTCCCGACCTCAATCCTATAGAGCATGTCTGGGACGTTCTGAAACGACGCGTGAGATCAGTACAACCGGCTCCGCAGACCATCAGAGAGCTGAAGAATGTGATTACCGCTGAGTGGGAACGTATTCCGCAAGCAAGTATTCGGGATATCCTCGCTAGCATACCCAGACGAATTCAAGCTGTGATTTCAGCTAGAGTGGGTCACACTCGATACTAAACATTTATCTGCTTTTACTTTATTAAAGAGAAAACAAACAAAAATCTTTGTTAACTTTTACTTCACGAGCATATGCACTACTAGCGAGCATACACTACTAGTGAACTTTAGCATTAAAACTCATAAATTTTATCAAAATTTTATGATAACACTGACGAAAACGATTATTTGCTTATTAATTTACAAAATTGGGAAAGTAAAACTACCTATAATTATCAAACAAACCAATAGTAACATTTGAAATGGTTCATTGCTTAAGTGCCCGTTTTTTTTTGCAAATGAGTTTATTTTCCGTTGTATCTTTAGGTGTAAAATAAAATCACACATTACTAAAAATATTATTTATTTTCTACATCTCTAATTTGATTACAAAAATATACACTTAGGTTATGTTCGTTTTTATACAAACTATTTTACTGCACAGTTATACAATGAAATATTATACACATCTTAAAGTATAACCCTTATTTCAAAATCGTAAGTTCTTCCTCTTTTCTAATATCTCATTCCATCCCTTTATGGGGTTATTTAGGACAAACATCAACGTTTCAACCTGTATCTACTAATTTACACATGTATTTATGAATGCTAATAGTCAAGCTACTGCTACAAGTATATGTGAGATCCACAGGTACCTATATGTTTCGGACTTGTTTGTGAGACCGAAAAGTCTCGTAGTTCCCGACACCCACGACACAAGACTCGATCTTAGTGTGGGGTCAGGACTATGTATATGAATCAAGGGCGGATCCAGCTTTTACGCCAGGGGGGGGGGCATTATAGTTCATGTCAGATTTTGCGCCAGGTGGGGGTCATATAGTTAATGTCAGAACACTGGGTCCAATTTCAATACTCCAATTCGTAATAATGACTTTTTAGAATTTGTTACAGGCGTGATTTGTGAACACACACATACTTTTTTACTTTATTTATCGACATACAAAGAATTAAATGTGCTTATAAATTTTATCAACAAGATAATTAATAAATTTTGTCAATCTGCCATGACCTCCCTGGATCCGCCCTTGATATGAATGTTGGGTAAATTTAATAATTTATTAATTATTTTTACAATTTCCATTACATTATTACATATGAAGGCACATATATTACTTGAATATACTGCTTAGTTAATTAACACGAATCATTAAGCCGGCATAATGATTTCGACTGACAATACAATCGTACATTTTACATCAGAGGCAAAACTATCATCACCTTAATCTATTTGTTTTATTTAAACATATAAAAATAGTTCTAATTATATTGTGCGTTGAAATAATAAATAACTATTTAAAAAAGAAAATCAATTTTTCTCTACAAGCAAAAACTTAAGTTTAACTTAAGAATGGCACTTACTAACTTACTACTTAACTTATACATTCAGTCAAAAAAATAACTTACAACGCTTCTACACATTTATTTTTACCAAAGCATTGAATTGAAGTATTTATTTTAAGTATACTTTCTTAATGATCTCTAAGATTTAAGCGAATATTACATGTGGGCCTCGCCCGGCTTCATCATTCACATAAATATTCTCAACAGAAACATCGTACCTTGCAATTTATGTTTTGTAAGGATTATCTGAAAACTTTATACAAAAATAATTTGAATTTAAAACATAAACATTATGATTCGGATACCTCATATTATTCACTGTTAAACGACATTTGATATAATATATTCCAAACTATACACATTTTAATACGCTTTTATTACCTTCAGACGTATGTTAGTAAGTAACGGAATCTTTGAAGTCGATTTTCGAGCACTTCAAAACGTCAGATTGACTCGAAATTTTGCATACTTATTCAGGACCGATGATAATAAAATAATAATAAAAAAATGAGAATTTACAAGGTGTTCCGGTTTTTGACGTGACAACGTCTTAAATTAGGTTGCGGCTGGGAGTCACTTATGAAAAAGTGTAACGCCCGGTAACGTAACGGTGCGCGCGCAGCACTAGAGAATTATTTTTCAGTTTCACCCACTTTTTCCAAAATTGTCCCATAGCCCCCCCCCTGCCTTCCCCCACCCTTATTCCGAAATAGTGCCTATTAGCCTCCCCACGAAACCTACCCCCCCCCCTCCCCTACCCCCACCCCGAAAATTACCTCACCCCCCAATCCTATCTCGGCCAACATAGGTCGTAGACCCACCGAGTTTGGTATCCTCGGAACCGTCTTGGTGAGGGCTACAAATTGACCCCGCCAGAAATCCCAAATTACGCAAAAATTACCCCCCCAAAAAAAAATATTTTACCTCCAAAAAATTAATTTAAGTTAGCCTCCCCACGAAACCTTCCTCCCCCCCCTCCCTTACCCCCACCCCGAAAATTTACCTCACCCCCCCCCCCCAATCCTATCTCGGCCAATATAGATCGTAGACCCACCGAGTTTGGTATCTTTGGAACCGGCTCGGTGAGCTCTACAGATTGGCCCCAACCAAATCCCCAAATTCCTCCCTCTCTCCCCTAAAATATTTGTCCAGGCATAACTCCGTCATTTCTTAAAGTAAACCCCCCGAGTTTGGAGTCAGAGGAATCGTCTTGACGAGCTCGACAATCGAGAGCAGGCAAAATACGATTTTTCTTATTGACGTGACAACGTCTTAAATTAGGTTGCGGCTGGGAGTCACTTATGAAAAAGTGTAACGCCCGGTAACGTAACGGTGCGCGCGCAGCACTAGAGAATTAGGCGCATTGAATCGGCGCATGCTTGTGTCTCTGTCTTTGTCTTTCTCGAACGTTCTTGGCGTTGGAAAAACAAGAAAGCGTCACAATACAAGTTCACACGTGTGGTTAAAGTATCGTCAGCTGTGTCTGTAGTGAAAATATGGAGTGCTTAGATTCGTCATTACATGTACAATGTTTTAGTAAACAAAATATATTTCTATAGTTAAAATTTGTGCAATTCTTATTTTCATTCAATTCCTTGTTCCTATTGTGCAATTTAATTATATTCATATCAATAAATATTCTACCGAGAAAAAGACGTTGTCACGTAAAATCTTCGCCCGTAAAACCGACTTTACAGGCAACCATTTTTTTTGATGAGAAATCTAAATGGACAGGGCCAAGAGCGCGTAAATTGTTCCGACGTAAGTGGTGCGGCGCTCCAGTCCAGTAGAGACAAAGGATAGGGTCATAAAAGTTAAACATTCACAAAGTTATAACTACAAGGGCAGTATGTTTTATCGTTTGGTAGTAAAGAGGTTATTTAGTTCTCATTTGTGCTGCACAATTAATTGGCAATTTTATTAAGACTATTGTAAACTAACTTTGACCATAGCTTTAATTTTAATAACGTTAGTATCTTTAAAGTTATAGTTTTTATAGCAGCTGAATGGCGAGACGAGAATGTTATTCGCCTGATGGAAAGCAATACGACCGCTCATGGACAGTAACAAAACCAAACAACACCATGAATTACAAAGCAATTGGCATTGCATTGCGCTCGCCATCCTAAGGCATACGATGTTAACTTTTTAAGTATATTTTTGTGTGTATTCCGTTGGAAATCCTTCAATAATAAATAAATAAAATAAAGTCCCATTATGTCCAGTAGTAACTCTAGCTATGCCGTCATTCAAATCGCAACACAACAGTGCATTTAAACTGTTGTTTGGCGGATGAATCTACATTGCGGTGGTACTCACTATAGTCAAAGAGACAACTAGCTCTAAATCGAGGCATAAACCCTTTGTTCGTTATTGCTATAGGCGTCGTTCTCGGTATCTCGTGTTATATATTAATCTTCTCTTCTTCTACATAATGTAGTTGTCAACTGACAATGAGGACGAGCCGGCAGTCGTCAGTGGCGAGTATGTGTCAGGCGGTGAGCTCGCGGGGTGAAGTGTCGCGGAGGGCGCGCAGCTGGCGCAGCGTGCGGCGGCACGACACGCGGCGCGACCCCAGCCGAGGGAACCCCAGCACGCGCTCCACTTTCACCGGGGCTTCTCGCCTGGGAAAAAACATTGTAGCATCTTAGAGTATTTATATATAGAGCGAGCGCTGGTACTTCAAAAACGTAGATAAAAATGGTAGTGCCGGGCCACCTTTTTCTGCCCTCCTATTGGCTAATATTTGAACAGGTTGTGCAACATTCATAAATTACTTGAAAAAATAAATAAAAATAAATAGTTTAGGTCAATTTAATTTCACTCAAACTCGTTTTAAAAGGAATATAGTTAAATATAATTTCGGCTATCAAAGGAATTTATAGCAATTTATTGCTAAATAATTAATTAAATTTTTACTAATATAGGAGCGCTACCAACATTACGAACAAGAAAATATCTACGTTTTTCAAAACGCGAATGTATGACAGCGCTCCCTCTATATATAAATACTGTAAGTGTAGCATGAAGACTTGAGAAGAATTTAAATTAGAATATTGATCGTAGCGAATGCTGTGTGGCATTCTAGATACACCCCCTTATTCATAAGTTTGCACAGTTTTCAAATGCCGTTAATATGAGCTAACTTAAATATGTTATTCATAGAGGTCAAATATCTCTAATCAGCTATTCAATAGCTTACAAACATTTCAATGGGCCGAGACACTTGTACAAGCAAATTTGAAGTAGAAAAATGGCGGGTGTCTGTCAGCTGGTCGTTTGATATTACTGACACTGCACTCGTGGTAAGGGGATAAAGAAGGTACACCAGTGGAAAAAAAACATAAAAAATAAACCAAATTACTTACAAAAATAACATTAAATCTTAGTAAAAGTCAGGAATACAGAAATAATAAATTTAATTACTTTATTTTGAACAATAGGGTCAGCGCTCGTTTTTTGAATCTAGATATTGGAGTATTAAATATGTCGAGATCTGATGTTTTATTGTTCAAAGTATTATATGATGATGATGAAAATGTTGATGATAATTATATAACGTGCCAACGCAAAACTCAAGCCATACCTGAAGAACATGTGGTGTTCCACGCTACAGCGCCACAGCTTCTTACAAGCCCTGGTGGAGGGCAGCTTGAAGCTGAGATGAGTCTCGTACTCATCAAACTCACTGGCACGCAGCTTCAAAGTATAGCAGCGTTTGTTGTAGCTAATCTTCAGCATCTTCGGCCACGGGAATCGGTTCATCAGGAGTCTGGGCAGAGAAAAATTAAGACCTTAAAAGAAATATTAATACCTATCCCTTTTAGGTCAGTATTCTGCTTGCATGCATATGGCATGAGATTATAAAAGTCTTTTAAAAGAAAAATTTAAAAGTGCCTATCCCCTTCAGGTCAGTTTCCTGCTTATGTAAGCATGAGAGCTAAGATGAAACCATAATAATGAAGATGTCCATGGTCATTACAGGTTTATCTTTAGTTGAAAGCTTTGGAAGAAGAAGTACTTGCGATTCTACCTAAAAATCTCTAAGAAAATTTATAAGTTGGATAGAGGTAACTGAAAAATAAGAGGCCGTGGGATCGATAATCCTAACACCTGCACCGTGAATATGTTTATGTGGCCCACAAATATTTATTTCGGTTTGGTTTTGCTACTGTCCATGAGCGGTCGTATCGCTTCCCATCAGGCACACGGCATGCTCACCTCGCTTTTTTTTATTTTTTATTGGGAAAACAAACAAGGGTACAGATATATTACATGTTAAAAGATATTAAGATTAAGGTAGAGTACACTCCATTACGTTTTCACGGATTACTTAAAGTAATAATGTAATTAACAAAGGTACAGTAGGAACAATTACCTACATATTTAATATACAATCGCTTTACGTGTTTTGGCGCATCATTAGGGCATATATAATTTGTTTTTTAAATACATCTTTTTTAAGAGCAAATATAATCTATGTTAATAAAATTATCATTATAAATTTTAACTAGTCTATGAAGAGGCGCCCGTTCTTCCGCATTTGTACGACTCGTAGTTGTAGCAAAAAGCGGATAGACGCGCACCTCTCGCCTAATTACAGTTCTAGGTACAACATAAAATATGTCATTAATTAGTTCTGGACAATCAAAATATTGTGTTTTAACCCATGTAACATCATGGCCTGTAACAGCAAGCGTCTCGACTTCAGTGTCAGTAACTCGTATTTAGCCAGAGATTCATCATACGGCAAAATAGGTTGTCTCTTATTATGGCATTTATGTTGCCATTCATTGCAATTAAGATAAATCGTCTACGGTAGTTTCCGATATCCACGATACAAGACTCGATATGTTATGTGGTCATCATATAGTATATATAGTATATCCTCACCCATCTCTATACACAGATATCCCGTGTGCACATATAGCGAGTACAATGTCCACATCATTGGAATCCCTCGCGCAGTGCATCTCCGCTCCGTACATGGACAGCTTCTTGGCGTTCTCGAGATAGTTTAGCTCCGCTTCTGCTGGCGTTTGACCTCTGAAATATCACCGGTAATTTAAATAGGTGGTGATTTTTATATCATTATAATTTATTGGTTAACACTTGATCACGTCGTGGAACGGAACATACAAGGGGAAATGTGGGTGTTCTGGCACCTCTGCCTACCTTTTCTGGGAAAATGGCGTGAGTTTATGTATGTTTGTATAATTTATTGATAACATAACAGACAAGATAAACAATACATTAATGGCGTTTAGAACGATTTAATCAACGTTCTCAAAACTAAGGCAATAGGCATCAAACACCAGACGGTATTTAAAACTAATCTAATGTATTCAATTATACATTGGATAACAAAATGATGCACATTCAGAATAAAGAATATGTTCAAGTACCCAGAATCGACCAGAATATATGAGAACGTTGATGGAAAAGGAATGGGATGCTAAGGTTTATCGGACTAGAAGATAATTTTGAAGAATTTCCATCTTACACTAATATTTCTAAAAGAATCGTCATAGAAATAAAAAATAAGCATTGCATGCTAAATTGTTTCATTGCAGTAAATTAACTGTGTATTTATGTAGTAAGACAAATACTAACTTATGTTTCCTATACAAGCGCAGTATATTCTCCTCCAGCGGCTCAGTGAGTGCGCTGACTGGCACAGTCTTCAGCCTGGCCAGCTCGGAGGTGAGGTTCAGTTCCTGCGCAGGCTCCGCGTCGCCCAGCTCGGCTTGGAGCACGTATGAGGAGAGTAATGCGTGGGTGATCGCTGAGCAGGACAGACGACCTGGAATACAATACACATACCCATGGAGGTATTATACAAGAGCGGACATCGGGAACAAAATCTCTGCGTATTGTGCGTGCACACGGGAACCCAATGAAGTGAGAGCGACGATAATGTTACTGCGTAGGTGTGACAGAGACAGAAATAGAAGGAGCGGTACGGTACCCATCATTTTGTCACACATTTTGTTAGCAGTGTCCCCTCTAGTATACTATCTCGATGCACATACTGAATGAACACCATTAAACTATATCTCAGGGCGAGGTCGAAGGTCGAACTGAGCAAGTTACTTGCACATTGTGGTACTTTGCCTAGTAAAAATATTTCAAAATGTTCGCACATAAAATTAAAAAACAATATTTCAAAGCATTTTCAAATAGGGAGGAAACATTTAGAAACTGTTCATCTCTAAAGCTTCTATTCTTCATATTTTTTAGAACAAGAGAAAAATATGAAAACCAGAATTTAACTACATCATATCTCTATCAGGGCAAGGTTATTTAAAAATATTAAAGAAGACTATATCCAATAGAGATGATGATAAATAATGAGATAATGATAACAAATTAGATAGTCACCTTCAGCCAAGTCCCGCCGCACTGCCAAGCTGATCTGATACCTTGCCGTGTCATCCTTCAGCTCTGAAGGCTCCGGAGGATAAAACTTCACTGCGAACCTCACATCCCAGGGTTCATCTAGAAAATAATATATAGGTATTTACATCATTTATAGTTAACCTTCTGTATCAGCCCATATACGTCCCACTGCAGGACACAGGCTTCCGCTACGATGGAGAATACGATTGAGTTAGTCTTACTGAGACTAAATTCTTAAGAAAAGTAGAAAATGCACCAATATAAGGGCCATAGATATTCAAATTAAATTAAAGTTTTAATTGAAGACTGAAAATGGCTAACTAACACCTTCCGTGGCCTAAGTCACATTCACCAGCTCGCGAGTTAATGCTAATGAGATGAAAGATTTTAATTATAGAGTCACAATGGCGCCAGAATAAATTTCAATTGTGCTAATATAAACAAATAGGTTTACCTCAAAAACATTTTCAGATGGCACCTATTTCTTACTTCTCGATCCTTTCACCAGAGAAGCTATATAAACAACTTACTTTTAAATGTCTTGGAGAGGCGTCTGTTAAGGTCCACCCACACTCTTGGATCCCCTCGCAACACATACAACAGCCCGAAGAAGTCTTTCTCCACCACATTCAGCGTCTCGCAGACTTGATCCAGTAGATCTGAGCCGCGAGCCTTGCGCTAGAAACAAATACATTTTTATTGAGGGTAAAGGAAGAAGGCAGAAGGTATCCCTACATACTCTAAAATATTATAACGCGAAAATAGTTTTTTTAGAACAAGGATTTCACTTTTTTCCAATTTTTTTTTTGTTCCCTCGCCATCGTTTTCAAGGGTTTTACCAATGTCAAGCTAATTTGTTTATGCGACATTATATTGTATTTTCCCTGGGCTTGCAAATACAGTGATATTAATTTTAAACTTTTGTTTCTATTCAACCATGTCATCATTATGGTAGTTTCTTTGCTTTTAACCAAAAATAGTTTCCGATTAGACTGAGGTTTTATCTTCACAGAAACAGATTTGCTTGTTTTACTGTTTAAAGAATAAGAGAGCTAGTACCAATTTTTGTGTAGATATGGGATAAGTTTTCAGCTTGCCTCAAATACCTACAAAAAATAAAAGCCAGCTCTTGGACTTTTACAGCATGTCAATTGAAACGTTCAATTGAGCGATTTATATTTACACGCCTTTATTTTGATGTATTGTTCTCAAGCCCCAAGCCTTGAAAATATCCCTAGTTGTGCCAAAGTACACAACCACTAAAATCTAGTACATGCGTAAATACTCTGGTTTTAGTTGCGCGCGAACTGCGAACACTTAGCTAGCCATCAGTCAGTATTGACGTAACAACCGCCGCTATTTCAGGCACTCAGTTTTATTATGTACAGTAACTGTATGGAGATGATACTACCTATTCATTGTTGAAGTAGTAGTGGCAAGTACAAATTCCAGAGTAATACCACTTTCGCATAGACTACAAATGGAATAACAGCTTTGCTATTACGTTTCTTTTAATATTTCACTGTATGGTCAGTCGAACGTGCCCTTTGGCTGATCGTAAGCGATAAGACCGCTCATGAACAGTAGCAGAACCAAACAACACCTTAAATTACAAAGCAATGCTTGGCATTTCACTGCGCTCGCCATCCTAAGACATAAGATGTTAAGTCTCAATACGTCCAGTAGTTACTCTGGCTACTATAGCCTTCAAAACGAAACACAACAGCGCATCCACACTTCTATTTGGCGCAATAAATAGACATTGCGGTGGTACCCACCCAGGCGGCCTCTCAAAGAGACCTACCACCAGTAAAAACAAAGTGAAGTTTAATTTGGTACGTAAGATTCCTGAAGACCTTATAGCTAAGATATTTGTATCCATCCGGACAACATCCACCAGTCACAATGGCAGTAAAAAACCGTGTGGCCCTCGCAAATACGTCCCGTTTTGAAGTGGCTTGGACCGTTCAGACCAGGCCATAATGTACGAAATGGATTGCCGTACAAGAAAATGAGATCCGCGTACCAAAACAAAGCTGGTGGACATTAGGCAACAATTAGCTAAATTAAAGTGGGGCTGGGCAGGTCACAACTGTATCAAATGAGTTGTGGCCAGAACTACTACAGAATGGACTCCACAAAACATGAAAAAAAGCCGCAAGCAAACATGAAAGGAAGACCGCGAAGGATGTTGAGAGAGGACTTTGATTATTTTGACAACTGGAGACTGGAACTGAAGAAAACCTTGGACATGGCGGTGTAGAAGAAGGAAAGGAAGGTCTGCTTTGCAGTGGTACAGTGTAATTTAAAAACTTCGATTTCAATAACACCAGGTGTAATGTAGTAATTTTATCTTGCTGTTATAAAAAAGACGAGAAAATAAGAGTGTTGGTAGTATCAACTCTTAAAAATCCCTATTACATTGGCTATTTTGTTATTATTAGGATGTTGGGCGCGGAGTATTATAGAGAGCATAAATCTACGCCGATATTTAGTTGTTCGGCGGAGTGATGGTAGATAAAATTTTATTCCACTTTTACATGTTTCATGCTAACAAAACATTTCCATTACACTAAAACTATTCGTGTTACCTACTTTTTTATACTGAAAATGGAAGATATTAATAAAATGCTATTTTATACTAGTAATATAAGGTAATTCAATTTAAATATTACTTGATGTCTTTAAGGTAGTACGCGCATCATGCAAAATATACTAGTCAAAATTCAATGTTTTATACAGGAAAATTATTAAAGGTCTAAATTCAAAATTGGCACATTTTTATGCTGATCTGTAACGTTTAGACATAGGTTATTGCACACATTATTTTTAACTAGGTGAGCAACGGGAAATCGGATTACAAAAACTGCCCTACGACTAAAATCAATGAACAATGCCAAAAATCAGCCAACTGGGTCATTGATCGGCTCGCTCACATTTGGCTTTCTGGGTTCTAGAAGGTACTAGTACTACGGTACGATTACAACGCCGAGGTCTCAGGTTCAAATCCCGGTTCGAGCAAAGTAACATTAAATTTTACTCATCAGACCGGAATGAGGAATTTGAGCCTGTTAATCGTTAGGCTCGTCCTCTATCAAATAGTGAGACGGAACATAAAAGGCGAATGTGGGTGTTCTTGTATCACCTTTACCTACTCCTTCTGGGCGTCATGTTTGTGTGTGATGTAACAGCTGTCGCCACAAAGCTGTCGCACAGCACGTGTAGTTGTGAAACACCCGCACGTGTCCCCTTAGTCACGTTTAGAGTAAACCCGTGCATATCCAGTTACTCAGCGGTTGCGGCCAGTTGCGGCTACCTATTTCTTGTCTCTGTTTCATATATTACAGCTTATACCGAGAAACCAGCTGGGAAATGAGAAGCCGCTGATTCGAATAGAAAGACACTATTTTGTGGGAATAAGATAAATTTCTTTATCTCTCTCCCTCTCTCGCACTTCGGAATCAGGACGTTCAATATTGTAAGTACGCCATCTTTAGGGTTTTGTGGCTTATTACTATTCAAAGTCACTATTGACTTGATGAAAGCGGTATGCATCGAGGGGTTTCCTGAACCTTCTGTATCTGTATCAGCCCATATATGTCCCACTGCAGGGCACGGGCCTCCTCTACAATCGACAGTACGATTGAGAGTGGTTGGGCCATACAGTCCAGAACCAGTTCAGCCAGTCCTGAACCTTAAGTAAGATAAATAAATAAATACACCCAACAGTCACGTACATAGTCCTGACACAAGATCCAGTCTTGTGTTGTGGGTATCAGATAGATATATGCGCAGGTACGGTCCCCGCAGCGAAACAAATGTTTGTGTATTTTTTTTATTGCAATGAATAGCGAGACGAGCAAGCCGTTCTTGGTAAGCGCTGATGGTAAGCGATACGACCGCTCATAAACAGTAGCAAAACCAAACAACACCTTGAATTATAAAGCGATGCTTGGCAAAATGTCCAGTAGTTAGGTACTCTGGGTACAATGTATTTCAATCCGAAACACAAAAGTGCATTTAGGCTGCTATTTCACGAGAAAAATAGACATTGCGGTGGTACTTACCTAGATGGCCTCTCACATATTAGAGACCTGGCCCAAAAATATTTGTATCGGACCTGGGTGTTAGTGAGATCAAAAAGTCCATCGTAGTTTCTGATAACCACGACTCTAGGCTTTTACTTTGTTGAAGTGTCTGGACTATCGTACATAATATGTTATTGTCGGGTACGTTTATTTTATTCCTTTAATAATATTACTAGGGTGTAGGTTGTAGGTCCGTTTGAACCTAAAACTTTCTAATCGACAAGATATAAGTTATCGTACTATGAAATCCTGCTGTGTGAATTTTAGCGGATATTGTACTCTAGTTTACTTTTTGCAACCAGCAACTGTTGTAAACTTTGGTAAACCGCGTCCGCGCTACCAATATTTATAGGGGAAATCGTGGTTTCCTTTATTAAATAAATTGTTTCATCGTTAATCACATTGATATGTTAGTTAGGACACCTAAAATATGTTTTATAGGTTTTATTGAATCATTGGTCCTTATCATTGCCCCCCGCTTTGCTAGGGAAAATATTGCCAATATAAATTTCCAAGTCCTCCATTTTATTGTTTGATAATTTTGATACAAGGCGGCCCAAAGTAGTAAGTATAATATGTACTGTATCAGCCCATATACGTTCCACT
Organism: Hyles vespertilio; assembly: GCA_009982885.2. Lineage (NCBI taxonomy): Eukaryota > Metazoa > Arthropoda > Insecta > Lepidoptera > Sphingidae > Hyles > Hyles vespertilio. The sequence continues at coordinate 5,154,137 of CM042823.1, read as the reverse complement.
GCAGGGCTCGGGCTTCTTCTACAATCGAGAGTATAATTGAGAGTGGTAAGGCATATTGTCCACCACGCTGGCCTAGTGCGTGTTTGCGGACTTTACATCCGACATCATAATTATTCACAGTGATAATTGTAGCATTACAACTGTAAAGGCTCAGACAATATTTAAAATTATTATTATTGTTTCAATTGTTTTATTAAACACACTGCAGTCGCAGGCTATGACGCACAACTCACATGACACACATTGTATACAGCTTTATTGGTGTTTTTATTACGGTTTATTATTATATTTATTGCTCTGAGTACATTGAAAGATAGAAAAGGAATGTTATGATGGTTTGGTCGTAAAGGTTAAGAATACTTTTTAAGTGGGTAGGGGTCGATCAAACCTAGCATAGCCTCCAGTCAACTTTTGACAGTCTCCGTGGCGCAGTCAGTTAGACGCCCCGCGCCGGCTGTAAAACGAGAGGCTGCGGGTTCGATCTCCGCACCGAGAGTGAGGTTTGTGCGGCCCACAAACATTTCTTTCAGGTCTGGGTGTTCGTGAGACCGAAAAGTCTCTCGTAGTATCTGATACCTACGACACAAGACTCGATCTTAGTGTGGGATCACTACTATGTTGGTTGTTATTTATTATTTGTTTATTTAATGATAGGCTCCAGGCAACCAAATCGATGATACCCTATAAGACTAGAATGCATGAAGATTGATAAAATGGATGAAGCGATCATGATATGCCCAGATTAAACAAAGTGGATAATAATTTCGGTCCACCACGCTGTGATACGGGCATAACGGTTATATTTGTAGAATATATATTCATGCATACATACATACATACATAAACTCACGCCTTTTTCCCAGACGGAGTAGACAGAGGTGCAACCACGACATCTAACGTTTCGCCTCGTATGTTCCGTCCCACGATGTAATATGCCAGCTTATCGCCTTATCGGGCACAAAATCCTAATTCAGAGCTGGGAATGAATAGAAAATCCAATTTCACTTTGCCCGATCCGGGATTCGAACCCGTGGCCTCAGCTTTGTAACTGTACCGTAGTACAACTACGCCACCGAGGCAGTTTTAAGAGATATAATAAAACCTATATTCCCGTTTTACTAAGAGCGAGTTTCTGATGTCTTACGTCAAATCTAGATTTAGATAACACAATAACAATAATATATGCACTTCGATTGGTACGAACTATGTAAAATGCAATCCAAATATATTTCTAATAAATCTATCAAAACAATTTTGCTCGAAAGCAGAAATAGATCGAAACTGAAAAGCGACACATCCCAGTGGTTTTTTTCTATCATACAGGGTATATCTGTATCAGCCCATATACGTCCCACTGCAGGGTACGAGCCTCCTCTACAATCGACTGTACGATTGAGAATGGTTAGGCCATATAGTCCACCATGCTGTCCTAGTGCGGTTTGACGGAGTTACATACCATAGATTTTTTATAAATCGCTATGGTATGTATTGTTCCTCACGATGTTTTCCTTCACCGTTTTAGTGCGTGGTGATTGACCATTAATACATGACTCCGAAAAAGACGGAGGTGCGCCCTTGGATTTCAACCCGCGACCACAGTGAACATGTTGGCAGCAGCGTCTAGTCCATTTACCAACAGGTCACCACGCACTCATAAATAAATAATGATAAGTTTACCATATTAAGGCTAATGGACAAGTTTCAGTCACCAATGCCCCCAATTTAATCAAATAGCAAACTAAGAAGTCATGCAATTTGTAGAAGGACTTAAGATATTCCGAAGGTTATTTTCAAGGGCTACATTAAGGCTGTAGTTACTGCCCAGATAATGTTGATTGACTATTAGCAATATGGAGGGATTAGGGACGTAGTCTTAATTATTTTATCGTGGGTATCATAAACTACAAGAGACTTTTCGGCCTCCATTACCAACCGTATTCGATCAAAATATTTGTACATACATAAACTCACGCCTTTTTCCCAGTAGGGGTAGGCAGAACTACAATCAGGACACCTACGTTTCGCCTTGTATGTTCCGTCCCACGGGGTGATAGGGAGCGAGCCTATCGCCATAATAGGCACAAATTCTTGAACCCTGGCTAATAATGAACAGAATTTTCACTTTGCCCAACTCGTGATTCGAACCCGAGACCACAGCTTTGCAATCATACCGTAGCACAACTGCGCTACCGTGGCACCAAGACATATTAATAGACTTCACAAATTAGGTGCCAGAATCAACAATTATCGTTTCACAGCTGCCACCTTAACCCACTGCGCCACGGAGGCTGTCAATTCATAACTACTCAGTGCCGAGCACGGAGCTCTTCCAAAAGCAAGATTACCACGCTGACCTATAGCGGGTTGATAGTCACATGCCGTATAGTCTACTGGGGGTTACTCTATAAAAACGGTACGAACTTCGAATGTTCGGATGTTCGACGTCCGAAGTAAGATTTAAGATTTCCACTTCTAAAAATTAATACTATTCTCTATTATACTTATCATTTTCTCCGAACTTAGTCTATGGTTGAAACTTACGATAGAGGAATTTTGTGGAGTATAGGCACATTAGTGAAGTTTTACGTACGGCGCGGCGTCGGCACATTCGAAGTTGGTATTGTTTTTATAGAGTACCCTGGTAGTAGTACTGGTGGTAGGTGAGAAGCCGCCTAGGTGGGTACCACCGCAATGTCTATTTCTCCCGGCAAACAGCAGTTTAAATGCACTGTTGTGTTTCGGATTAAAAGACATTGTAGCCAGAGTAACTACTGGACATATTGAGACTTTACATCTTATATCTCAGGATGGCGAGCGCAGTGGAATGCCAAGCATTGCTTTGTAATTCAAGGTGTTGTTTGGTTTTGCTACTGTTCATGAGCGATCGTATCGCTTACCATCAGGCAAACAGCATGCACGTCTCGCCATTCACTGCAAGAAAAAACATAAAAAATACCCTGATGGTACTCACGTCCACATCGATGGTGATATGCTCTCCATCCAGCAACTCGACCCTGACGCGGCGCTTGGAGCCGACGCGCCGCTCCATACCCTCGTCTGATGCCAGCCGCTTCAGACTCTCGCGCATCCTGCAACAAACAGCATTACTTCATATCCATGGTATTTTTGTTGCTTACTTATTACTACTATAATAACTAAGTAATAGTAATAATGTACATTATCAGCCTCCGTGGCGCAGACGATTAGACTCCGCCTGTGAAACGAGAGGCCGCGGGTTTGATTCCCGCACCGAGAGAAATGTTCGTGCGGCCCACAAATATTTCTTTCGGGTCTGAGTGTTTGTGAGAGCAAAAAGTTTCTCCTAGTTCTTGAGACCTCTGACCTCTAATAAGATGTGATGTTAGTGTGGGGTCAGGCCTATGTATGTGACTGTTGGGTGTTATTTATTTATTATTATTTATTTATTTATCCTCTTTAGTTAATTTATTTTTGGAGTCAATAGGCAATAAATCCCGTAGAATTTAAAAAGGCGTTTTATAGTTGGTCTTTCCAGCTGTTAAAATATACTCAACCAAGGTTTTATCTGTTCATAAATTGTTTACAACATCGCTACGAAGAGCATTGTCCAATCATTTATTTCTAACAACTGCCACAAATTTTTCTCTCATATTTTCTTCCTTCAAAGCTCTAAGTTCTTGCTTATCACAAATCTACACAATACAAATAACCATCCATAAACAACCAAACCATGTTAAAATTAATTTATAATCCCTGAATAGGCGTGCCCTGTAAACCTTGACAATCGCTGTCATTTGCGACCACACCTCAACACAATCTGTGGGGTCGCGGGCTTGCCTGCGTGCCATTAGTATACCCACCCCATATCGCGCTCGTATTTCACCAGATTGCGAGCCGAATCTATTAAATAGAGGTTTAATGAACTGTAGAGGTTTTAGTACATAGCTCTGTGATAGGCCGACAATGTTTAGAAAGGAAGACACGGTGACTGTGAGACGAACATAACGAACTATCCTATTGGAATTTGATATTCCGCCCGAATACTGGAAAGCAGCTTAAGTATAAGTTGTGCGTAACTACGTTAATCCCACTGAAATGTACTGGCTAAGTGGGCCGTGCGCTGTTAAGAGCAACTTATTATTTGAATGGTGTTCCAGTATTCGGGCGAAAGGAACAAAGTACTATCAAAAGATGAAAAGCTCAAGAAATATTTCTACCTTAAAGAGATTTAAGGCTTTGGAATTCCTATGGAAAAAAAGGGTGCGAGAAAGGGTTTAGGCAAGAAATTTATAAATAAACATTTCCATAACACATCGGACAGTATTCTTATCCTACCCTAATGTATTGTATAAGACCATATAAGTCTTACTGCAGGGCACGAGCCTACTCGACAATCGAGAGTACAATTGGGTGGTTAGGCCATATAGTCCGCCACGCTGGCCTAGTGCGGGTTCCCAATTCGCACCCTAAGCACGCCTGCAAAATTAAATCTTCCGTTGCAACTGAACATTTATGAGACCGACATAATTTTGTCGAATTACCTGGATATTTTCGCGACGGCCGTACCTACATCAAGGGTAAGGAGACATTCGGGAGGGTCGGATTAAGTGAAAACTATCCAATAATTAACAGCACGCCTCAATTCAAACCATTTACGCAATTTGGTCCAATAAGATATTACAAACATCTACAACTTAGTGAAAGATGCAATTTAACTATTAGAGCGTATAAGAGCGATCGCGCGAAACGACCACGAAGAATCGATTATGAATGAGAAATTAAATCCGAGATGGGTATACCTTACCTCAGTTGTAAGACAAGGACGGCAGATGAGAAAACTAGGGGAAATTAACAATACTCCATTGTTTTATAGTAAATGCCGAGTTCTTTTGGAAGGTATTTCTATTTACATTTACTGGGGTCTAGACAGGATGTACATGTCCAAAGTTGAGTAAAGTTCGTTGGGGGATCAATAAATATAATTAAAAGTAACACACAGTTGCCTAACAAGATGATACCACGTTGTATCCTGTGCCCAAAACTAATATAATACTTTTGATCTCACAACACTCAATTCTTTGTAGACACAAACACTTGGGTGGAGGATCGAATATGCTATTTGTATATTTCATAGTCGACTTCTTAGCCCACAAACCAGTTGAATATTATAACGGTTTTCAGCCAAAGCTTAGGTTGTCAAGTGGTAAGTTATCAAAAAAGAAATCACTCCCCAAGAACATCAACAATCAAAGCAGCGTTTTCAATTTCGAAAACATGAAGTTAAAATGCTTGGGCGTCTAGTAATATAAGTAAAAACGAACGTAACGAAACGTAATTAAAGACCTTTTTTCCTTTAATTTGGTTTTATGTAAGACAATCTCTACCTAATAGTTAAATTAGTTATTTTAATTTAATTAAATTAGTTTTATAAATAGATATATGATTACCAAACAATTGTATTCGAAATTGAAGCAGTTACAATTAGTAATAGCTGTCCTTTTTTCATGAAACCTATAAGTAATTATTTTACTCGCTTTTTAATATGAATATGTGCGTAAATCAAACTCACCAGGTAACGGCCATGATTTTGTCTACAACTGACTACCGTAATGGCAAAGAATTTTATCCTTATTACATTGTTTCATCTCAAGATAATGAAGGATGAACATAATCTTATAAGCCGTGTTTGCTAATGACTATGTCGACCCGAATACCGCTATGATTCATGGACCTCAAGATGCAATGAGAATTAAGCAAGGAATTAAGAAGCGCGCGTCTTAATTCCGCCATTTTGAATTCCGATGGAACGTTCTTTTTCATTTTTGACAGGTTTATTAATGTGCAAAAAGGCGAGAAGATTGAAGATTGAGATGCCGACGTTTGTTTACTAAACAGTCGGTGCAAATGTTACTAATGTTTGAACCTCAAAAGCGTGGATGTGATGATGACATAACCTTGCCACTGTGAATTTACGTTTAAGAAAAACAAATGTGGAAAAGTTTACCTATGCTAACCAAAAGTTTGGTAGTTTCGCTGTTATAAAAACTAAGATATAAGATATAAGGTTTTCTTAAGTTATAATCTATAAATATTGAAAGAGCTCAGCGTGGTGTACTTAAGGTTATGCTGCTAAAACCATTTAAATTTTCCACGACCCAACTCTATAGCGAAGCTAAGGTACTAAGTGTACGTCAACTTTACATTCTAAAGGCCTGTTTCTCCACTCACAAAACAGTAATTAACTCTAATATTTATAATGATCTATTGAAGAGAAGAGTTTATAGCTTAGATTTACCGAGAGTATACTCTTGTTTTGCCTCAAGATTTCCGTTTTACGCCTTTTTATCTATCTATAATAGGGTCTCAAAAGTAATAGATATAAAAAAGTGTCCAATCATCAAATTAAAAAATAAAATTCGTGACTGGCTTCAAAGTCTAAGTTACGAAGACACTGAAGCACTTTTGGATAATATACGTTAAAAATAACATGTCTTAATTCCTAATTTTATTTCAATATTTACTAGAATATATTAATATTTTTAATTTGCCTGATTAACTTTGTGATTTATATGTATTATGTATTGCTTTTCTTCCACTTGTATGGTATAATTGTGTAAATTACATTATAAGTTGGTATCCCAAGACACAGGCTGTGCCTAGTTTGGGAGCCCCTGGTAATAGATTTTAAGTAAGTAATTAAGTTTTATTTAAATAAAGATTTTATTATTATTATTATTATTATATTAAAAAGTGTTACTTTTATGGATATCGAATTTATAATTTAGCAAGTTTTATATCCTTCACACTTGCGTCATTCTGGAACTCGTCCGACACACAATCGCGTGTAGGGACTCTAGATCTATCAAGGAATAACATTTTGTAATTGTATCAAAAGGAGTACTTAATTTTAGGGTAAATTAATAATCTTTAATCCTGACCATGTACTTCCCATTGCAGGACACGGACTTCTTTTGCAATTAAAAGTGGTTAGGGTAAAAACTAAATTGAAAGTGAATTGCTCTTCATATTTTTTGTAGATAATATTTTATTCATAAAACAACAACTACCTATCGATTTGATAACAAGTTGCTTACACAAACGGTAAGTTTTACAATAAATTTAAGCTACGAACTTAAAGCAGGGAGGCCACTATACGATTTATATTACTCAAGTTCATTTAAGTAGATTAGGGTGGCCGCCGGCGGTGGTAAGGTCTATTTTTAGTAACTCTATAATTAGACATTTACGACGTTGTTAAAGAGCTTTCTAAAGGTAACTGAACATTCGATAATCGAATTTAAAATTAGAAATTGTATCAGAATCTGAAAAAAGAATAAATTCGGATAAGGCGAAGTTTAAATTACATGTTGACAGGTTTGTAGTGATAGACTGACTCAATAATGTCTCGTAGAAAACCTACGTGAAGTTATAACTGTATATACTGAATAAAATTGTTTTCTTTCTTTTTTTTTCTTACTTTTTATTGGGATAATGAGAATGCAGGAGACTCCACAGCTTGATATAGGAAATTTGTCTTTACCTGGAAAACGATCATCGCACACGATATCACATTATTCCTAATTCCATCATAAATATAGAAGCCCGACGTAATTGTCATATCTGTGGATTGACCTGTGCATGTCCCGTTTCGACAAGGCCGCCATTAAAACCCGTGGTACATTATTTAGATTCTAATTCATTTACCGTCAGCTGTAGCCTGTATGTATGTGTGTCACAAAAATCGGCACTTATCCTCAAAGATTTTTCGCATACTTCAACCATTACAGACTCCGATGAAAATAATCCCAAATAGTAAAAAATGTTGGGAGAATGACGCAATATCGAGCCTCCGCAATGCTGCAGTCTGAATCAGATAAAACGAGATCTGGCGGCCCGATCGCACGGAGGCTGTGATAGAAACCTTTCGCAAATTCTGCAGTATTCTTTATTAAAACAACTACAAGCAATAATACAATTTTTTTATAATAAATACTACTAATCGGCCTGGCTTCAGGGTGCAGATACTTTTTGAGTTAACTTTACAAGCATAACTATTTTTCGTGATAATTAATTAACATATTTAAAATCTGCCGTACTTTAAAACGCCCATCCCAATTCCCATCCCTTTGAGTTTGAAAGTGTCGCATATTTTTTAATTCCTTGTACATTCCACGGGTACACTACATTTGTCGGGAAAAAAAAGTACCCTATGTATTAATCCAGGGTGTCGGCTAGCTCCATGCCAAATTTCATCGAAATTGGTCCAATGGTTTGAGCGTGAAGAGGTAACAAACACACAAATTTTCGCATTTATTATAAATTAGTAGGTTCTTTTTTTATATTCCATAGCTTCAGACGAGCAAACGGCTCGGCCTGATGGTGATGTGAAATCTATAACATTTGATTAAAGATGCGTTGCTAACCTTTTAAAATGGCAAAGGGTATTTAATATTGGGCCTGGGTTAGGTTCTCAGGAATCTCAGGTAGAGAAATCTGCGTAGCCTTTCGTAGATACAGTCATGTTATTAATATGATTTTGAATATTAATTTATAATAGTAAATTGTCACATTGCATCTGGAATTCATCATGCATTATTTTTTCGTCACTGTAATATAAAAGTCTGCATTGGTGGCGTAGTTGTACTAAGGTACAGTTACTAAGCTGAGGTCTCGGGTTCGAATCCCGGGTTGGGCAAAGTCATATTGGATTTTTCTATTCATTATCAGCCCAAAGTCAGGAATTTGTGCCCGATATGGCGATAGCCTCGCCACCTATCACATTGTGGGACGCAACATACAAGGCGAAATGTAGGTGTCCTGGCACCTCTGCCTACCTCTTCTGGGATATAGGCGTGAGTTTATGTATGTATGTATGTAACATAAAAGCCTTCTATTACTCACGAAGCTATAAAGCTTTTGATAGCACGAAAATTTCGCATACAGTTTGGAGGTATTTTATCGCAGTCTTTGACCCCAAAATAACATAAAAAGTTGACCAACGCCTTTTATATTGGTTGATATATCGTAACAACATATTTGGAAACAAGTTTATTGATAAAAAAAATCGCAATTATTTGCAACATCAATTTATTAATGTAAATAATATTCAATAGATTATTTAAATCTCGATGCTCTAGTGGCAGTGATGTCCTGCTTTTGATTCCCAGGTCAGTCATTCACACAATGTTAATTGCCACTTTCTGTGAATTTTCTGCTCAAGCAATCTCATTTAATTTGTTCAGGTTTGGGATTAATCCTGGAATGGATATAGGCTCGCCCCCTTTCAAATTTTGAGAGGAAAACAAGCTCGTCGAAATTTGGTGCCACTAATTTAGCATCTTAACCTACTTAACGTTTGTCTCGATTGATAAACGAATACTCAATATAATGTGTTAAAAACAAATTTTAAGCTCCATTTCAATGTGAGTATGTAGTAGTTTATTTGCTTACTATTCACGATATATTATGTATTTTGCCTAGCAGATAGCCGATATTGGGTTCCAATGAGGAGTTTTAAGAATAAATTCTAAGCACGTCTATTTTACAAAAGCGCATTTTAATATGATTCAGCCAAATGAATAGATAAATTACTCTCCTATATTAACGAATTAAAACTAACATCGGTGAAATGATAAAGTCTATATAAAAAAGTAACCAATAGCTTTTGTTACAATAGTGAAGCCATAGTTTGCTGTAATTAAAAAGGGTGAACAAAAAAAATGTATTGGATATCAGTTTTTTAAGTTTTTCTAGCCACCTGGATATTTTATTTTCCATAATAAGCTTTTATACCTCATTAGTTATGTGTTAAAATAGGAGGAATCAAAATACGGCTGGAATTTGAAATAGGTAGAGTAAAACTATTTTCTAAATATTATGAAGGATTCTAGTGATTTTTAGAAGGGGAATATACCTTCATTTTGACATACCATTTCATCTTCCGATCAAAGAACAGACGAAGGACGTCTCTTGAAGATATATTTTTAACCTGTAAGGATGTTCGTCACAAAAATATAAATAACAGATTGACTTCCCTCCATAATATAAAAGAAGACATAATATTGGACTAAGATGTAGTTATTCCTAAGGATAAGTAAAGTAAAGAGTAATTGAATGAATATATTTTATGAATATTGTCAAAGGTATTTTTGGATCCGAAAAGCTATATTTACGTATATGTCTTATCTTATCGAGAGTCGAGACATGAATAAATGACCACATCCTTTTCCCGCACCTAAAATAAATATAGCCCATAAGAGAATTCCAGACATTGTTCCCATGTGGGCGCTGCATATTTCGCGTGAACTTGGAGTATTTAACCACGTGGAAAAATCAATCAGTTCATTTATTTATTTCAAGAATTATAAAGCTCTTTTAAGTAATTCTGCTAATTAACGTAAGCAGTAAAAGACAAATATTAAGCCTTTTTGAGCATCCAAGAAAAACAGGCTTCATTGAAATGTCAGTTTATTGTCTTGTTTATTTATAAATTTTGAATAAACGAGACATGTTCCTGATAAGGTTTTAATTGTCCATAAGGTCAATTAAACATGTTTTAATGAGCTTCGAAGCTTTAAATTAAGGTGTTTAATTCTACCTAGGTACTTAAGTATTTGTAGCAAGCAGATTCGTAGTCATTTTTGCGAATTTACAAACTTAGCTGTATAAAACTAAACCTTATCCCTACAGTGTCGAATTTTGATTGAGGATCAAGTAAATACACAAACATAGCACTAAAATAGCATACTTTCATAATAGTCAATACTTTAAAAAAAACATAAGATAGTGCAAGATTCAAGACATCTTAAATATTTATGAATGAAACCTATCTATAGGCGGGTAGTTAAGTTAGTTTACATTTATCAAAGCACGAGCGTAACTTGCGCAAGAAATGTAATGTAAATAAGCGAAGAATGTCAGCGTGATGCGGTCAACGCCTTTAAAAGCCGTCACACAACTCCAGCATTAATTACCTTTTATTGAAACCGAGCTTCGGGTTACGGATGAAAATCGCGATCCAAACACGACATGTAAAAAGACCTTAAATTCTCCAAGAAGTTGATTCAAGAATACAAACTTTTTACACAATATTCACTTAAGGTTCGTAATTTGAATTTGGCTGGATGAGGTACTTTGCACTTGTTATCACAACGGTCTTTTAGTTATATTTTTATGGTGTAAAACGCCGGTAAATAATGATTTTAATGGGCACAGAGTAATATTGAACGCTCGTTGTCCCGACTGTCTGGCGGGCGGCAAACTAGTACGGTCGGTTCCCGTACGATCGCATTTCACTGGTGCGCGACAGAGCCGGCAATATGCTGTTCTTTTTTGCGCCCAGTACAGACTTGAGTAAGGTTTTATGTTAATGGTACATTCACAAGAATCAAGAATTCATTTAATATTCTAAAGGTGCCCTTATGTTGACATGCTACTAAGAAAATTGCAAACAATGAACTTGGTGTTTATACTGGAATTCGATTCTAATTTTAGAAATTTATGTTTAGTATCAATCAACGGTTATGTAGCTTGGCAGGACCATAATCTTAATAGGTTATGGTCCTGCCAAGCTACATAGCAAGCCCTTTTCCCTTGTAACTTGTATATGGTTTCTAAATTCTTATAGTGAAGATTCTAGTCATTGGTGAATGATGTGTGCTTTTCCACTGGGAAATAAAGTTAACTCATTGAGGTATTATACTAGAGCGGACATCGGGAACAAAATTTTTGCGTATGGTGCGTGCGCAAGGGTACACAGTGAATCGAGAGGGAAGATATGTTACTTCGTTGGCGTGACAGAGACAGAAATAGAATGTACCCTTCATTTTATTACAAACATTTTGTTTGCAGTGTCCCCTCCAGTATATTATCTCAATGAGTTAACTATTTCAATTTTTTTTATTGTAACCAGTGTCTGCATAAATTAAAGCCGTGGGCGCGCTTGTAGAGTGTATTCAAATGAACTTTTATCAACAAAATAATTTACAGATCACGTCCTTATCAGAGTTCGCTCGCCTGGAACTCTCACCCATTTAAGGTCCAAATTTGAATGTTTGAGCAGTACTTCTAGCTCCGAATTTCTCAGGTCAAACATACTGATTGAAGGCTGGACCACCCAATCTACGGTGTATCGACACCGTACGAAGTACCGACTGCAATAAAGTTTAAACTACGATTGCTTTTACGCTTCATGATAAAGCCACTCTTCACAGAAGTCGCGATCCAGAACTCTCGGTTTATTGATTAAGTGGAAGAGGGATTGAACGAGATAGCAGATTGTCTTTAATATGTATAAAAAGAGATTTTAAAATATGTTATTTGTATAAAATACATATTTTAAACATAATGTTTATATGTAAACATTATGTTTAAAATATGTATTTTTAAACATGGAACATATGAACGTGTTTTTGACATTACTTTCATAACCTCAAAAGTCATACCTGTTTATATTATTTCGTGGGAAATATTTTGATATTCTTTTAAATAAACTTGTGAAAATGAGTGAAGAAACTGCTTACGATGATCGTTCTCAAGGTCATGAAAAAAGGAATCGTAAAAAGCGTAAGAATTTCCTGTCAAATGCTAAGAAATATGTGAAGAAAGGCCAAATGGGCCGCGGCACGCAAATGCCTGAAGAATTGTACAGATATTTTGTTGGTATATTGGATGTTATCAAGCAGGGAATGGAAGACGAAGACGAGAGATGTAAGTTGATTAGCAAAAAACAATTGTTTTCACCAGTCGAGGCTTTTAAACTGTTTTTTTTTTCACAGATATTTTTGTAACACACATTTTGGCATACCGTACCTATATACCTTTAACCTTTCTCTATCTGTGTAAACTCAATAAATAAATCTCCAAAACAAAAAAATATTTAAAATCTTAGAAAAGCCTCTAAATTTACAATGGGTGCCATTAAACTTAAGAGGTTAATTTGTTTAATTTTGTTTCTTTCAATTTCTTCCAGATGTCCTTGTAAACAATGTTCTAGAGAGAACAAAGGGTGAAGAATTGAACATAATTGGCAATCAGCTAGGCTGCCGTGTGATAGAGCTCCTTCTGCCGTATGCATCAGCTGAAGATCTTGAGAGATACATGGATATCCTTTATGACGATCTACGTAGATTATGCACTGACAACTTCACAAGTCATGTCATTGAAACACTCTTAAGGACCTGTTGTCAACGAGCAACAGATCATTTGCAAATTGAAACAAATGATGTGGACTCAGATGCACCTAAATCGAAAAAAGCTAAAATAGAGGACAAACGTAAATACACGGAAGAGCACATACAGAAATGTCACGAATACACAATAAAAATAAGCAAATATGTGCTTAATAATTTTGACGAATTCCTAAATAATAATTATGCAAATCATATATTACGGTGTGTGTTGAAATGCTTGGCTGGTATAACATTACTGCCCGGTGAGAAACCGAAAGTCAATTTGTTTAAAGAGCCTCTTGGTCAGAAGAAGGGTATACCGCCACACACAACAGAGATGGTGTACAGAACCGTACCCGATGACTTTAAGGAGCTTGTTGTAGAGTATGGCAAGAGGATAGGAGAATGGCCGAAATTTAATGAGTTGCCGTACAACCAAATCACATCTGGGTTTTTACAGGTTTGTATTGATGTTTGTAAACACATAGTAAGGTATTATATGAATCACATTTGTGGTTAAGTAAAAATAAACAAAAATATAATAAACTATGGCCATATTTACTGAGGCAAGTTTGTTACTTTTCAAGTTGGACATTTGTATATTTGATTTCAAAGAAGCTAGTTTAATTGAGTCAACACACATGAAATTGTTATTATGAATTGATATTTTATCTGGTCTATTAGGTGTAAGATAGCCATGTCACTGTACATAATATGTATGTATCACTCATTAAAAAAACTCTTTTTTCAGGTCTTTTTGTATGCAATTAAGAATGTTGATAAAAATGCTACAAAGAACATGTTAAAACGCTTACTAAATGAAAGTTTTGTCGATGAATCATTAATGACCAATGATGGAGATGAAGAAAAGAAGGACAAAATTGATGTGGATAATTATGATTCAAAAGAGTATACTGAAACCAGACCGTTGCCACCGGTGTTTGAATCTGTGCCTGCTGTCAGGTGCCTGCTTGACCTTAAAAAAATATCTGTGATTTTTGATAATTGAATAAATCAAAATTATCATAAAAAATTGTCCCTAATAGTCCTATACACGGAGAGTGTTACTGAAATGAAATGAAGCGTTTCTTGCCAGAGTCTTCCTGACTCCGGGCTGATAATGACTACAAAAATCCATTACAACTTTGCCCAACCTGGGTTTCAAATCCAAGACTTCAGCATTGTAACTGTATCATAGTACAACTATGCAACTGAGGCAGTCAACTTTTTTATATCCATATGATAATCGGATCTTCGAGGCGTGAACTCTCTATGTGTGGGGCTTTGAATTGGACACACAGCATAGAACAAACTAAATAAAATAAAATATTGAGTGCTCAAAAGCAATAACATTTTAAAAGTACATTCATTTATATATAATTTGTTTAAGTAGAAGTTTGTCTTTTACTTATCAACTACTTAAAATCTTATTTCTCATTTCCAGATTATTAGAAGCTGCCTTGTTTGTAGCAAAGAAAAAAATGTACACACAGATATATGCAAAATGTTTTATCAACCGTCTCGGACAATTGGCTTGCATGTCATCACTAAACTTCACTGTACAGAGGTTGATTGACAACTGTGACATTAAGGAAGAGGTGAGTTGTATTTATTAGTACAATTTCATGCTAAATTACTTACCATTCTTGATGCTAAATGGTCATTTGTCCTGGCAGACTATGTGACACTTCGTCAAAAGCATCGGTCTATTTTCTAAATGTCTAAAATGTATCAATTTGGAAAAGCCACAGAAAAAAGCCAATTACAAAATACCTAATGGAAATAAATATGTATAAACCAGCCTAGTTTGAATTTTCTATTTAGGAGTTTCTGGTACAACACAAGACTTGTTTAATCTGACTGTTGGGTGTATTTATTTTAGTATTGGTTGTCTTTTCAAAGTATTTATCAAATAATATAAATAATTAAGAATACACTTTTTAATGTTATTATTATTTACGCAGACTGCTTCCAACAGTTCGATGTGGAGATCCTTGGGGTAGGCCTATGTTCAGTAGTAGACGTCCTATGACTGAAATGATCTTAATACTTGTATATTTGGAAATTAATTAATATTAGCTTCCAAAGCTTTTTAAACCTTTGCAGAAATTGTAGCATAACAGTAGAGTTATAATACCTCAAAATGATGTTGATAATGTTTTTTTTTTTCAGTTTGAGCCGATGTTTGATGAGCTATCGGATAAGTTCGCTGCGTTGCTGGCGTGTGGGAACACCGGCGTGATAGTCGCATTGGCTAAGGCATGTCTCAGGATCAAAGCGAAACAGATGCAGTTTATAAGTGTGAGTTAAAATTATTTCTTAAACGACTTCGAAAAAAGGAGCAGGTTTTCAATAACATAGTCATAACTCTGTACTGTGAGAACCGATTTTGATTATTCTTTCTTTTTTAAATAAAGTTCTTCTATTTATACTGGTAAAATAAGTAATTTGAGAATAAATTATACCTATTAATTGTAAATGATATATTCACTTATGGTTCCTTATACTTATACGCGAATTTAACAAATAAAAATAAAAATTAAATAATTGTAAAATAAGGGTAGTTAAATCTGCTGTAAAATCCGTAAATAATAGTTCTATTTCAACGATATATACACTATAAATTTAAAATGTAACTAAAAAAAAACATTACAAAGGCAAAAAATCAACAAAAATATTTCACTATTTAAATATCTTTCAACCCAATCCACATCACATTTTTCATTTTTATACACCTTTCAATTCCAGAGCTTAGAATCAGCACTAAATTGTTCGGAGCAGGAGAACCAGAAATATTTCGCAGTACTGTGTCTTCGTCTACTGCCAATAGATAGAGTAGAACTCGACAAATTCGATAAAGAATACTTTATCAATGTACATGGATCTGTTATACTGCAGACCATACTAGACTTTCAGGTGAGGTTCATACATAAATTGAATTAAATTAAATAAATTACACCTAACAACCACATACATGGTTCTGACCCCACACTAAGACCGAGTCTTGTGTCGCAGGTATCGGGAACTACGAGAGACTTTTCGGTCTCACAAACTTCCAGACCCGAAAGAAATATTTGTGGGCCGCACAAACATTTCTCTCGGTGCGGGGATCGAACCCGTGGCCATCATCATCTCAGCCACAGGAAGTCCACTGCTGAACATAGGCCTCCCCCATGGATCTCCACATCGACTCGACTAAGACCACATTGACTCCACTACCACTTCAACTTGCTAATCCTTGATTGTCCTCATAGTAAAAGTAGTTCATTATTATGAGTTTAGCGGCCCCCTTTCGACTTTATATACTTTATTAAAACTCACAAACACTACTTGTGGATCACACAGATATTTGTCTCGATGCAGATATCGAACCCGCGGCCTCACGTTTCGCAGGTGGCGTCTAACCACCTGCGCCACGGACGCTGTCAAATATGATCGGTATAAATATACTATATTTATATATATCCATTGTATCCCCAGCGTCCAGCCAAAGCAGTGAACAGTCTCCTAGAGTTGTCAGCTGATGAGCTGATGGTGATCATGTGTGACGCGAAGGGATGCCACGTGGCAGACGCCTTCTGCAAGGGACAGTGTGTAGGAGTCAAGGCCAGGGACAAGTTCATATGGAAACTTAAGGTACGTACACGAACGTAAATGTGCACGCATGTACGCACACAAGCATGCATATGAAATGTGAAATGAAATGAAATGTATTTATTGGTCACGTAGGCAATTAAAGAGCTCTTATGACAAGTCAATACACATAGCACTTAATCTCTATATGTATATAAAATATTTTCTATACTTAGTATTATTTATAATATTAATTTCTTACTTTAATAATATTTAGTATACATACAGAACACAGATACACAACATTTTTTTGAACACCACATAACAAAAAATAATAGAGAAACATTACAAATAGTGAAAAACTGGCGGTCTTATCGCTAATAGCGTTCTCTTCCAGGCAACCATATAGCAATAGAATAGGACATTATAGACAAAATAATAGTGGGTGTTTATTGTGTGTGCGTAACTTATAACAATAATAATTAGGAGGAAAAAAAGAGAAAAAAATAACAAAGCATATAAATACATATATATGATACAAATATTAAACTAATGCATATGTTATAGCATATTATATACGACAAGCATATTATATAAGACACGCATATACATACAGCACACATTATTAATTATTATTGCTATTTCAAATTAACATCACCACCACGTTATTTTTGAATCCTTAGCATTCTATAATGGTTTCTTAGATTTACGCGAATGTTACACATTGAAATAAAACTATTATTTACGGTTTTTATCGCGGATTTGGTTTAATTTTTACATTTACGTCACAGAGCGGACGCCTAATACCTCAGTCCGCCCCGTGACCACGAAGCTGTAAAGTAATCGAAACGTCGGGAACTCAAAAAATGTAAAAATTAAACCAAATCCGCGTTAAAATCCGTAAATAAAAGTTTTATTTCAACCTTAGCATTCTATATATTTCTGCTATTGCTTATTGTTCCCCACAAAATTGTAAACAAAAGACAAAAGACACATTTAAAATTAAGCACATAAATTTGACTGTTCAGTTTCTTATTTAAATAAGTTCGTAAAAAAATCACTCCTTCATAGATTACACGAGATCGTATCAAAGTATTAACCGTTCTTTCGGCTTTGTGAATCACAATCGCAAATCGCAAAATTTAGCTTATTTATATAACTTGTGAAATGTTATTATCGAATTCACTTGCTATTTGTGATTGCTATTGCTATTTATCCCAACTTTCTTATGCCTACAGACTCGTCAAAAGGTGTTTTCATTTATAATTACATATTTGTTGTATATTCTTTTATTCTGAATGGCGAGACGAGCATGCCGTTCGCCTGATGGTAAGCGATACGACAACTCATGAACAGTAGCAAAACCAAACACCTTGAATGCCAATGAAAATATTAAATAGTTCACCTTTATTTATGTTGATATCGTTTTGACGGATCACATATCAAATATAATTTTAGTAACATAGCTTGAATTAATAATTGTAACTAACAATCTACGGAATAGTATTCTGAAATAAATAATATCAATTTTATTTCTCCATAAAATTCACAAATATTCATTTTATATTTTCCAGGGTTACTACCAAAAATTGGCTTTATCCCAATACGGATCAAGAGCCTTCGAAAAAATCTTTGAAGTCGCCTCACCCGAACAAAAAGTCAAGATAATGACAGAATTATCAGAGAAAAGCAATTTACTGAACAGTACAATGTATGGAAAACTAATTGCTAGCAAACTGGATGTGGATACATTCAAAGTATCACAGAAGAAGTGGGAGGAAGCTTGGAAGAAGAAGCATGGCAATTAATAAAATATTTTATGTGATATGTTTTTTTATTACCTATACGTACAGGTGTCCCAAAACTAGACGATAACAAATAATAAATAAACGAAATGAAATGTATTTATTGGTCACGTAGGCAATTTCAGAGCTCTTATGACAAGTCAATATAAATAGAACTTAATGTCTATATACAATATATTTTCTATACTTAGTATTACTTATTTTAATTAATATATTTATTTAATTTATTTATTTTATTTTTATTTATAATTTTATTTCAAGTTTTAGTTATTACTTTCTGTTAATTAATTTTCAAAGAAACATTATTTACGTCAGTCAAATTAAAGTAAATTTTTAGTGGACCATGAAAATTATTACAACGGTGCGTAGCGGTTTATTGTTACCACCGGATCAAACAAAATACACCCAACAGTTACGTACATAGACCTGACTCTACATTAAAACCAATTAAGACTTGTGTAAAGGGTATCGGGAACTACGAGAGACTTTTTGGTCTCACAAACACCTAGACCCGAGACAAATACTTGTGGGCCTCACAAACATTTGTGTCGGTAAGGGGATCGAACCCGCGGCCTCCCGTTTCATAGGCGGCGTCTAACCAATTGCGCCACGGAGGCTATCAAACGATAGATCAACCGAGATTATTTGTGGGTTAAGCAAGTATTCGTTTTGGATCCAGGTGTTTGTTAGACCGAAATATCAAGTAGTTCCTTATATCCACGATACAAGACTCGATTTAGTGTAGTCAGGACTATGTCTGTGACTATTAGGTTTATTATTTATTATTATTATTTTTTTTTAATTTCAAACAGCAATGAAAATAACAGTTTGACTTTTCCGGGGAGGAAAATGAGTTCATATTATTACTTTGATAGTTAATTAAAACAATGAACTATCGAAATTGACTAATTTAACGGGATTTCACCGAGCGTATAGTCCCCAGTCCGAATCGGGATAAGCAAAAATATAATAGGTAAGTATGCTGCATCAACCCATACACATCTTCATGGCATGGGCTTCGACACAATCTAGAGTACGAATGAGAGTGGTTAGGCTATATAGTCCACCACGCTGGCCTAGTGCGGGTTGACTACACTACGACTAGACTACATTTACAAATCGATATGGTATGCAGGTTTCCTCACGATGTTTTCCTTCACCGTTATAATGCGTCATATAAGTAAATATGTCTAGCTATTAAATTAACCTTTTATTTTTACTCAGAAATAATTCTTGAATGCACCCTTAATAAATATTTTCATCCTGGGATTTTAAAACCTACTGTTACTTAATTTCACACTTTTCTTTTTGTGGGTATAAAATGTTAGCACCAAGGCATATTTACAGGCAAATAAAATTATTAATATAAATATTGCCTAAAACAAAAAAATATGCACTATTGAATTGTCTATAAAAGAATTTGTGACGAATATTTAAAAACTACGCAATAAAAAATGAAAACAATTTTCACAATTTTATTATAAAAAAAGCATTGTAACAACTTGACTTATATAATCATTATGGCTGAATTGAGATCGGGTACTGGCACATCCCGTTGCATCCCGCGGGAATCTCTCCCGGCTGCAGCTTGCACACACGGTTTCCGCATATGTACTCTCCCTTTCTTAGCCCATACTCCATTGGTTGCCCACCCACTCCTGAAAAAAATAACATTGTAGATAAAAACGTGCGTAGTGGAGACTGTCGCGCCCTCACACCCACCACTGTAACTCCTGTGAGCCAGGATGGTAACCAACCAACAGTGGCACGCAATGTAATTTTAATGACACCAAGCATTGAAGCTCGGCGTGTCTCCGGGAATGTCTAACTTGTCTTTGACCCGCAACGAAATCAATCAGAAAGTTAAATTAATAGACGAGTTGGAAATCAATTTTTTGTTTTTGTTTGTTTAAACTAAAACATACTTACTTGATTTAATAGAAGGCATATGTCCCTTCACGCCATAATGCTCGTTCGCATACCGCCTGTTCCGAGCGGTTCCAAATATATCCTTGAGTGAAGGCCGGTTCACGAGTTTCCTCCTATAGTTGATAGGTTCTGACGCCGCCACCCATAACAGCACGCAGAGGGTTACGAATAATACCTGGAATAAAGAAAAAACACTAAAATTAAAGGATATGCGTATCAGCCTGCATAGAAGTCATCGCATCTACATATATATATATTATATACAGTGCCCTCCATAAGTTAGTTGAAATTATCAAAATGTAATAAATGTGAGGAAATGAATTATAAAACCTATTCAAATGATTGGTTCTAGAACCGTTTATTAAAATTTAATTAATTTATAATATTTGTATCAATAAAAGGACCATTCTAAAGTTATTAATAATAATTGATGTAGAGAAACAGTAAAATTACGGTGCCAAAAGTTAGTTGAAATTGTTGAACAAATATTCTAAGGATTGTTATATTTGCCACTGTCTTAACTTTTAATATTTTGTATGGCCGCCATAATTCTGTAGAACTGTTTTAAATTGTCTAGGCGTTGATTCTACAAGATTTTGTAAAGTTTTGACCAGTATAGTCGACCATGTTTCATGAATTCTATTTTTCAAAAAAATCCTGTTGCCTTTTATAGATACAGGGATTCTCGTGTCAATTTATCCCACAAATGTTTAATAGAGTGAAGGTCGAGTAATATTGAAGGTCATCCCAGAAGTCTACTTCGTTATTTTCAAAATATTGTTCAGTTATCCTTGCCGTATGCTACAAATTGCTGTCTTGTTGGAACTTAAAAATTTGTCTTTACCCCATATGTTCAGCAGATTGTTATAAATTTTCATGGAGAATATTACAATAGATCTATGATCTTATCTGCCTTCAATTATATGCAGTCAGGCCACACCATGCCAAGAAAAAAATCCCCAAACCATCATACTGCCAACGCTGTGTTTTACAGCGGGCTACAAGTGCTTGTCGTCGTAAGAGTTATCATTGCTCCTACGAAATGCAATTTGTCGACCTCTTTTTCCAAACGGTTCAAACTTTAATTCATCGCGAAAAAATACGATATTCCAAAAGTCTATTGATTTATCTAAATATTTGCGGGCGAACTCCAACCGTCTGTTTTTATGGATCGATGCTATGAGGTTTCTTTCTGGCAACGTGACCTCGTAAATTAGCATCATGCAGACATCGCCTGGTAGTAGTTATAGAAACTGTGATAGAAACCGTGGTTCCTACTTGCTATTACTATTTTTTGATTCCTCGTATCACAATCTTGGGATTCATTTTACACTACCGCATAATTTGTTGATCATCAACAGAAGAAGTAGACCTAGGACGCTTCTACCGTGGCCTATCTGCAAGACCATTACATTTCAAACTCTTCTGAATTATTATTCGTTTATCTTCGGGACTAACTTTAAATAATTTTTCCTCAGCACTAAAGTTTTTTATTTTTTTTTCTATTTACCACTCATCTTTGTTCTATCTTTTACTCGTTATTTTTGCTTTAGAGCCATTATTAATTCTAAAACAGTCATATGATCTCACAATATCTTATTAATAAAAGTGAACTAACCAAACTGCCCAAACAATATTGGTAAATGAGTTTAAAACCACGAGATTATCAGAAATCGTTAAAAGTTTCCAATTTCAATGAAGATTTCAACTGACTTTTGACACACTCAATTTAAGTAGTGAGAATAAAAACATCGTTTAAGAAAAAAAGAAAAATAAATTTCGAAAAATTCTATACCCATTGTATTAGAATAGTGTATCTGACCATAAATAGTAAACAGTTCTTTTATTGAAACTGCGTATTTTAGAAATTACGTGACATAATTGTTAAGGTGAATTAATTTCAACTAACTTTTGGAGGGCACTGTATATTTGTACAATAATATGTACGTATTATTATTATACATATAAACATTCCTATATAGGCACGCTGCCGCCGCGCCGCCCCGGCCGGCCAGTACCGCCGCAAGCGCTACGTCCCGCAATTTTAAATCTGTAATATCTTCGAAAATATTCATTTAAATCTTGTGCTGTAAAGGACCACATAGATCTATATTAAATCAACAATGTATTTAAGCTATTTAATTGGACAAGGATTAATGCTGTATTGGTTAAAATCGCTTCGAAAATTAGTCATTATTTGTCGTAAAAAGTAAATGACAAAAAATGTTGTTGTGGGATATCCATAAGAGATAGACATATACCATCGCGGAGTTTTCTGTAGACCTTTTCAATGTGTACAAATATGTAGTACATTATTTTGATAAATCTCGTAGGGTTCAGCCTGCGTTTGCAATGTAAGCGAAAAAATATTGACAATTAACGACATCACATTAGAAACCTCAAAAATAACAATATTTCTCCACTATTTAATGGATGTTATTATACATGTAAACCTTTCTATTGAATCACTCTATCTATTAAAAAAAACCGCATCAAAATCAGACGAAGTTCAAAACTTCGGATGATCGAAGTTTATATACGATACGAATTTACCTATATATAATTATGGTCGTAACCATAGACTTATGGTTACGATGTACGTTACACAAATCCGAACATTTACAGAGTAGGTACATTCGTATCGTCACAAACTTCGTTAAACAGCGGTTTGGTAGAAGCTGTCCATACGGTGGGATCTAAGTATTTATACCTCGCCGTAGAGATAGACCACAAAAACTCTCGATCCACACTCTTGACCTCATGGCCGAACGTCGATCTTTAGCGCTGCAGTCTTCCGTTGACGCCGAAGCATATCGGCGGCTCAATAGACAGATCTGGAAGTCCTTGCGACACGATGTCCGTGCTCACAATACCGTGAGCATTAAGGAGACAATTGAGCGGAACGGAGGCTCCAAAGTGTTTGCAAGAGTCTTGTCTATTGGGCAAAGCCAGTTGTCTAGGCTGAAGACGAAAGACGGCCGCGTGGTATCGACGAGGGCAGAGGTATTAAGGGAGATCGAGAGGTTCTACGGACAGCTTTACACCTCGGTTGCCAAACCTGCTGTTAGCTCGGCCGAAGACCCGAGAGCCGAGTTGATCCGACACTTTAGCGATAATATCCCGGACATCAGCCTGTGTGAGATTGAGATAGCCCTGAAGCAACTTAAAAACAACAAGGCGCCGGGCGACGACGGAATAACTTCAGAGCTTCTGAAAGCGGGCGGAACGCCAATACTGAAAGTCCTTCAGAGGCTCTTCAATTCCGTTCTCCTCGAGGGCTCAACGCCCTCTGGCGTGCTTCTGCATGGAGCGGGAGCGTGGTGGTACTGTTCTTCAAAAAAGGTGATAACACCTTGCTGAAGAATTACAGGCCCATCTCGCTCCTGAGTCATGTCTATAAGTTGTTTTCGAGGGTCATCACAAATCGTCTTGAACGCAGGTTTGATGACTTCCAGCCTCCCGAACAAGCCGGTTTCCGAAAAGGCTTTAGTACCATAGACCATATCCATACGCTTCGGCAAGTTATACAAAAAACCGAGGAATATAACTTGCCGCTTTGTTTAGCGTTTGTGGACTATGAGAAAGCCTTTGATTCGATCGAGACTTGGGCTGTGCTACAGTCTCTCCAGCGGTGCCATATCGACTATCGGTACATCGAAGTGTTGAAGTGTATATTATACAACAACGCCACCATGTCGGTCCGAGTACAAGATCAGAGTACGAAGGCTATTCCACTACAGAGAGGCGTGAGACAGGGAGATGTCATATCTCCGAAACTGTTCACTGCCGCGCTGGAAAAGGCCTTCAAGCTCTTGCAATGGAAAGGATTCGGCATCAATATCAACGGCGAGTATATCACTCGCCTTCGGTTTGCCGACGATATTGTAGTCTTGGCAGAATCGCTGGAAGACCTTAGCACTATGCTCGAAGACCTCAATCGAGTCTGCCAACAGGTGGGTCTTAAAATGAACATGGACAAAACGAAGATCATGTCGAATGTCCATGTTGTGTCCACCCCCATCGGTGTTGGGGGCTCGACTTTTGAAGTTGTTGACGAATATGTCTATTTAGGACAAGTGGTCCGGTTAGGCAGGTCCAACTTCGAGAGAGAGGTCAATCGTCGAATCCAACTCGGTTGGACAGCGCTCGGGAAACTACGCGACGTCTTCTAACCAAAATACCTCAGTGCCTTAAATCGAAAGTCTTCGATAGTGGTGTGTTGCCAGTGATGACTTACGGCACCCAGACGTGGCCTCTCACTATGGGCCTTATTAGGAAGCTCAAAGTCACTCAACGAGCTATGGAGAGGGCTATGCTCGGGGATTCCCTACGAGATCGAATCAGAAATGAGGAGATCCGTAGGAGAATTAAAATAACCGACATAGCCCACCGGATTAGCAAGTTGAAGTGGCAATGGCCAGGGCACATAGCGCGGAGATCTGATGACCGATGGGGTCGGAAAGTGCTCGAATGGAGGCCGCATAGCGGAAAGCGCAGCGTAGGACGTCCACCCACAAGATGGTCCGACGACCTGGTAAAGGTCGCGGGACGTCGCTGGATGCAGGCTGCCTCCAATAGGTCTCTGTGGAAATCATTGGGGGAGGCCTATGTTCAGCAGTGGACTTCCTTTGGCTGATGGATGGATAAAACACCAGATTATAATAATTGAATATAAATTTCATAAAAAAGAACATATACAAAAACAATAAAAAAAACTTTGAATAATGACACACATTCTCAGCGTGTTCATAAATAAAATTAAAATTTATTTATTGTATTTATTGTGTTTTATATATTTTATTTTAAAAATACAATCAAATGATACGAGTGCTATAAAAACGATACGTGTTTTCGCATAAGCCAGAGTTAACAACCCTTGCGCGAACGCCGAGCGTAGTGTGAGTGTGGCAACAAAAGTGAAGTATGTATACACAAGCTTGACTTCTGTTAGTATTCTGTGGTGATATATAGGATTTTTCTATTCATTATCAGCCCAGAGTCAGAAATGTGCCGGATATGGCGATAGCGTCGCCTCCTATAATATCGAGGGGCGGAACATATAAGACGAAATATGGGTGTCCTGGCACCTCTGCCTACCCCTTCTGGGAGAAAGGGATGTGTTTATGTATGTATGTGAATACACTCAAAAGTCATATACATAGTCCTGATGCCACACTAATCGAATCTTGTGTTTTGTATTAAAAACTACGGGAGACTTTTCGGTCTCGCAACACCTAGATACCTAGTGGTTCACACAACTATTTTAATCGGAGCGGGAATCGAACCCGCGGGCTTGGTTTCATAGCCGGCGTCTCACCAACTGCGCCACGAAGGTTGTAGAGTGTAGATGATGGTTTAAAAATTTGGGTTCATAACCCAGGGAAGCATATAACGGATAGATGATTTTGGGCAAACCGGCAAAATTATAGCAACTAGCGATAAATAATCAAAATTCTCTATTTGTATCAATTGGCCTTTCTATCAAGTTCATTTCACTCATTTTGTCTTGCTAGTTTGAAAGAATATTTTTATTTTGGGTATTCATAAAACCCTGTGTCGGTTTCTTATCATGCATAGGCACCGATAATCTATACATATAAATAAAATTGAAGTGTCTGTTTTAAGAGTGAGAATAAAAAAAATGTCCTACTACATATCGTTATATACACGATACCTGTGCCGAAAATGATCTTTAAAATTTTTTTGTCTGTCTGTCTGTCTGTTTGTTCCGGCTAATCTCTGAAATCGCTGGACCGATTTTGACGGGACTTTTTTTGTCAGGTAGCTGATATAACAAGGAGTAACTTAGGCTATATTTATTTAGAAAAAATCTTTTATTTTAGAAAAATAAAGTAATCACGTCGAGCGCCTCCCACCACTTCTCCCACCAACGAATCAATATCACATTTACAAAATATTGTATATAAAGAACTTTTTCAATAAAGCTAATACAAAAAACTGAAAATAAATGTGTAACGGGAGTTTACCGCCGCTCGCTATGAGATGGCGCCACCGTAGAATTAGATCGCGGTATGGTTCCGTTACAAAGGTTGATAATTAAAATAAAAATGCAAAAACAAAAAAAAAATACTTTTTTGTTAAATTCCACGCAGACGAAGTCGCGGGCACAGCTAGTAGTTATATAAAATTTAAATATAAATTAATAAAACATCAAAAACCTTATCTCCCACTATGGACATACCCGATTGATTGAATGATGGGATTCGGGTATTAATAAAAGTTCAGTAAACAGTTTATGATCGGTCACCATTAGTGTCGTCATCAAACATAAGTTTCTAAACCAAGATTGTGAACATAACAATTCTCATTTCCGCATGTGTATGCATTTTAATAAATTTAATAATTGTTTTAAAATTAACTCATCAGCAAATAAGCTAATCAATGCTGTTAAAAGTAATTTAGGGCCAATAATATCCGCGTAAAATACAATCTACATAAAATGGAGAAACCCGTACAAACCAACGATTTTTTCGCCCTCTGGTGTTAAGTTAGTAAAAACGATGATTATAATTCGTCGTTGTTTGTTCTAAGTTAAACCACCGTGCGGACCTGACTGACTGACTGACTAACATATCAACGCACAGCTGAAACTACTGGAGCTAGGAACCTGAAATTTCACACAGAGGTTCCTATTGTGACGTAGGGTAGCACTAAGAAGGGATTTTTGGAAATTCAACCCCTAAGGCGGTGAAAAGTGTTAAAAACCGTTGTATGGAAAATCGAAACCATTAGAGTTACAATTGTCAAACTTGGCATTTTAGTTCTTGATTCTTCATTTAAAATGAAAACTAACTGCATACTTTGTTTTTCTAAGATTATCCCTAAAAGGGTTTAAAATATGGGTTGAAATGTTGTATGTAAAATCGAAACCGCTGAAGTTATTCATATGAACATTTGTATTTCACCACTCATTTTAAACGAAAAATAATATTGTGAACTACTATTAGAAAAATAGCACTAAGGCGGTGAAATAAGGGATGACATTATATTATGTGAAAATCAGAACCACTGAAGCCGTGTGACGTTGTGGGAATGTCACCTTTTATATTTGCGATCTATAGTTCAATAGTCGACATAAATCCTATTGTCTATGCCAATCAACGCCTCCGTTGCGCTGATTGGTTGATTCCATCTGACATCTGTCAGATGTGACGTACGAACTGTCATCGGTGCTCGCTTAAATACGCGTGTAACGGCGCTCGCGTCCTTTTTCCCTAACCTGAAAGCCGCGTGCTACCACGCGTCTTTCTGAACCCGCTGGGGTGAGTGTTCAGTGTTCTATTTGCTAACCGCTTTTTACTGCTTGTTTGTCAGTGTATTCTGTCTGCCGGGCTTGTGAGCTACCATGAGTCGCTGGCACGGAATGCAAACCTAGTTTGCATTCCGATCTCTTGGATACTGATTCCAGGTTCTTCGTTCTTCTTCTTCCACTTGGCGTTCTTCGTTCTTGGCGTACTTGGCGTTTTTTCGCTAACTCCGTGCCTACTGCCCGCTTTGCTCCGCACCGCTTCCTGCCGGACTGCATCCGAGCCTGCGCCTGCCGCTGACCTGCGCACCGTGCCCGGCCACGTGGCAGCTGACTTCGCCGGCGAGCTGTCGCCGGGTTCCGCCACGTGCCGAAGACCCGGATCAGTGTCCAGTGAAGGCCAGTGACTCCTGTTGCATACCACCAGCAACAGTGCCGGGTGTAAATAGTGATGCGAAATTATTAAAGCCCGAACCACGTAACTACCCTGAGTTCTCATTTAACTACCTACCCCTACCTGCGGGCGGCCTAACCCGCCGCAGTGGCGCCCAATTCTTTGTAATACGTGGGTTTTCGCATCACCGTTATACCCGGTACTCCACACACAGTCCGGTTGCGCAGTCTGCAACTGGGCAAGCGAGCGGTTTAAAAGTGCAAACAGGTTTGTCAATTTTTCTAACTAAGTGAAGTGTAAAGTCTAATCGTGATAACTAATATCCAATTACATTGTTTGCATTTTTTTTCTGCCTTATCTTCTTCTTTATCTTTTAAATTCACTAATTTTACTTATAATGGACACTCACCCTATCAAGTACTTTTTATTAAATAAAAATGAACTGTGTTACGAAGTATTGATTCGCGGCGAAGATCCAGCCGACACAGTGCTACAACTTCGTAAACAGATTCATAAACTGTCATTGTTATACCCATCTGAGGACATTGATGAGTCGGGATTAGCATTTGATATAGATCTAAATTCCTTAAATGTTTCTTTTAATGACTTAAAATCAAAAATTTCAAACCTAGAATGTTCATTTGATATAAACATGTTCAAGCGTACATCCACTTTGGCAAATCATATTTATCACAGAGCACGTAGATTGAAACCGATAACATCTGCCGATAAAAAACTATTGCATACATTTAACACTGATTATGATTCATTTATCAATAGGCTTAAAAAACTTAACTCCAGTGAACCGACTACTTTTAATTTACCCACATCAGTTGATAAAACAGATGTTACAACGTATCTATGCGAGCGTCCTCGTTTGTCCGATTTCAAACTAATAAAATACGACGGTTCTACTTGCGTTCGTATATTTTTGCAAAAGGTCGATGATTTTAAAGCCGCTAGGAGTATTTCATCTTCTGATTTGTTAAATTTTGCTACAGAAATATTTTGTGGCAATGCACTACATTGGTTCCGTAGCATTAAAAGTAAAGTCAAGGATTGGGATCAATTGTCTAAATTTTTGATAGAGGATTTTGGCGAATTCGATTATGACTATCGTTTGGTTTCAGAAATTCGTAATCGTACTCAGCATGAAACTGAAAACATCACTGTATATTTTTCTATAATGTCTGAATTTTTTTCTCGTCTTTCTAAAGAATTGCCTGAGTCGGAAAAATTGGAAATTTTGTTACACAACATTCGTCCGTGCTACTCTAACGTTATAGCATGCTCACCAAAAATTTCTAGTATCGAGGAACTCCGTTTGATATGTAAAAATTTCGAAAATATCCAATGTAGGACAGCTCAATATCGTGAACCGCCTCCCATAACTAATAATACGCTAGCTCCAGATTTAGCCTACTCTAATAACACTACTAACCCTAATATTCAATTTAATAAAAAATTTACACATTCCTACAATTTCAATAAACTAACAAATACACAAACTAACACTTTTAATACATCTATTGGTACAAGTAAACCGGTTTCTCGCTTATCGCTCGAGAACAAAAGACGCTCAGGTAGTCATTCACATTGTCCCCGCTGCCGCACTAATGACCACACGCTCGCTGAGTGTAAACAAAATAGGTTTCCAATTTGTTTTAAATGTGGTACCAAAGGTGTTATTTATACTAATTGTACGAATTGTCATTCTAAATCGAAACCAAAAAACTTCTAGGGCCAGATTGTTGTGATATTACTACTAAAAGTGTTAATTTTGATAAGGAAGATTGGGAACAATGGCTTTCCACTATTAAATTTTTTTTTTCTACCTATAACATCACATCAATCTGGGAACGTAAACCGGAGAATGATTCTCGCCCGTATCTTAATGTAAAAATTGGTGAAATTTCTTTTTGTGCTTTATTGGATTCTGGATCTTCAGTGACTATACTAGGGAACGATTCACATAAACTATTATTGTCAGCTGGTTTTAAGTTGTGTACAGACCTTAACGACATATATTTTGTTGCCGCTGGCGGCCAACGGTTAAACCCTATAGGTTATATAAATATTCCTATAAGTTTTGAGAATAATTTTCATATTCTTAAAGCCTACGTGATACCTACAGTATCATCGTATTTAATTTTAGGTATTGATTTCTGGTCTAGGTTTGAGATTTGCCCCAAGTATTTAAAATCAATAACTTTAGGTGATTCTAATACCAGTAGTGTTTCTTATTTGAATAATAACAAGAGTAAATTATTTTCTTATGACGATTTAACCAAATCGCAGCGTCTAAACGCTGATAATACTATTGACCTATTTCGTTCTATTTCTACGGAAAAGCGAGGCCTAGGCAGAACACATCTCATCACTCATCGCATTGATACTGCTAACTCACAACCAATGCGACAACACTACTACATACTTTCTCCCGAAAAACAACGCGTGTACAAAAAAAAAAAAAAAAAAAAAAAAAACACCTATTCTTGTCTATAGGGTCTTGGTCATAATATATTTTGATGCTAGACATTTTGTAAGGATGAAGTATGTAAGAGGATGGAATGAAAGTGTAATCTAACAAGAATGCTAAATAGGCAGACGGATTTTACTCATATTCAGTTATAAGTAAAATCCTGGTCTTTTCGGCGGGGTACTGTGACGTTGTGGGAATGTCACCTTTTATATTTGCGATCTATAGTTCAATAGTCGACATAAATCCTATTGTCTATGCCAATCAACGCCTCCGTTGCGCTGATTGGTTGATTCCATCTGACATCTGTCAGATGTGACGTACGAACTGTCATCGGTGCTCGCTTAAATACGCGTGTAACGGCGCTCGCGTCCTTTTTCCCTAACCTGAAAGCCGCGTGCTACCACGCGTCTTTCTGAACCCGCTGGGGTGAGTGTTCAGTGTTCTATTTGCTAACCGCTTTTTACTGCTTGTTTGTCAGTGTATTCTGTCTGCCGGGCTTGTGAGCTACCATGAGTCGCTGGCACGGAATGCAAACCTAGTTTGCATTCCGATCTCTTGGATACTGATTCCAGGTTCTTCGTTCTTCTTCTTCCACTTGGCGTTCTTCGTTCTTGGCGTACTTGGCGTTTTTTCGCTAACTCCGTGCCTACTGCCCGCTTTGCTCCGCACCGCTTCCTGCCGGACTGCATCCGAGCCTGCGCCTGCCGCTGACCTGCGCACCGTGCCCGGCCACGTGGCAGCTGACTTCGCCGGCGAGCTGTCGCCGGGTTCCGCCACGTGCCGAAGACCCGGATCAGTGTCCAGTGAAGGCCAGTGACTCCTGTTGCATACCACCAGCAACAGTGCCGTGTGTAAATAGTGATGCGAAATTATTAAAGCCCGAACCACGTAACTACCCTGAGTTCTCATTTAACTACCTACCCCTACCTGCGGGCGGCCTAACCCGCCGCAGCCGATTTATGTATGTTATCAAAATTATTTTTTTACAAATCTTTCGCAGAACTTACAGTGTAATTTTGTTGAAGCGATATAATATATTGATTTTACGTCCGTATTATTATGATATACACGCAGACGAAGTTGCGGGCAAAAGCTAGTATTGATAAAACAATTAGTCTGGTATTAATTATATATATTTATTGGATTAAATAACGTCTGCCTTGGATTAAACTCTTGATAACAGCATCAACAATACGTAATTTATTTCTAGGAATTTACCATAATCATTCCAGATACCGGCTCGAAACTAGTAAGAGCGTATATACCTTGCGCGCAAAGTCAACTATAGGTATTTTTTCGTTAATTTCACGCACACATAAGCGACCAAAGCTGTGTGCGTAGAGCTGCCGCGTCGGCTCGCTATACAGTCGGCTCAAACAACTTTGATCCGTGCGCTTCAATTATTCAATTGAAATGTAACTGTAATATAATATCATAAAAATATTTTATTTGCATTATAAGTAGACAAATATTACTGTGCAAGCAAAGAATAATACAAATTTAGATAATAATCATACTTTCGTTATAATTACATTGTTAAGTTGCATTCAAATCAGTGTTCAATCAGTAGACACTACGGACGTTTTATTAATCATTTCGTGTTCGAACACATAAATAGTGTTAGGGGCCTTAAAACCCCTTACAATTACGAAATATATTTAATTTTATATTACAATACATAACATAATTTAGCCTCGGAATTACATCCCATTATATTACCTGAAACATAATTTATACTCACTACAAAATCATTGTAGGTAATAAAAATAATTAAATATTTTACTACCAAAGTACTAAGATGTGGTAATCGCATTCCGCGCGTGGCTATTTTTACTACGCGCGGCATAATCGACTGCAGCCAGGCCGGAGCGACGAGCGATACGTCCTCCCTCTAGAAGGCCTGCGGTCTGATTTGATCCACGTCGGACAGCGTGTTTTATAGTGGTTTTTAAAATATTTGTAGAAAACATGAAAACTAATTTTGTTGAAATATAAAAATGGTAATTTATTGATAAGATGTTCTTCTATTGTAATATGCAATTGCTATAAAAAATTATGTACGATAAGTTGGTGAAAAAAAATATGTTCTTGACGAGAGTTTCTGAATAATTTCGCATTGTTTAAATTTTTATTTTTCAGGAACTAAACACAAAATGATTATTTTTCTCAGCAAAATCCCTCCATAAGGGTCTTATTAGTCTGATAATATTTTTATTTTCATCTTATATTTAGTGGTTTCGGATATCTTAAGCTTCTAAATTGCCATTTAAAGCCTAAATAACGAAACTTGTGTTCAGTAATCCGTATAGTACTCACAAATTATCCATCAATCTATAATGTTTTCCACCAAAATCCCTAGATGACAACTTTTTCTAAAATTAGTAATAATTATTTTTCCTTTAAATTGTTTATTGGTGGCTATTAACTCATTTGAAAAGTCCTGTTTTTAAGCCAAAAAGCGCGTGCAGGGTATAAACGCTCCAAGATTTGCATAAACATTCGGAAATGACGTCATGCTCGTGATCTCTATGAAATCATGCCAACGACCGCTCATGAACAGTAGCAAAATCAAACAACACCTTGAATTACAAAGCAATGCTTGGCATTCCACTAGATTCGCAATCCTGAGACGTCTCAATATGTCCAGTAGTTACTCTGGCTACAATATCCTTTAAACCGAAACATAACAGTGCATTTACACTACTTTTTGGCGGGAGAAATAAACAGAGTAACCCAGGCAACCTCTCTCCTATGAGAGATTTACCACCAGTTATAACAAACAAATGCAATTTTAATTTAACTTGTTAGATGTGTTTCATTAGTCTCAAACATTAGTTACACTTTGATCGAGCTGATAACTTTAATTGGAAATGGAAGTAAACAGTCTAACTTTATTGATTATTTTGAAAGGCAATTTTTTTAAGAACCCATCTTTATTGAATTGCTTAGATTTTTGTAGTTTCTGATACCCACGACACAAGACAAGCATCTTAATGTGGGATCAGGCTATGTATGTGAATGTTGGATATATTTGACAGCCTCCGTGGCGCAGTTTGTTAGATGCCGGCTGTGAAACGAGAGGCCGCAGGTTCGATCCCCGTACCGGAACAAATATTTGTGTGAACCACAGGTATTTGTTTCGAGTCTGGGTGTTTGTGAGACAGAAAAGTCCTGATACCTGATACCCACGACACAAGACTCGATCTTAGTGTGGGGTCAGGGCTATGTATGTGACTGTTGGGTGTATTTATTTATTTATTTAGGAAATAGCGGAAAATCCAACCTATTAACTCTTCAACCCTATATTGGAGGAAGCATAAAGACTAAAAAAGACATACAGTCGAATTGAGAATCTCCTCCTTTTTGAAGTCGGTTTAAAAGAACGGTATAGTTATAATTATTTCTTTCTCTCTCATTCTTACACACTACAACACTATCTTCCCACTTGCTCTACTGGTTTCCCGCGCTCCTGTTTGGTATACGCGCAGTGAGCACCGATTTTGTTTCCGATGACCTCGCCAATATCACCTTTTTTCGCTTAAAAATCTAGCATAAACATGTTGGACTGACCTGGGTATCAAACCCGAACTTCAAGATTGTTAAACTCATACACTCCACCACAGTATTGATAACCTTTTCACTGTTTCTTTATTATTGTGACGGTACATTGAACTCGTCATTATTTCATTATTTACATAATATTTTATGTAAACACAAAGAAATAGTATAAATTCCAAATGGCTATGTTTATATGGTAAAACTCGTTTACCTACCTAACGCCAATAAGTAGTTATTTATTTAATAAAGAGACGTGACTTAAATATTTAATGTACATAATTGGTATTTTTATCAACCTCGAACTTTAACATTATGTTTATTGTAAATAATAAATTATTTAAATTTGGCCTAACAGCAGGCAATTATAAGATAAACATTTGATCAAGTGATTATTACCAATATTTAAAAAAAAGCGAAAGAATCTTTCAATATTTTCGCAAAATAAGTAAATATATATAAATAAGCAATAAGTTCCCGCCAATTTCACAACTATAAATACACGAAATTAAAAACAAAATAATTAAACAAAAGAGTTTTCAATACCGTTCCATAATAATTTAAATACAGCGTTAATGTATTTGATATTAAAAATACATTTTACTATATGTTTAAAGGGTCCTTGCTTATTTATGTTGAAAGATATGTACAATATGTAAAAATATACTACAATTGCCGATTACCTTAATGTTTATTTAATTTAAATCCATAGACAATTTAATTATTTTAATATTTGAAACAATGCTTACCAGATGACGCATCTTGGATTGACGAGACGTTTCAACAGACACAGACCACAAACAGCACTGAGACTGAATGGCGAGTGCATATTTATGTTTACCTCGTAAATGGACTTAAAACTTGTTCTGTAGTATGCGTAAGCATGCGTCACTGAACTATTGTTCTCTGGAAGTTTAGATAAACAACCTTAGCCGTGAACCTTGCGTTTCTTTCTTTTCGAATCATAGGCCTGGT
The DNA here is from genome assembly GCA_009982885.2 of Hyles vespertilio. Taxonomy (NCBI): domain Eukaryota; kingdom Metazoa; phylum Arthropoda; class Insecta; order Lepidoptera; family Sphingidae; genus Hyles; species Hyles vespertilio. Next base: position 5,119,009 of record CM042823.1, on the reverse strand, counting down.
TTTCCTAGCGAAAATTTTGTGCTTTCCCGCCAAGATGTCTGGGGTTGTATGTTCAAATTTTCCTTATGCTAGTCATTATTTAACGCAAACATCGTATTTTACAGGTACAGTGTAGAATAATAAAACCGCAAATATTAATCAAGACTTTGGACTAATTTACTACCTTAAAGTGTTTATATATAGAGGGAGCGGAGTCATACATTCGCGATTTGAAAAACGTAGATATTTTCTTGTTCGTAATGTTGGTAGCGCACCTATATTAGTAAAAATTGAATTAATTATTTAGCTATAAATTGCTATAAATTCTAAGTATCTATAAGTACTTTAAACCTGACTCTTGCGAAGGATGCCATCAAATTGGTTGAGGTAAGTTCTGCGGGGTCGACCCTTACCGACTCTTCCATTCACATGTATCTGTTTTGCTAATCGCCTTTTATCAATCCGCTCTACATGCCCAAACCATCTTAACATTCGTTTCTTAATTCTCGTCACTACAACCTTTGTCATTCTACAGCGTGTCTAATTTTTATAACCACGCTATTACACACTCTATCTCGCAAACTCACACCACACATTTCTCCTTTTAAAACATAAATATTGGTTAGGTGGACATGAAATTTATATTTAAATAACTCGATCCTAACGCGCGGCCTAAACAATTTCCGATCTACGGTATTATTCACAATAACTGCCATTAGAGAGCATTTTGCATACCTTAGCATGAAATATAGATATAATTAATAATTATAAAGTTGTTTTTTTACTAAATATTACCATTCTATAGTATGTATTTATAAGGCTTTCTTTCCTTCTTTTTTATGCTATTCGAATGATGGTAAGGGATACGACTGTTCATAGTTAGTGGCAAAACCAAACAACAGCAAGAATTACAAAGCAATGCTTGAATCCTGAAACGAAAGATGTTAAGTCTCAATATGTCCAGTAGTTATATCAGCTTCAATGTCCTTCAAACCAAAACCCAAAAGTGCAATTACTCTGTTGCTTATCGCGAGAAATAGAAGCAGATACCTAGGCGGCCTCTCACATATGAGAGACCCACCATCAGTAAAAACATACTACCTATATGCATAATATTAACACAAGTAATTTATGCAATTAATCCCAGTTTAGAAACTAATTTAAGCTGTGACTACATCTGAATCATTATTTATTTCGCCAATGATTCACGTATGTCTCACCGCGGTTATTAAGTTCTGAGTATATGCAATCCAGGTTATGTTCCGAGTAGACTAATATCGAAGGTCGAGAGTTCACTCACTTTATTGTAAACATTGACATAAATAAATAAATAACACCCAACAGTCATATACATAGTCCTGACCCCACACTAAGATCAAGTCTTGTGTCGTGGGTATCAGGAACTACGAGATACTTATCGGTCGCACAAACACCCAGACACGAAAGCAATATTTGTGGGCTTTACAAACATTTCATTTATTAAACATACTGGTGGTAGGTCTCTCATATGTGAGAGGCCATCTGGGTAGCTACCACCGCAATGTCTATTTCTCCCGTGAAACAACACTGCGTAAATGCACTGTTGTGTTTCGGATTGAAGGACATTGTAGCCAGAGTAACTACTGGACATATTGAGACTTAACATCTTATGTCTCAGGATGGCGAGCGCAGTGGAATGTTGCTACTGTTTATGAGTGGTCGTATCGCTTACCATCAGGCGAACGGCTTGCTCGCCGCGTCATTAATTGCAATAAAAAAAAACACTCGATGTGGAGATCGAACCCGCGGCCTCTCGTTTCACAGGCGGTGTCTAACCGACTGCACTACGGAGGCTGTCAAATATATGGACGGGATGTTATGCGCAGTGGAATGTCAAGCATTGCTTTGTAATTCAAAGCGTTGTTTGGTTTTGCTACTGTTCGTATCGGTAACCATCACAAGAACGGCATGCTCGTCTCGCCATTCGTGGATTCATTCATTGGATGGATATAAATATATGCTTTTGTTATTTACGGATAACAAACTAAACAAAAGAAACATGTTGGTTTTCTGTAAGACACAAAGACATTGCATGAAAGTTAAAAGATTTTTATTCCATACAATATGCATCAAAATATAAGGAGCTACTCTCGATATATTTATGTGGCAGCGATTGTTCATTGAGGTCTTCGAGCATAGTGCTAAGGTCTTCCAGCGATTCCGCCAAAACTACAATATCGTCGGCAAACCGAAGGTGAGTGATATACTCGCCCTTGATGTTGATGCCGAATCCTTTCCACTGCAAGAGCTTGAAGGCATTTTCCAGCGCGGCAGTGAACAGTTTCGGAGATATGACATCTGATGACCGATGGGGTCGGAAAGTGCTCGAATGGAGGCCACGTAGCGGAAAGCGCAGCGTAGGACGTCCACCCACAAGATGGTCCGACGACCTAGTAAAGGTCGCGGGACGTCGCTGGATGCAGGCTGCCTCCAACAGGTCTCTGTGGAAATCATTGGGGGAGGCCTATGTTCAGCAGTGGACTTCCTTTGGCTGATGGATGGATGATGGATGGATTGTTCATTTCTTCAGTACCCCAAGCAGGAACATTTTGAAGTATCGTATAGTAATAGTATCGTGACACCGATTTCTATACTATTACTACAACGATACTATACGTCAAAAATTATTCGTGCTACCACTTTTCATACATTTGTATAGTAAAACTATCGCTAGACTATACGATTACCATACTATAGTGTCGTAAACGTTTCCCGCTGCCATAATTTAGTTCCAAATACGCTCACAATGGTGCTGTTCAAATTCCCATACAAAATTTTACTATTACGATTACTATACTTTAGAGCCAAATGTTCCTGCTTGGGGCACAGATAAAGATACTAGATAAATATCGGATAATAGCGATTAGATCATATTGAAAAAAATGTGAAAAACCTAGAAAACCGGAACCATTGTAATATATCCTACGATAAGCTTAGAGTCCAAAATATAAATCGTCTTAAAATAAAAACACGCAGTAGTAATTAGTGATAATTTTAATAGTGATTACATCCACTAATTCATAAATGATGACACTATTTACCCAAATGATTCATCTGCCTACATTTAAATAAGTAATACAGAATGTAACTTAATGAACGAGTAACTTAGATATTAAAATAGAGATACGAGTCTATACCTAATTCATTGATTGAAATGAAATGAAATGAAATGAAATGTATTTGAAATGAAATGTATTTATTGGTCACGTAGGCAATTTAAAAGCTCTTATGACAAGTCAATACACATAGAACTTAATCTCTATAAACAATATATTTCCTATACTTAGTATTACTTATTTTAATTTCTTGGTTTAATTAATTAATTTATGTAATTTATTTATTTTAAATTAATTTTATTTTTATTTAGCATTTGTTTTATTTATTTGTTTCCTTTTATTCTTATTTTATTTAAAGTATTAGTTATGACTTTATGGTAATTTATTTTTCAAAGAATTGCATCTGAAGGTTAACTACACAAAGGAAATAATATTACAATCAATTGTACACTCGATATATTATGTTGATAAAGGACATTACATTGAAATAAATAATTGATAATTTCGATATCATCATCATGTCTTCGGTAGTATAGTGGTCAGTATCCCCGCCTGTCACGCGGGAGACCGGGGTTCGATTCCCCGCCGGAGAGTCCCTTTTTGCGTTTAATTTAACTTAATATTATGTTATAAATAAACATGGTTATCTGTGGTAATGATTATGTCAATTATCAGTCTGATTTACCCATATTTTTGGGGAGATCACGATAGGTTTTTCAAATGAGTTTGTAATTACCCAAGCGATTAATATACGTACATACATCCTGATCCCACACTTGGAACTAATATGGTTGAACTGTTACAAAATAATATTACATAATACAGGGTATATCAAGACTGCTACCGAAAACGAAGCCGGGTGGTAGTTTAAGCGACTTCAGACACCATGCAAAAGAAAATTTTGGAAAAAAAAAAGCGACATATTTTTTTTTGTATTTTTTTTCCTATTGCCATATTTGGGTGGTAAATACATTTTTTCCTAAAATAACAGTGTATACCCTTTTATTTATAAATTCTCTAAGGTATAAAACAGTTAAAATTATTATTTTAGCAAAAACTATGGATTTACCACCCAAAAATTACGATATTTAAAAAATCATTAAAAATTAATGTCGCGTTTCTTTGCGAAATTTTTAGTTGCATTGTGTTTGTTGTCACTAAATCTACCACTTGGCTTCGTTTTCGGTAGCAGTCTTGATATACCCGGTATAATATTAGGTGTTTATTATTTGTCATTGGCACACATTATTAAAACAATGTTTGTAAATTATAATATTATAATACCTACACGACAATATACAATTACAGTATATTTAATAAATGTTATGAAACATTTTCCCTGTTTTAATTACTGATGCGTTAGTAACTAATTTTAATTTGTTTTAATTATTATCTATAAATAAGTTTTTGGTTATTCTATAATATTAGCAAGCAGGCGTAACTAACATATTTTTCCTGTTTTGTGCAATAATGTTACATTAAACATTAGGTATTCCATGATTGGATTTCAAATTGTAAACATTATTAAATGCTGATTTTGGCTCAATTTTACAGCATAAGTGCTAATAATAACGTATGGTGGCCCCATACTATACCTTGGGCTGTTTCTGTTTAACCAAATACATTGCAGTCTTATTACTGACAGTTCATACATCTACTAACTTATCGAATTTGTTGTCCTTTGGACAGACCTTTGAATTTGACTACTTTTGACCTTTGAGTGAAGAAGACAGTACATTCGATAGGTTAAATTGTTTTTTTATACTGTCTATGAATAAAGCCTATAAAATACTTATGCTTCAAAAGCAATAAATATAACGCTAGATCCGACTTCCACTTTACCATAAACACAGCTACCTATGTCATTTGATAACAAATGGAAACTAAATGTAAAAAAAACCTTAAGCTTCCAAGCATGATTGTCATTGAACGCAAAAATTCTCAATCACAATCGAACTAATCTATTGAAAGGCTTGTAATTCATCGTCGCCTCAGTCATGGCGGATGGCAGCAGATTATTGGCTCGTCCATCGAGAGTACGCGCCGCAATTTTGCCTCGTCCTGATTGGCCGCGACGGGGTGTTGAAGGGACGCTATGATGTTTCGAGAATGTGGATTTTGATTGTAAGGTAAATTGTTTTAAAATACTGGTCATTGGACACACTTCTCATTGATTATAAAGATATTTAATTGAAGTATAGTGTTTAGTAAATAAAAATAGCGAATACGGCTAAACTATACATTGCGTCAAGTTTTTTGTCAGGCGCCGTAACATTTGATTTCGTTTTCTTTATTAAATTGTAGCATTGAATTTCACTTGTAATAATTTCTTTCATTATAAAAAAAAAAAAACATTCCTATGACGTATGACACAATATCAACGGTTCTATAAATGATTCCAATAAAAGATCCAAATGATGACCCGATGAAACCATCAGAATTATGAATCACTACATACAACATTATCATTCATTTTCTTGTATTAATCACATACATATATTCCACCCAATAAACACTTTATTACTATACTGATTAGTATAACATTCAGACTAACAAGACAAGTATAATTGCTTAGAAAATTACTTAATTAATTAGGAAATATATTTTTAAGGTAACTTATGTTCCTCTGGTTTTTGCGAGGAAAAAATTAACAAAGTTTGTTATTATTATTTATCACCCATGGCCACCATACATTTGAAATCAAATTTCACGAGTACGCGTCACCCCGTCTGTCTCGCGACGTTCGCGACATCGGCCGACAGATGTCACCGCCGTTAATTGCACACGTCGCATAGATGAGAGTTTTGTACTGGACTTCACTTGACTTGATCAAGAGAACTTCACGCCCCGAGACATCAGCAATAATTGACTTTCAGGCTTCACAATAAAAAAGGTATGATAATCATTTGCACCCTTATTCACACACAGGTTTTAATTTATCCTAGTTATCGAATATTTTGACTTTTCAAACTTAATTCATAATTGTAATGTAATTCAGAATGATCAACACATTGGAAAATTAAAATAGGATTATGAATTGTCTATGATTAAGCCATAGAATCTTAAACTACCAACTGTGTAAGTATAGAAATATTGTATTTGTTTGTAGTATTTTATTCGTTATTTTGAGGTGTATGCCAAGTCTTCGGTAGTATAGTGGTCAGTATCCCCGCCTGTCACGCGGGAGACCGGGGTTCGATTCCCCGCCGGAGAGAACTTTTTATACATTAACAAGATGAGGTATCCGTTTATTTTAAAGTTTAAACTGTGATTAAGACGGATGACAAGCATATCATTCGCCTGATGGCTAAAAATACGGCCACCCATAGATAGTAGCCAAACCAAACAACACCATTAATTTCAAAGTTAGCCTGGCATTCCACTGCGCTCCCCATCCTGACACATAAGATGTTAAGTCCCAATATGTCCAGTACAATGGGTACAATATATTTTTTTATGGAATTTAAAGACAGACGAGCTAGCGGCCCGCCTGATGGTAAGCGGCTACCGCTGCTCATGGACCTCCCCAATGCCAGGGGACCAGCACAACAAAGCGCTGCCTACCTTAAGGACAGTACTTTCTTTAAATCTCGTTTGCTATCGCGGAATAGAACAGTGTATTTACAATTTTGTTTGGTGGGAGAAATAGACATGTGGTAAATAATTAAAAGGCAAGGGAAAAAGTTCTAATATTTCCGTCTTATTACCACATCGTCGAAGGAAGAAGTCCTGGTTGCGTAACATCCGGGAATGGACAGGGATCGCAAGTGCCTCGGAGCTTTTCCACCTGGCAAAAGACAGAGAGAAATGGGCGGAGCTGACTGTAAACCTCCACTAGTTGGAGAGGCGCTGGAAAGAAGAAGAAGCACAGGAGGCTAGATAGCTGAGTGTCAATTAAAATGAAATAAAATAAGTTGGTAAAAAAAGTCCTCTCCGGCGGGGAATCGAACCCCGGTCTCCCGCGTGACAGGCGGGGATACTGACCACTATACTACCGAAGACTTATCATTGAATGTGAAATTGGAGAGTCAGTTATCTAATATTTTATAACATAGCTTAAAAACTCTTTTTTTAGTTCTGCATCGAAATTCTCATTCTAAACAAGAAAAATAATAGTTTATAAAACCAATTAGCGGCCTTATTCAAAAACCTTAAAACCTTTTTTAGCTATGGAATTTCTTGTGTGCTTTATTTTACTGAAACAGCATATACGCCCCACTGCAGAGCAGGACCTGCTCTACAATCGAGAGTACAATTGAGAGGAGTTGGCCTAGTGTTACAGACCAAATCTTATTAGTAGAAGTTTTTTCGTTTTTAAAATAATTTTGGCCTCTAATATAGTGGTGGGTTACAAATGGTCTTGACTTGGTATTTTAAACGACAGATTTATAATATACTAGCGGTCCAGCCTGGATCCGCCCGGGTGCATTAATACACTTATTTAAGCCATTCTATCGCTTATGTTCATGAGGGATAATATTGTAGGATTCAATGTTGAAAGAATTTTTCAAATAGGTTCAGAACTTTCAGAGCTTAATCTATGCAAATAACAACCATATCTTTTCTCTTTATAACATAAATTTAGAGACAAGATTAACTATTATTATAACTACATGCTGCTGCTAAACTGCCATAGGCTTAACATTTCGTATTATTTGGTATAAAGAAACAATATAAATGTCGAAATGTTGAACTGCTGTTTAAATAAATAATTGTTTAATTACAGTCTCATTTAAACGCTGTGGTTCTACTTTATCAGCTATTTTGACACCAAAGCCAAATCTTTGGTAGTATAGTGGTCAGTATCCCCGCCTGTCACGCGGGAGACCGGGGTTCGATTCCCCGCCGGAGAGAACTTTTATGCAGTTATGGCATTACTCGTCGATACATTTGCGAGGCACCATCTAAACACACTGTAGTATTTGGATAACCATGCCGCTTTGTGCAAGTTTATACATTTGCGAGGCTATTATATTTGAACACACTTTTTGAATTATTACGCCGCGTCACATTGTGTATGTTGATAGGAACCATTTCATGGTAACATTCATTCTAACTGGGACACTATGATTTTTTTAGCAATCTTTATTACGTCATAACCAAATCTGTACTAATACTAATCTATACTAATATATAAAGCTGAAGAGTTTGTACCAGTAGTTCTTTAGACTAGAGGTAACAAACCTCTAGTCTAAGGAACTACTGGTTCGAATTGAAATAAATTAATATTCAACGAACAACAAGTTAAATAAAAACCTCAAATGAACCTCATATGAAAATAAAGTCGGTTTTACGGGCGAAGATTTTACGTGACAACGTCTTTTTCTCGGTAGAATATTTATTGATATGAATAATTAATTGCAATAGGAACAAGGAATTGAATGAAAATAAGAATTGCACAAATTTTAACTATAGAAATATATTTTGTTTACTAAAACATTGTACATGTAATGACGAATCTAAGCACTCCATATTTTCACTACAGACACAGCTGACGATACTTTAACCACACGTGTGAACTTGTATTGTGACGCTTTCTTGTTTTTCCAACGCCAAGAACGTTCGAGAAAGACAAAGACAGAGACACAAGCATGCGCCGATTCAATGCGCCTAATTCTCTAGTGCTGCGCGCGCACCGTTACGTTACCGGGCGTTACACTTTTTCATAAGTGACTCCCAGCCGCAACCTAATTTAAGACGTTGTCACGTCAATATTTTTATGTTGTCGGGTCATTTATCGAGAATTGCTATAGGTTATATATCATCACGCTATGACCTATAGGAGAGAAGGAGTAGTGAAAAATCTAGCAAATACGAGGAAATTTTATTCGGTATTCACGGTTCGATTGGTCTGAAAATGTATATCTGAGGGATCCTTTGCTCCAATATTCTACATTGATAGCCGGTATTGAACATTTCGGCTGCCATTTTGAAAAGTGTATCTGGACCCGGGCGGGGACGGGCCGGGCTGCTAGCATCTTAAGAGCGTTTATACCCTGCACGCGCTTTTTGGCTTAAAAACAGGACTTTTCAAATGAGTTAATAGCCACCAATAAACAATTTAAAGGAAAAATAATTATTACTAATTTTAGAAAAGGTTGTCATCTAGGGATTTTGGTGGAAAACATTATAGATTGATGGATAATTTGTGAGTACTATACGGATTACTGAACACAAGTTTCGTTATTTAGGCTTTAAATGGCAATTTAGAAGCTTAAGATATCCGAAACCACTAAATATAAGATGAAAATAAAAATATTATCAGACTAATAAGACCCTTATGGAGGGATTTTGCTGAGAAAAATAATCATTTTGTGTTTAGTTCCTGAAAAATAAAAATTTAAACAATGCGAAATTATTCAGAAACTCTCGTCAAGAACATATTTTTTTTCACCAACTTATCGTACATAATTTTTTATAGCAATTGCATATTATAATAGAAGAACATATTATCAATAAATTACCATTTTTATACTTCAACAAAAATTAGTTTTCATGTTTTCTACAAATATTTTAAAAACCACTATAAAACACGCTGTCCGACGTGGATCAAATCAGACCGCCGCAAGGCCTTCTAGAGGGAGGATGTATCGCTCGTCGCTCCGGCCTGGCTGCAGTCGATTATGCCGCGCGTAGTAAAAATAGCCACGCGCGGAATGCGATTACCACATCTTAGTACTTTGGTAGTAAAATATTTAATTATTTTTATTACCTACAATGATTTTGTAGTGAGTATAAATTATGTTTCAGGTAATATAATGGGATGTAATTCCGAGGCTAAATTATGTTATGTATTGTAATATAAAATTAAATATATTTCGTAATTGTAAGGGGTTGTAAGGCCCCTAACACTATTTATGTGTTCGAACACGGAATGATTAATAAAACGTCCATAGTTTATACTGATTGAACACTGATTTGAATGCAACTTAACAATGTAATAATAACGAAAATATGATTAGTATCCAAAATTTGTATTATTCTTTGCTTGCACAGTAATATTTGTCTACTTATAATGCAAATAAAATATTTTTATGATATTATAATACCGTTACATTTCAATTGAATATTTGAAGCGCACGGATCAAATTTGTTTGAGCCGATTGAATAGCGAGCCGACGCGGCAGCTCTACGCACACAGCTTTGGTCGCTTATGTGTGCGTGAAATTAACGAAGAAATACCTATAGTTGACTTTGCGCGCAAGGTGTATACGCTCTTAAAGCTTGCTAAAGATTGAATCCCACCCACAAGTTGGACGAACGACCTGGTTAAAGTTGCAAGAAGTCGCTGGATGCAGGCCGCATCCAAGAAGTCGATTTGGCGATTAATGGGGGAGACCTATGTTCACCAGTGGACTTTCTGTGGCTGAACAGGGAGTGAGTACAAAATGATTCTATACTTCGTGACTTTTTAGTACCTATAGACCGTGATTCCTTTAGAATTAGTCAAACTGCTATATTATATTGTTATAACCATTAATCTTTAAATTACATTTATTTCAGCAGGATATTGCGAACATTGAACTGACTGTCGCAGTTGCAGTTTTGTCAACAAAGGACTCCATATGACACAACCAACTAGTGGGAAAACCACAAATACCTACCTACAAAATTGCAAATAGCATCTATGTATAATAAAAATAAATAATTAATAAATAACCCCCAATAATGACATACATAATCCTGACACCACACTAAGAGCGAGTCTTGTATCGTGGGTATCAGGAACTACGAGAGACTTTTCGGTCTCACAAACACCCAGACCCTAAAGAAATATTTGTGGGCCGCACAAACATTTCTCTCGGTGCGGGGATCGAACCCGCGGCCTCTCGGTTCACAGGCGGCGTCTAACCGACTGCGCCACGGAGGCTGTCAAAATCTATCAGTATCTACCATGGACGTAGTATATAAACAGGACTGCGCACTGTCATCGGAAAAACGAGCCGAGCGAGAGGTGTAGGAAGGGGGGGTGTGTCCCGTTCCTATAGGGCGACCATATTTTTTGTGATATACAGGAATTTTAATCAAATTGGCTAATATAAAGTCGAATAAAGCATTTTGTTTTTGAGGTAACAAACGTGATATTGTCTAACCGTGTAAAAAATATTTGACCAAACCAAAATATTGGACCATTAGGACCTAGCAAAAAAGTTCAAAATCATAGTTTTATACGTATACTTTTAATAGGTGAGATGAAAAATGAAAATAATAATAATAAATCTTTATTGACAGCAAAATTCAGTTAACAATCTTCTCGTCTGTTCACAAAGTACGTATGTTGTGTGTTATAGTGCCAGTCGTCGTCGGGGGTGGTAGCTGGGGTCAACCCAGAGATTCTTACCACCCTCTGCCCCGCCGTTACCGTGGCCGCTACCATAACCAGGAATAGCGGGGCTGCCGGAGACTGGAGTCCTGGTCCTGGTTTTAACAACTATTAGGCTTTTTTATTGTTTATGCCAATACTAACCACGCTTGGCAGGCGGGTTCGCGAGCGCAGGGGGGTTCGCGTTGATGACGCTGCTGTCCGTCTTCAACTGGGGAAAGGAAATAGAGTTTGCGGCTAGAAGATGTTGTTGGAAAGGAAAGTATGGAATATAGAGATGGATACTACAGCCACGGAGGGGAAAGTTGGTAGTGATTGCAGTAGTTCGGGGGCCGAGGTCGTATACTCGTAGCACCTATTTTAGGACAGGCCAGGACCACTAGCTAGGAGCATCGCTGACCTACTTAATACCAGATACACGTTATTATTCATACCTAATCTTGTAAAACCTAAAGGCAACGTGGACAACTACGTTGCCGTACCATCTCATACCTAACAAATATCTTAATCGAATCATTAACAAAGTTCAAAATGGCGGCGATAACTATAATTCTGAATCTCAATTTAAAGGGGAGGTTTAAATTTCGAATTTCAGACCAATCGGATCAATATCAAGAGTTTCTTCCTTTCTGCCATATTATTAGTGATATATACAAAAAAAAATTTGATTTTATGTATAATATTTCATCCCTTATTTCGACCCCATAATACTATTTTTCTAATATTATTCACGCCATTATTTTTCATTTGGAATAAGGTTTCCATAACTGTAACGGCTTAAATTTTTATGTAACATTTCAACCCCTTTATGGTTAACTTTAAGAACATAAAGTGTGCAGTTATTTTTGTTCTTAAATGAGTGAAGTTTGACATCTGTAACTTCAACAGTTTAGATTTTTCCATACATACTGCCATCTCTTTGTTCAACCCCTTCAAGCGTTGTCTATATAATAAAAGGTAACCTTTTGCCCTTACCCAAGGTCTAATCTATCTCTGTATCAAATTCCATCAAAATCGGTTCAGTGGCTTAGGCGTGAAAATGTAGCAGACAGTGGACCAGTTAGTGTAATACGTTCGTGCCGAAATCTTACATCACTCAGTAAATAAAAACTATCGCAAGAAATAAATATTTTTTAATCATACTTAATTTATTATCAATTGTATTAGAAAAACTTTTATCGTGTTTATTTTCACTTAAAACAAAGTAGGATGCAAATTAACGTGTATAAATTAAACATTACTTTAATAATAAAATTGTAAAGAAAAAAGAACTGCTTTTAATATTCAAGCAGATTAAAAGTTATTCAATAATTCATCTGAACTTTGAATTGTCGATCAGAAAAGTTCTAAGGCGGGTTTTATTATGGTCACCGTAGCGAATGTTTGTAAACAAAAATGGTAAATCTCATGAAACCACTCACTTTTGAATCGATATACAACAACCACTATATTATTCACTTATACAAATCATTTTGCAACACTTTTTAACCAATTTCCGTTAATAAATATCGAAAATAAATTGAAATTGTACACCTGTGACATTTCGTATAAGCCATGACATATTTTATTTTTATTATCAAGTGGCCAGAGTTATAATTACAAATTCTCCTATCATGCATTAACCTTCCATTGTAATGTCATGAATTCGTTTATGGACCCATAAATAAAGTTAAATAATAATATTTTTCTATATGTTACTATAGATATTCTGTGTTTATTTTTTTATCGAACTAATTACCTTTTCGCGAATGTAAAATAATCTACTAGATAAAATATATTTTTTGGTCTGGCTTGCAAATGAAAAGGGATAAAACCCCCTCATACTGTCTCACTCGGTTTCGGCCTTCCTCCATGTCATTTACCATAGTAAATTAAACCTTATGCTACATGCACATGTCTTATTTCAGGATGACACCATTTTCTTCGTGCGCAATCCTGTTTATATACTACATCCATGGTATCTACGTATGTATCAGGGTATATGAATCGAGAGTACGATTGAGATGTGTTAGACAATATACTCCACCAGTTCGGCCTAGTGCGGGTTGGCGGACTTTTACATACCATAGAAATTCTTCAGAACCCCTATGTTATGCACGTTTTTCTCAAGAAGAAGTTTTCCTTCAGTTATAGTGCGTGGCGATTCAATGTCAATTCACAAGTTACTCAGGAAGTCCCTGGGATTTGAACCCGCGACCACCGTTGACATGTTGGCAGCCGCGTCTGGTCCGTTGCCACTCATAAAAAAAGATATTTAACTATACAATACACTTACATCATCTATGTCACATAAAAATACTTTAGCTAAAATATGTCCGCTAATTGAACATAAGCCTTATCCAGGAATTTCCAAAATACCTGTTGAAATTTGTCAAAACATCACAGAATACTTACAATACAAATTAAATTAATTTCAAAGGTTACATTATCCTTTCAACATTAAGACAGCTGGCAACATCAAAAATACGGCACAAAAGATGTTGACAGGCAAAGGCTGTCGTTTTTCTTCCAAGCACAGTGGCGCCGCCCGCGGCCAGTGTCGGCAACAAGACCGACGACCACAAAGCTGAGGGATCAAAGAACGGTTACATCTTGACAACCCTTTGCGATGTCTAATAGAGCTGAATTAATTCAACGCGTCAAGTCTTGTTCACGGTTGGTTGAAATGTTACATTGTTATGTTATATTTAAATAAAAAAGAGTATATTTTTGTCCCTGATACAATTTTCGGCGATCAAAAAGCGAGTCGTTTTTAAATCTTAGAAAAGTTTTATGGTGAGATTTTGACAGGCTTGCATCAAAATCAATGATTGAACGAAAAAATCATTGTCACTCTAAAGAAAAGGATAGCAGGCAACAGCGACGTCATTCAAGGTCAAATTTTTGCGCTTCACTTTTATATACGGAGTGCAATCTCCATTTGGGTATAAGCTTCTTGATTCATACGATACTTATGAAATTTAATGAAACTCATGACAGAGTAGACATATTCTCAGGCGCTTTGAGTGAAATCATAAAGGTTCTATGATGTATAATACTACAATTAATGATTAGTTAATAATTGTAAAATATAATCGTATTTTTTTTTACATCTTGTGTTTATGTTAGTTTCAAATAGCAAAATAAGCTAAAGCGTCAATATCGCATTAGGTTTACCTGTAAGATATTGTACTGTTGAAAATAATAATAAAAAAAATACTTTTTTAATTGATACTATTGGCTCGACCCACCTTTGCTCGGGTGCAGATAGGTTTTGAGTCCACATCAATAACATATTATAGTGTTCGCAGCGCATAAAGCGCGATGTAAGTTTTAGTAAGAGTCTCTAATATTTTTGAAAATATAGCCTATTTTACCCGGAGATAGTGTAGCTTCCCAACGGCAAAGGAATTTTTCAAATCGGTTCAGTAATTTCGGAGCTTATTCAATGCAAAAAAACAATCAAATTATTCCTTTTTATAACATAAGTATAGAAGAATTAAATTATAAAAATGCTCGGTGGAAGGAAGTGCAATTATATAATTAACATTTTAATTGTATGTTCTTTCATATTATTATCTAAGACCAAGTCTTTTATTTTACAAGTGCTTAATAAGTCTTCGGTAGTATAGTGGTCAGTATCCCCGCCTGTCACGCGGGAGACCGGGGTTCGATTCCCCGCCGGAGAGAACTTTTTGCTATTTTTTTATTACGTACAAGAGTGAATATCAAGATAATGCTTTTGAGAATCAGTTGGCTCTTTTATACAAGATCGTTTTTATGTGCTTCACAATGCATTGTAGTCACTTTGTGGAGCACTTTGAAAACATATACCTTTAAACAAGTAAGGAGAATACTGATTCTACTATGAACCTTAATATCCGTGCGAAGATTTGTCTCCCTCAATGAAACCTACTTTTTTGTGTAGGGATAAATAGGTATATATTTTCAATAAATATAAACATAATTGCGACTCAAGCCCGGAGTTCGTGGAGAAATTAACTTAAAGTCAAATATAAATTATTTTTTTGCCTTCGGTTATGTGAAAAAAGTGTAAGATGTGACGGTAATTGCTTAGAGTATTTAATATATAGAGCGAGCGCTGGTACTTCAAAAACGTAGATAAAAATGGTGGTGCCGGTGTCACCTTTTTCTACCCTCCTATTGGCTAATATTTGAACAGGTTGTGCAACATACATAAATTACTTGAAAAACAGTTTGAAAATAAATAGTTTAGGTCTATTTAATTTCACTCAAACTCGTTTTAAAAGGATAATAACTAAATATAATTTCGGCTATCAAAGGAATTTATAGCAATTTATTGCTAATTAATTAATTCAATTTTTACTAATATAGTAGCGCTACCAACATTAGGAACAAGAAAATATCTACGTTTTTTAAAACGCGAATGTATGACAGCGCTCCCTCTATATATAAATACTCTAAGGGTAATTGCTTTATTTTATAAAATTTAAAAATAAACCATAAATAATGCTATAATGAATTTTGATCACTATCGGGATCAACGATATTTTTTACCGGTACCATGAATGGGCATTCTCCGTTGAATAAACTACATTAGTTTTTTGCGAAGCTTCTACCATGGGCCGAAGTCAGCAACATGTAAGCTAACCAACCAATAAGAATGAATTGATGTAGTTGATTCTGGAATTTGTCAGAAGATATAAAACGTTCTCTCCGGCGGGGAATCGAACCCCGGTCTCCCGCGTGACAGGCGGGGATACTGACCACTATACTACCGAAGACTTGTTTCTTACGTTAAAATAATAAACCGATTTGTGAAAAAAAATTGTATCACAGATACCGGGTATCTCAAGACTGCTACCGAAAACGAAGCCGGGTGGTAGTTTTAGTGACTACAAACCATCGATATCAATGTTACACTAGATAAGACGTTCTTTGTAACAAACGTGTCCCACCCAAGTGCGGTGCATGCACCGCACACGAATCAGTCTGCCGCGTGACGGCCCGCGCAATAGTACGCCTCTTTGTTTATATTTATAAGTAATTTATTTTGACTTTTCCCCGTCAAACCGACAGCGAAATTTTCTTAAGTTACAATATAATTAAAGAATACAACGTAAGTTATATAATATTGCAGAATAATGCCGATAATACAGATCTTTTATTTATTAATGGATTAAATATATTTTAGAGCTCGTTAAAATACAAGGTGAGCTCCTTAATCGTGTATCTCATTTCCGCGCATAAAAATTGCCCGTCGAGTGAGAGAGACGAACTATATAAGATATAGATTATTCAAGGGACATTCATATCAGTGGACCAAATAGGCATAAACTATTCGAATACATTACAAATACAAATATGTAGGAAGGATGTAGTTGCAAATTGATTTCAGTATTTTATTTTAATCATATGTTGTTAATTATTAACTCAAAATATGTGTGTTGTATGTATATTTTGAAACAGTGGATAGTATTTAGACCCCATTTCTTAATATGAATTACTTAATGGACTATTCGAACCCATTGTTATTGAAGACTAATACCATTTAATATTGTTTTATATTCTTCCGCGTCGGTTACGAAAAAAGGAGATCTCTATAATATTTGTCCACAATTATTGGAATGGATATAAGTGGCTGCCATTAGAACATACCTATATTTGAAATAAAACTATTATTTACGGATTTTATCGCGAATTTAGTTTAATTTTTTACATTTTTAACTTCCCGACTATACCTATATTTGTTCAATTTATTTTCGACACGAAGATTTCAGATATTCCAAATGCGGTAGTCATTTTTGTATCGGCTTGTTAAAAATTCATAAATGTTATTATAATAATGTCAGACTGATTGTACACTGATTGACTGCTTGACAGACTTGTACACTTGTAAGAGTATTTAATTTCATTTACATCATTTCCATTAATTATTCACGTAAATAAAAAAAAAACATTGCAAATATATTATTGCTATGACGGTATTTATACATAGGCAGTATCTTAGGCAAAGCTATTATTGACATGAACTGTCTTGTCTGTCTAATAATCTTTGATCATAATTTGTAATATTCAAGTAAACGTACTAGATGTCGCTACTGAGCTTTTGACAAATACGGGACAAATAGTTTCTATGACGCGCCTCGTCTATCGGTAGAATATAAGTCAATGCTACAAACACAATGCAATCAAAAATTTCGCAAAGAAACGCGACAATTATTTTTTATGATTTTTTAAATATCGTCATTTTTGGGTGGTAAATCCATAGTTTTTGCTAAAATAATAATTTAAACTCTTTTATACCTTAGAGTATTTATAAATAAAAGGGTATAAACTATTATTTTAGGAAAAAATGTATTACCACCCAAATATGGCCATAGGAAAAAAATAACAGAAAAAAAATGTCGCTTTTTTTTGCAACTTTTTCTGTTGCATTGTGTCTGAAGTCGCTTAAACTACCACCCGGCTTCGTTTTCGGTAGCAGTCTTGATATACCCTGTATACAACGATTTGTTAGGAGAAGACAAAAATGGGAAACTGGTGGTAGGTCTCTCATATATGAGAGGCCGCCTGGGTAGGTACCACCGCAATGTCTATTTCTCCCGCCAAACAGCAGTGTTAATGCACTGTTGTGTTCCGGTTTGAAGTACATTGTAGCTAGAGTAAATATTGAACAAAAATGATAATGAGACACTCTTCATCATCATCTTATGTCTCAAGATAGATGGCGAGCGCAGTGGAATGCGAAGCATTGTTACCGTCTATGAGCAATCGTATCGCTTAACACCGGGAGAATAATTTAAACCAATTGTAACTTTTGTAGTAATAACTATATTGGAAACTGTATTTGAAAATGGCAAAACTAGAGTGCCGGTTCTTCTCTAGTTAAAACCGCTTACCAAACCGGGAAAAAATTACTGAATCTAAATGATGTTGATCATTTTAATAGATTTAATAAATTAGGTATATCATTTTAATTTAATTTTATTCATATTTATTTAATTAGTTTTACCGGTGGTTGGTCTCTCATATGTGAGAGGCCACCTGGTGGGTACCACCGCATTGTCTATTTCTCCCGTCAAACAGCAGTGTAGAAGCACTGTTGTGTTTCGGATTGAAGGACATTGTAGCCAGAGCAACTACTTGATATATTGAGACTTAACATCTTATGTCTCAGGATGGCGAGCGCAGTGGAATGCCAAGCATCGCTTTGTGATTCGAGGTGTTGTTTGGTTCTGCTACTGTTTATGAGCTGCCGTATTGCTTTCCATCAGGCGTACGGCATGCTCGTCTCGCCATTCATTGGAATAAAAAAAAATCATTTCAATGGCATTATCTTTTCGCCATTCGCCGAAATAGAATTAAAAAAAACATATGCCTGGATTCAGAGAATCACGATTCTTAAGAGATATTAATATTTATTAGATTTTGTTATCTCATGGACATGACTAATGCGCTGTATAAAGTATAATTTATAGACATATTGCTCACAAAAAATCTATTTTAGTCAGAAGCACATGGTCAGAAGCAAGTATGAGTTGTGTCAAATTATGTTCACATTTAATTTTGGTGTTCTATAACCACTAATTATATTTTAGTTATAATTCAGACTCAACTATTGAACTTTATAACTAACAGGCCATGATTTATTCCAACTAAACATCGAATAAAAAAATGCTGTCTGAACATGTCTCTATTATGTCTATTATAATTATAATATTAGTAGGTATTTCTATGATAATCTATTTTCCCATCTGCTGTGCCTAATTTTTTCACAAACTTTAGGTAACTTGTCAGGGAATGCCTCAGGCATTAAGTCCGCCTGTAAACCTTCGGTATATGAAGCTTTAAATAAATAAAACATGTCATATCATCTAAAAGTACAAAAATATACGTATAAAATATGAATGAATTTCATAACCTCACATTTTTTCGTTGTCCGTTTCACTTTGAATTTCCCCTATATAATTTTTATATAATAATCTGTTATTTCAACTTGTTGAGCAAGTCTTCGGTAGTATAGTGGTCAGTATCCCCGCCTGTCACGCGGGAGACCGGGGTTCGATTCCCCGCCGGAGAGTTTCTTTTATATCACTGGATCTACCGACAAATTATTTTACTGATAAAATTAACTTTCTTTTACTGATAAATGAAACTGGTTTAATTCATTTTTACTGGTTGGGTTTGATAGAAGCTTCATAAAAGACGAACGTAGTTTATTTTATATTGTTAAGTTAAATGTTTTCAATATGCTCCACATCCCGGGTATATCAAGATTTCTACCGAAAACTAAGCCGGGTAGTAGTTTTAGTGGCTACAAACACAATGCAACTAAAAATTTCGCAAAGATGTGCGACAATTATTTTTAATAATTTTTTAAATTTGGTCATTTTTGGGTGGTAAATCCATAGTTTTTGCTAAAATTGCATTACGAAACATATAAAAAAGTTTTTTTTTTGTTTTTAAACTGGTCCGGCATAATGACCACACTGCACCTGATGGTGTGATCAGTCGACAGTCGCATGCCATTCGATACAATTATGTCGGCCTGCTAAGATGCCTCTTCACACTACGGCGAAAGGACCCAGGATTATAAGAAGGAGGGAACACAGGTTACGGCGAATAAACCTATATGATTATTTATATTATATAAAAGAGCCAACTGATTCTCAAAATAATCATCTGATATTCAATCTTGCATGTTATACAAAAGTGGCAAAAAGTCCTCTCCGGCGGGGAATCGAACCTCGGTCTCCCGCGTGACAGGCGGGGATACTGACCACTATACTACCGAAGATGTACCATACAGATGTGAAATAAAAGAGTAGCTGATAAGTACTTATGTATGAAAGAATATAAAATTTCAAGTATTTATGCTTATACCTAGTCAGGTCATAAATTCTGTCACATGTTTAATATAAAATAATTGAAACAAGTTTATTCATTATGTAACCATTTATATACCAAAATGAACTTAATAAAACATAGATTCTTATGACACTAAAGTTTATTCAAATGACCTCCGTGATTTTGAATACAGGCCTTCAATCTGCGCGGCCAGTTGTCTATCGCAGCACGAACGAGGTCCATGTCAATATCGGGATTTCTTGAGTGACTCCAAATTGGGATGAGACTTTGAGCACGCCTTTTCCTCCAAGTGTTGCCATATCTTGTAATCTAACGGATTCAAATCTGGACTGGAGGAGGGCCAGTCTTCGTGCCGGATGAAGTCGATTTCACGCGCCGCCAGCCAGTCTTGGGTGCTCTTCGCTCTATGAGCTGGCGCCGAATCTTGTTGGAATACCCAGTGCCTGTTATTGAACATGGTATGAGAAACAGGTTCCACAAGGTTCGTCAGGGCTGTATTTTGATACACAACTGCATTCGTTTTTACACCTTTCTCACAAAAATGTACCTCAGTTAAGCCCCAATAAGAAACTCCCAACCATACCATGAGCGAGGATGGAAAATGACCTCGTTGGACACGAGGAATACGGTTGCTCGCTTCTTCACTACTGTGTGCGTAAACCTTATCATTTTGTTTGTTGTAGCTCTCTTCTACGATAAAAAATTTTTCATATGAAAAAAGAATTTCCCGAATTTTTTTCCCCGCGTACCGCTTCAACAAAGCGCGGCATCTCTTCAGTCTCAGGTCCATTAGACGAGCATTCAAACGGTGTCCTGTTTTTCTTCGATATGCCCGAAGCCCTAAGTCTTCATTTAACACCCTTTTCACCGTGGTTCTGCTTAACCCCATCTGAAGGGCCAACAGTTTCTGCTTACGTTTGGGATTTCTTTAAATTCGCGCCTTCACAGCTTTTATCACTGCTGGAGTCCTAACAGACCGAGGGCGACCACTTCTTGACCTGTCATCTACACTAGAGTCTTCATTGTATCGTTTGATGGTACGATAAACGAATCTTTTGGTTATATTCAAATTTTTCAGTATGTCAAAAATTTTAATTGGCGCGTAACCGCAACGATGCAACGCAATAACTGCAACACGGTCTTCTTTAGGCGTCCACTCCATATTTAAAAATGAGTAAAATTCTAAAAAGTATACATTTTTATTTTCATGAACAATTCGAAATTCGAATTCAATAAACTTTTTGTGGCCAGCATTCTAAAAGAAAAGTTTTTACTGTGTGACAATACTTATGACCTGACTGTGTTATTGCAGCTTCCCACCACCGAATATCTTAATAATTTAATACTTATACCTGGTAATATTTGACATAGACTAAGGAGATAATATTTTATAACTTCTAATTTTACCTTTCACGTACAAACTTAATTATATCGAGTTGAGAATATTGAAAAATTATTGCTTTATGCCATTTTTTTGTAGTTTATCGAATGTGGTCCTTAGCCATTTCTTGATTTTTATATGGAATTATACTTACGAGCTCCTTTGATTCAAGGGCGGATCCAGGGAGAAGGTCATGGGGGTCATGACCCCCCTGGCCACAGATTAACAAAATGTATTAATTACACTGGTCAACAAAAAAAATGAAATCGTTTGTTTCCTTTAATTTTTTGTTTGTTTCTATCTCAAACTAACGTGTATTTTTTAAATATGGTAACAATTTTTCTCTCACAGCTTTTGTTTTTGAGTTACAGATAACTACCCTCCATTACTATTTTTACTTATATTTGCGTTTTTTATTGGACATTGAAATATATTTTGTTGTTGTTTTCGATATGGCTTCGTCAAGAAGGTGTTGTGTACTTAATCCTGATTCTTTTTGCTACATTTGTGGTGAATATGTATTTGCAAAATATCGAAAACCTATATCGGACTTTGTAAAAACTGCGTATCATCAATGCTTTAAAATAAAATTGTGTAATCAGGACAAGCCATGGGTCCCTCATATTGTATGCCAGAAATGTGTGGTATGTCTACGGTTATGGCCCAGTGGAAAAATAGATGCAGTAATGTTCGTAACGATACACGAAGTTCCCTTGTTTCGTGTGTCTCTGGGACAGTCGTGACAAACAACACCATTGGTCACAAAAAGTTTGGCCAGTGCGGGAAGAGCTAAAAGTTGGTACAAAAAATGCTATAAATATGCCTTTAGTTAGCCGAGATCGCATCGTACTTCCACCACTTCATATTAAACTCGGCATAATGAAACAGTTTGTGAAGACGCTTGACAAAAGTGGCGATTGTTTCAATTTCTTTCACGCAAGTTTCCAGGATTAAGTACAGAAAAATTAAAAGCTGGTATTTTTGATGGGCCACAGATTAGGCAACTCGTGAAAAATCCTAATTTTGTCAAATCAATGACTGAAGTCGAATCCAAAGCTTGGAAATCATTCGTTTTGGTTATGAGTAATTTCCTAGGCAAAAAGAAATCTGACGACCACGTCGAGCTTGTTGAGTCCATGCTATCGAACTTGCAAGAGTTAGGGTGCAACATGAGCATAAAAATCCACTTCCTGCACTCACATTTAGACCGATTTCCACAAAATCTAGGTGATTTTAGTGAGGAGCAGGGTGAAAGATTCCATCAGGATCTTCGAACAATGGAAGAGCGGTATCAGGGGCGGTGGGACTCACATATGATGGCAGACTACTGCTGGAGTTTGCAACGTGATCTACCTAAAGTCGTTCATTCAAGAAAATCGTATAAAAGATCATATTTTGATAGAGTTCAATAGAAATTTTGTTAACATCATTTATTAATTTTCTGTACTTTTTTATCAAAATAATAAAACTCTATATTTCAAAAACTGAAGCTGTTAGCAATCTTCCAGTATTTTTTTCATACTCAGGGCCATAGAAATACCCAAAAACAGAAAAAAATTTAAAGGAAACAAGACTTGTGTTGACCAGTGTTATCTTGTTGATACAATTTATAAGCACATTTAATTCTTTGTATGTCAATAAATAACGTAAAAAAGTATGTGTGTGTTCACAAATCACGCCTGTAACAAACTCTAAAAAGTCATTATTACGAATTGGAGTATTGAAATCGGACCCAGTGTTCTGACATGAACTATAATGTGACCCTCCCTGGCGTAAAAGCTGGATCCGCCCTTGCTTTCATTCACTGTCTCCTTAGTATTTCCTGTGCTTCCAGGTAATATTTCGTTTATTTATGACAAAGGTTTAACGAAAACTGCTTCCTTTCTCTATTACCCTAATACTTTTTATACCTTTCCCGATGTCGTTTTTTCGTTTCCTTGAATTCACAATGGTGCTATAAAATACATCAATAAATAATAAAATACATATTTCTCAACATATTTATTTCATTAAATAAGACGCAGAAATTCAAATACAATTAGACATTAATTGATTAATCTATACTTAATTTATATTAAATTCGAAATTTTATACATCGACACTAACTAATATTGCACTGCATTACGTGGAAAACACATACTTAATCTTAAAAAAATATTGCTATACACTATCATTCAATTTACAATCACACAGTCAAGAATCATTTGAATACTAGTTGAAATAAAACTATTATTTACGGATTTTATCGCGGATTTGGTTTAAATTTTAAATTTTTTGGCTGCCCGACGTTTCGATTACTTTACAGCTTTCGTGGTCACGGGGCGGACTGAGGAATCTCTAACTTCAATAGTTTTATTTCAATGTGTAACATTCGCGATAATCTAAGAAACCATTAAATACAAGTTGTGCATCAGAAACTATGATTCTTTATTTATATTCCGGTAAACGAGCAAACAGGTCACCTGATGGTAAATTATCACTGCCCAGGAAAATTCACAACGCTTGGTTTATTAATATTGCCGGCCCATCACATAGGGAGGAGCGAGTGAAGGAAAAAAGATGGGCAGAGGAAAATTTTCTATATTACAAACTTAGAGTATTTATATATAGAAGGAGCGTTTTCATACATTCGCGTATTAAAAAACGTAGATATTTTCTTGTTCGTAATGTTGGTAGCGCTCCTATATTAGTGAAAATTGAATTAATTATTTAGCAATAAATTGCTATAAATTCCTTTGATAGCCGAAATTATATTTGGCTATTATCCGTTTAAAACGAGTTTGAGTGAAATTAAATATACCTAAACTATTTATTTTAATTTTTTTTTTCAATTAGTTTATGTATGTTGCACAACCTGTTCCAATATTAGCCAATAGGAAGGCAGAAAAAGGTGGCCCGGCACCACCATTATTATCTACGTTTTTGAAGTACCAGCGCTCCCTCTATACATATATATACTCTAAGATTACAAACATTCAGACCCAAATTAGTAATTTGTGAATCAAGTCTCAATGCGGGGATTGAACCCGTTGATTCTCGTTGGACTATGTCTTTACCCAGCATCAAATGAACATTAATTAAAAGCATCAAATCAATATTATATTAGACTTTTTACTTAGACGATAAATCCATTAGTAGAAATTGTGAATCCGAAGTTATTCATTTGAAAATAATTTAATAATGAAACCAGTAATTATCAAGAAGATTTTTTTAAAATAAGTTTCTAATTCTTTGTTTAAACTTATTACAAAAGAATTGTATTTCATTAAGATTAATGACTTTGAAATTCACAAATAAAAAATAAGGGTAAATTCTTATATGTATTTACAGTTACAGAATAAGAATTAAGATAAAAATATTTCTATTTTTTATAATGACTAATGCGTTGTACACATTGTTACAAATAAAAATATTTTTTAACCTAATAAGAGTATATTTATAAATAAAAGCGCAGCTTATTTGAAACAAAAAACAATATCTTTATTTAATAAAATATAGATTTTTATACAACTATTAAATTTTTTACAAACACATTAAAACGAAAGCTGAAAAAACTGTTTTATAAATAATATTTGTAAAGTAATTCTTTGGATTATCTTTGGATTATTATAATTTATAAATTACATACACAACAAAATAACTTATTTGACGTACAAAATATTACAAAAAAATAGGAACATATTATTATTTCACTTTAAATTAATAAATTAAATTAATACCAACTATTCAATATATTATGTATATTTACAAATGTAAGTTAATTACAAAACATTAAAAATAACATTCAAGTCATAATTTAATTATTGTAAAAAAATATAAAAGTGAGCTTTATGCATTGATTTAAAAACTAAGGATAGGCCCTTCAGTACATTGGGTACGTCAAAAAGATGGCTGTGAAAATAGCGCCATCTGTTAGAATTTTACGTCAATGGCGGCTATGAAATCGTTTTTTCAATAATGCTAAAATACATGTTATATTGACTTAAAGTAATATAATTTTTACTTAGCGGTGATAAAAAATGTTATCTTTTTTTTGTGAACTTTCGGTCATCTTTATTGCACCCACGTACGATACAATTAGGCATTTGTAGACGACTTATACCGGGTATCTCAAGACTGCTACCGAAAACGAAGCCGGGTGGTAGTTTTAGTGACTACAAACACAATGCAATTAAAATTTCGCCTAGAAACGCGACAATTTTTTTATGATTTTTTAAATATCGTCATTTTTGGGTGGTAAATCCATAGTTTTTGCTAAAATAATAATTTAAACTCTTTTATACCTTAGAGTATTTATAAATAAAAGGGTATATACTATTATTTTAGGAAAAAATGTATTTACCACCCAAAAATGGCCATAGGAAAAAAATAACAAAAAAAAATTGACGCTTTTTTTTGCAACATTTTCTGTTGCATTGTGTCTGAAGTCGCTTAAACTACCACCCGGCTTCGTTTTCGGTAGCAGTCTTGATATACCCTGTATGCGCTGTGACGTCACAACCGCTGCACTGGTGCTACTTTTACTTTTACTGGGACTACTTTCGTGACAACACTTTTCTTGCTCTCCGCCCCGTCCATATATTTACGTCAATTTATGATTATAATCTCAGGGCAGATTATAATAAAAATATTATTAATTAGGCAGAGGTATTAATACAATAATTTTCTCATTTATTTCCAACCTAAGATGTACCTCATTGAACATACAATATTAACTGACAATAATTAATTCCAAGTTTTACCTATGAAGTGCATACAGAACAAATATTCACACAATTTAGTCTATTTAGTGCATTTGAAGGGAAAATCTAGACTATTTTTAAACTTTACTCACATCGAGAATGAAATACATTAGGAAATTAAGAGATTTTCTTATTTATACTTAGTATCGTAGTACTGAGGTTCTAAACGAATTTACATACTAAAATATTTTTGGTCCCGATTTAGATACAACCTGCGTTATTGGGACCAAAAATTATGATACAAATGTACAATTATTCTATATTTTTTTAATTGGACCCAGTTACGCCGAAACCAACTATTTACATTTAATTTACCTTGAAAATATCCATCCATCATCCATCCATCAGCCAAAGGAAGTCCACTGCTGAACATAGGCCTCCCCCAATGATTTCCACAGAGACCTGTTGGAGGCAGCCTGTGTCCAGCGACGTCCCGCGACCTTTACCAGGTCGTCGGACCATCTTGTGGGTGGACGTCCTACGCTGCGCTTTCCGCTACGCGGCCTCCATTTCGAGCACTTTCCGACCCCATCGGTCATCAGATCTCCGCGCTATGTGCCCTGCCCATTGCCACTTCAACTTGCTAATCCGGTGGGCTATGTCGGTTACTTTAGTTCTCCTACGGATCTCCTCATTTCTAATTCGATCTCGTAGGGAAACCCCGAGCATAGCCCTCTCCATAGCTCGTTGAGTGACTTTGAGCTTCCTAATAAGGCCCATAGTGAGAGGCCACGTCTCGGTGCCGTAAGTCATCACTGGCAACACACAACTATCGAAGACTTTCGATTTAAGGCACTGAGGTATTTTGGACGAGAAGACGTCGCGTAGTTTTCCGAACGCTGCCCAACCGAGTTGGATTCGACGATTGACCTCTCTCTCGAAGTTGGACCTGCCTAACCGGACCACTTGTCCTAAATAGACATATTCGTCAACAACTTCGAGAGTCGAGCCCCCAACACCGATGGGAGTGGGCACAACATGGACATTCGACATGATCTTCGTTTTGTCCATGTTCATTTTAAGACCCACCTGTTGGGAGACTCGATTGAGGTCTTCGAGCATAGTGCTAAGGTCTTCCAGCGATTCTGCCAAGACTACAATATCGTCGGCAAACCGAAGGTGAGTGATATACTCGCCGTTGATGTTGATGCCGAATCCTTTCCATTGCAAGAGCTTGAAGGCGTTTTCCAGCGCGGCAGTGAACAGTTTCGGAGATATGACATCTCCCTGTCTCACGCCTCTCTGTAGTGGAATAGCCTTCGTACTCTGATCCTGTACTCGGACCGACATGGTGGCGTTGTTGTATATACACTTCAACGCTTCGATGTACCGATAGTCGATATGGCACCGCTGGAGAGACTGTAGCACAGCCCAAGTCTCGATCGAATCAAAGGCTTTCTCATAGTCCACAAACGCTAAACAAAGCGGCAAGTTATATTCCTCGGTTTTTTGTATAACTTGCCGAAGCGTATGGATGTGGTCTATGGTACTAAAGCCTTTTCGAAAACCGGCTTGTTCGGGAGGCTGGAAGTCATCAAACCTGCGTTCGAGACGATTTGTGATGACCCTCGAAAACAACTTATAGACATGGCTCAGGAGCGAGATGGGCCTGTAATTCTTCAGCAAAGTGTTATCACCTTTTTTGAAGAACAGTACCACCACGCTCCTGCTCCATGCCTCTGGCGTTGAGCCCTCGAGGAGAACGGAATTGAAGAGCCTCTGAAGGACTTTCAGTATCGGCGTTCCGCCCGCTTTCAGAAGCTCTGAAGTTATTCCGTCCTCGCCCGGCGCCTTGTTGTTTTTAAGTTGCTTCAGGGCCATCTCAATCTCACACAGGCTGATGTCCGGGATATCATCGCTAAAGTGTCGGATCAACTCGGCTCTCGGGTCTTCGGCCGAGCTAACAGCAGGTTTGGCAACCGAGGTGTAAAGCTGTCCGTAGAACCTCTCGATCTCCCTTAATACCTCTGCCCTCGTCGATACTACGCGGCCGTCCTCCGTCTTCAGCCTAGACAACTGGCTTTGCCCAATAGACAAGTCTCTTGCAAACACTTTGGAGCCTCCGTTCCGCTCGATTGTCTCCTTAATGCTCACAGTATTGTGAGCACGGACATCGTGTCGCAAGGACTTCCAGATCTGTCTATTGAGCCGCCGATATGCTTCGGCGTCAACGGAAGACTGCAGCGTCAAAGATCGACGTTCGGCCATGAGGTCAAGAGTGTGGATCGAGAGTTTTTGTGGTCTATCTCTACGGCGAGGTCTAAAATACTTAGATCCCACCGTATGGACAGCTTCTACCAAACCGCTGTTTAGCTCGTCCACTGCAAGGTTTTCTCCTAGACAATCAAAGCGATTTGTCAGCTCGAGTTGAAAGCTCTCGGGGTTTTGGATATGGGCGCGAGTAGGTCGGAGCGTAGATTTCATCAAGCGACGCCTTTCCGATTGGACATTGATATTCAGGGTGCCCCTAACCATTCGGTGATCACTGCCGGTTTTCACCCTGTTGATCACAGAGACATCTCTGAATATCCGTCTATTCGTCGTCAAGATGAAATCTATCTCGTTTCTCGTAGAACCGTCAGGACTCAACCAGGTCCATTTCCTGTGAGGCGGCTTCTGGAAGAAAGAGTTCATCGCAAAGAGTCCCTCTTTCTCCAGAAAGTCGGCCAGCCTCTGACCCCTGGGGTTCCGTTGCCCATGTCCAAATTGCCCCACTTTCAACTCTGCATCGCTTCCCTTGCCCAACTTTGCGTTGAAGTCTCCCATAACAACATTGAAGTAGGTTTTGGAAGTATGTATGGCCCGACTTATGTCCTCATACATTTCCTCTACTTCTTCATCTGGGTGTGTCGAGGTCGGCGCGTATACCTGTATGACCTTCAACGAATATCTTTTAGATATTCTGAGTATAAGGTATACTACCCTGCTCGACACACTTTCGATGGATACGATGTTGTTGATGAGAGACTTGTGGACGAGAAATCCGACACCTCCTCGGGACTGTTGGTCGTCCCCCCGGTAGAAGAGCAGGTTACCAGACTTCAGGGTTATCGTATCCTCCCCGATTCTTCGGACTTCCGATAACCCCAGAATGTCCCAGTGTAACCTGCTCAATTCTTCTTCCAGTTCGACAATCTTCTCGTCTGTCCTCAATGTGCGTACGTTGTGTGTTACCAGGGCCAGTCGTCGTCGGGGGGGGTGGTAGCCGGGGCCAACCCGGGGATTCTTAGCACCCCCTTGAAAATAACGGTAATTTTAATTTCTCTGCATTGTAATTTCGTGTGAGTTCCATACACATTTTACTTCTACGAATTTTTGAACCAATAACAACGTTATTTGAACAGTTGAATATGGCAAACTGATCGTAACAATACATTATTTAAAGCATCATAATATTCAGATCAATTTTATTGTGTATCAAGCTATATAAGTCCCAGGCAGGGCATAGGCCTCCTCCACAATCCAGAGTACGATTGAGAGAAGTTAGGCTCTATAGTACAAGTCACCTAATACGGATCGTCGGAATTTATTTATCATTGAACGGCCACCACACATTATTCATTTCACTATTTCATTATTGATCAGAATTTTTGTGGATACTTATATAAATAATAACATAGGTATTTTGGCACAACTTGGATCCAATTGATAAGTGAGACTAGAGAAATACAGATTGTGCATTATACTACAGATGACAATGTTTGGTGATTTTTGTTACTATGGGATGTGTGTTAATACAATATTTAAAATAATCAGCTTTAGCGAAATGACGGGATGTAGAAGTCTTGTTAAGTCTAGCAA
The DNA here is from genome assembly GCA_009982885.2 of Hyles vespertilio. Lineage (NCBI taxonomy): Eukaryota > Metazoa > Arthropoda > Insecta > Lepidoptera > Sphingidae > Hyles > Hyles vespertilio. The sequence continues at coordinate 5,088,856 of CM042823.1, read as the reverse complement.
ATGCAAAACAATAATTTAAAATAAAGCTACACATTATTCACAGAATTTACAAATAAAATACGAGATTTTGTTTATAAACAAATAACTCTTACAATGACACAAACAAAAATATACATTTTAAAATTTCGGCAACCAAAAACAAAAATGTCAACCACACATCCCGCATTCCACCTAAACCCTTAATCCTAATACTTATCTTCTAACCTTCCTAGGGAACTTGCCACTGTTACCAATGCGTCATTTCTTCCCCCCTATCCCTGCCAGCCCTGCAGTGGACAGGGTCGCCAGGGCAATCCTATCCGATGGCAGCCTGTCAGTAGTCAGCAACCGCTCGGCAGAGGTTAAAGTGGTGAGGGATAAGCGGTTGTCCGGTGGTGGATTGCTGGTTGCCGTGATAGGGGTGGTTGACCTGGTGAGGGTTTTCGCGAGGGTTGAAGTGGGGGGCGATGTTCGGAGAAGGGCAGTCGGTTTCTGATCACGGCCGCTGCATACCTGTGGAATAATGTATTTAATTTTAAAAAATGTACTCGATATTTAGTCCTGAATCCATATTTAGTTTTGTGCGTCTGTCAGGAGGTAAGAGATATTTTCGTGTCAATCTGTATCAGCCCATATACGTCCTACTGCAGGGCACGGGCCTCCTTTACAAGCGAGAGTTAAATTGAGTGTGGTTAGGCCATATTACATATAGTCCACCACGCTGGCCTAGTGCGGGTTGGCGGACTTACATACCATAGACATTCTTGTAAATCGCTCTGGTATGCAGATACCGTCACGATGTTTTCCTCCATCGTTTAAGTGCGTGGTGATTGACTATCAATACACACATGACTTCGAAATTCAGAGGTGTGCCCTGGGATTTGAACTCGCGACCACCGTGATCATGTTGGCAGCCGCGTTTAGTTTGTTAAACAACATGCCACCACGCACTTCAATTTAGGTGTTAATGCCCATTTACATTTAAATATTTGTACGTATCAAAAAACTAATACATCACAATTCACAAGTAAAACAAGTTCGGGTAATCCACTTCTAAGAGAGCCGTTTAAAAAAACTAACACGTGTTTCCTGGGACTGCTTTTTTGCGCGGAATTAAAATATGACGCTTTGTAACATTACGTAATTATTATGGTATTTATCGATACTTAGGTCAATAACAATGTAATTTATACAACAAAAGATAAGAAAAGGTGATCGAGATAAAAAGTTTTTACAATTTAAGTACTTATGATGATGTCGATTAAAAAACAATACATTGATAAAAAAAAATGATTTACAAACAATATGGTTTATACAAAGCAGAAAATCTTTTGTTTGATAAGTCAGTCTTTTGATGCTGAAATTATTTTTGATAAACACCCTTAATTTCGCCAACATTGACAAGTCTTCGGTAGTATAGTGGTCAGTATCCCCGCCTGTCACGCGGGAGACCGGGGTTCGATTCCCCGCCGGAGAGTACTTTTTGTATTTTTTATTTTTGTCAACATGCTCTCACTTCCTATTTCTAACCGAATAATTAACTAGACTGAATTGAACCTGATGGTAGGATTGGGGGTTTATGACTTAGATACTTGCACATACATTTCGTTTGTTAAGCTATAATATTTTAAGTTTAATTCTAGCTTTAGTAATCTACCAATTATGTAGTTGTTTGCATGTTGTGTTTATCATCCTGGAATACATTTAGAAAGTGTCACAAATGTATATTCGATACTAGCAATAATGTTATGTGATTTCTGTTGATGAACCTCAATAAATATAATAAATAAAAGTATCTCAAAAGTATCGAGGAAACATTGATATGTTAACTCAGCGTAGTTGCTACTAGCCACTAGTACATATCGTTCCGATCTTTCTTTCTTTATTTCTTTCTTTCTGTCTCTTTCTCTTTCTTTCTCTGTGTTTACCTGATGGTGGTTCTCCCAGTCCTTGTGTTGGCAGAAGGCGCCGCAGTATCTCGCCGCGTTGCAGCCCGAGCAGGTCTCTTGGGCTTTACGGCCGCAGTTCCAGCAGCACTGCAACAAACAGATGCATTGGAGACTTTTATCATAACACTATGCATGTTAAATAGATGTTTTAAGTGGATGCAAAAGGTGCTGGTTTTATGTTCGTATGTATGTTCTTTTTGTTTGGATACAATAAAGCTTTAGCAAATAAAAAAATAAACATAATAACTTCAACTCAAAGACAATCGCAGTCATCATCGGCAATTGAAATCTCCACGAGATTAAGCAACGTTTGTTGAAGTTGTTTGATAAAGACCCTGCACTGATGGGATCGATTCAGTGTACTACTGGAAATATAATTCTAAGTAAAATTGATCTATATATCAGTAGATTGTCCAAGATTGTATTATTAGAAAATGTTTAATATACATGTCCTTGGCGTGCTTTTTCAATAAAACAAAACAAATAAATTAACCCCCCTACTCACATTCTGCTGCCCCGCAGTGGCGTTAGGGCTGAGGTCTCTCCCCGGCGGGGGGCTGTGCCGGCGGTCCAGGCGCTCCATCTTGCCGCGTTCGGCCGCCACCAGCTCCAGGGCTTTGGTCTCCGCGGCACCCACCGCGCGCTGCAACTCGAGCAGGGCTTGCCGTTTCACCTGGAGGAAAAGTGTCAGGGTTTATCTGTTTTCAACATGATTATGAAATCCTTGAGAGCGGTTTATGATCTACATTCTATAGTGGACTATCTGTGCCAAAAGAAGAAGCGTTGATTGTTAAATTACTCGATTAATATTAGCATTAGGCTAGCACAGATACACCAGTGCAAGTGGCGTTATCAAATACTTAAATAAACACGCACGACAGTTTTTTTTCTATAGTATTATTTGGGTGGTAAATACATAGTTTTTGCTTAAGTGATAGGTTACACCTTTTTATTTACCCATCATGAGATAAGAGTCTTGTATTGCTGTTTACTAACAAGCAACCACGCACTCTAGATTAAGTATAACACTATAAAGGTTAAATTATTCACCTGATTGACAGCTTCTTCAGCTCGTCTCCTGACTTCAGAAACTCTCTCCTCTGTCTGTCGCACTGCCGTCGCCATGATCTCACTCGCTGCTCTTTTGATATCGTTGCTCTCAGTTGGTTCAACTCCTGTACATATTCATAACCTCTAATTAACATACACTCATGTCTGTGACCCGGCAGGGTAGTCTGTGTTAGAACTTGAGCCATTAGCAAAACGAAAAGTTCATTTCTGTCACAAAATGTAATAGCAGTTGAACATAGTTTTTATACCAGATGCAAATATCTGTCTAGCAACTTGTTTGTATATTTTTAACCGACTTCCAGAAGGAGAGGAGGTTCTCAATTCGACTGTATTTTATTGTTTGTTACCTCATAACTATGTACTGGGTGAACCGATTAAATTTTTCTTTCTTTGAATGAAAGCTGGTGCTTGTTTTCAACCGATAATTATTAATTATCCGACATGAGAGTCGAAGCCAAGCCTTTATGGTCTACAGCCCGTATGTATAACACTAGCTCAAAATAATATTACCAGACAATTAGACCTCGAACTACCTTATTCTTCTTCCCATTATCACCTATTACTGCCAGACTCTTAAAGAGACAATTATAACCTCCTTCTCTCACCTCGTTGCTGCAGTATAGCGAGCGCCCGCTTGGTCTTCTCCACCATGCTGAGGATGCAGTTAAGCATGGTGTTGATGTTGCGCCACTCGTCGTCGCTCCTCATCAGCCCGGAGCCAGACCCTCGAGGCTCGAAGGGCGCGTTCATCGAGGACACGTCGCGGACTGTTATACCGCCTATGTGATAAGTTATGGTGACACTATTTTGAAGAATGGCTTGATTTGGAGGCTTTAATTGATTTTAGAGACATAAATTTGTCTTTAACTCAGACATGGATAGGTTTTAACATGACCCGTACTTCCCTTTCCCGTCCTACTTAGGATTTTTACGTTTCTGTATCAGCCCATATACGTTCCACTATAGGACACGGCCCTCCTCTACAATCGAGAAGACGATTGAGAGTGGTTAGGCCATATAGTCCACCACGCTGGCCTAATGCGGGTTGGGCTGGCCTAATTGTGGTTTTTATGATTACATGGCCGGTTGTACTGAAGGTCTGTGTATACGTTATCAAAAGAACAAAACTTTAGTTTCTATCCAATTTCAACGATCTGGAGAAGACAAGGGATTGCATAGATCTTATTACGTATCTGATATTATAATACCAGCAATTTTCCCAAAAAGTCTAATAAATAAATCTACCCTTTTGTAATCATGTACTCACCATCCCTCCTCTCAAATCCTCCCTCCCCTTGCCCAGCGTGGTAGGGGTGATAATTTCCGTAGTCAAACAGGTTGGCGTTGCTTGGAAGGGGGTAGAGAAATGGGGAGGGATTCAGAAACAAGCTGGAAGGGGGCGGTCTTTTAGCCTGAGGGGGAAAGTCTTCGGTATGCGCTCCGTTAGTCTGGGTGGCGTCGTAGAACCTGGAACAAGGGGGGATTTTAGAAGAATTGGTTTTTACAGTGCCTCCAAATAATAACACTCTTTTATATATATATTTTTTTTATTGCTATGAATAGCGAGACGAGTATGCCGTTCGCCTGATGGTAAGCGATACGACCGCTCATAAACAGTAGCAGAACCAAACAACACCTTGAATTACAAAGCAATGCTTGGCATTCCACTGCGTTCGCCATCCTGAGACGTAAGATGTTAAGTCTCAATATGTCCAGTAGTTACTCTGGCTACAATGTCCTTCAATCCGAAACACAACAGTGCATTTACACTGCTGTTTGTATATTGTAATGTAGTGAAACTCTCTTATTTGCTTTAGATATTTATTTGATTTGCCTCGTTGGCGCAGTTGTACTTCGGTATGATTACAAAGGTGGGGTCTCGGGTTCGAATCCCGGGTCGGGCAAAGAGACTGAACACAAAAGGCGAAATGTGGGTGTCCGGATAGTACATCTGCCTACCCCTTCAGGGAAAAAGGCGTGAGTTACATACATACATAGTATGTAATAATACGTACATATGTTAGTTCTTATTTGGTCTTATAATTCGGTTCTAGTTAACCATGTTATTATGTAATATGCATAATGTTCTACATTTAGCTTTATCCAATATTGTTTGCATAGAAAAACTTACAAGAACAAGGTTTCCTTCTCTGTGAATAGAAGCCTACATTTTACAAATTACCTCGCATTTTACTATTGACAAACAAATTACGTACTTTATTGACAATTGAATTCTCAAACTCCGATTATTTCTTAAACTCGAACTCACGTAATTGAATCTCAAAAACCTTATAACCCCGCCCACAAAGCAACCTTTGTGGAACTACATAATTGAGAGCACAAAGCGATATCGACAGACGGATTCACAACAGAAAATTGTTTAAAAGACAATGCAGCAAACTTCGACGGAAATTTTGCACAACAACCACTAATAAATTTGACTGGATAAAGTGCGGCGTAAGGTGGAAACTAATAGAGAGAATAGACAAAGAAATAGGAGTTTTGTTGATTGGGAAATTAATAGGAATACCAAATGAAGTGATGAGCAGTTACTATTTAAAATAATTAATTATATTGTGATAGGTGTCTCCTTTTTTTTATTTCATTCGGCTGATGGACTTCATGGACGATAGCACAACCCTATAACACAATGAATTACAAAGCGATGCTTGGCATTTCTCTGCGCTCGCCATATAAATGCTCTGCAAATGATAAATAAATTAGGATTTGAAACTAAGATTAATACACCTATTTCAAGCTGAAAATTGCGAGATACTGATTTTCAGCTCTAACATTCTACTTAGTGCATAGTCTTACATTTACCAATAAGTGAAAATATGAATAAGAAGTTTAACATATTGTCTACAAAGTACGGATACATGCGGAAAAACCTAATAATACAATAATATTCTAACCTGTAAGTAACCACATCCTGAATCGATTACTTGGTAATTTCCAATACACACAATATTGTGCTCTACTTCCTTAAAAACAAATCATGGAAGATTTTTATTGTGGCGTTGTGTTTTTGTTAGTGACTCAAATAATAGCTACCTTCTATCTTGAACAAAAAGTTGAAAGGTCAATTATAACCTTGAATGGGCGTGTCATTTAAAAATTCTTAGTATTAACTAAAATACGGGTTTTACACTGTGCCTATAAAACTATTATCTAGTTAGGAACTCTGAGAATTATATTTGATATTTAAATACAATTGTAATGTAATTTAAATGTAATATCGTCTGGCTAGAGGTGATCTTCTCACATAATTCAATCAGTTATACCAAACTGGTTGCAACCGCACTTAGTCACTTCTAACATTAAATTGCTGGATAGAACTTGCGCTTCCAACCAGGTAATATGAACATTTTTGGGTTACGTTGAGCAGTTTTTTTTAATTTTATTGCACTGAATAGACAAGCATGCCGTAAACCTGATTTTAAGTAATACGACTGCTCATGAACAGCAGTAAAACCAAGCAACACCTTGAATTACTAAGCAATGCTTGGCACTCCACTGCGCTCGCCATCATGGGACATAAGATGTTAAGTCTCAATATGTCAAGTTGTTACTATGGCTACAATATCCTTCCAACCGTGACACAACAGTGCATTTACACTCCCGATTGGCGTGGGAAATAAACGTAAACAACCTACCTAGGCGGTCTTTGACATATGAGAGGCCTACCACTAGTTTTCTTCTTGTGGTCAATTACAGAAAAAGAGTCATTTGGTTGAACTAGTTTTCAAAAATAAAAATGTGGCTCTCATAACTTATCCCCCACGCAGCATAGATAGCTGAACACGACCCGTCGAACTAACATCGGGCCGAATCGAAGCGATTAATAATAATCCGAACAAGAGGACGACCCGCCCTCCCGACACGCGACAACTCCACGCTTTGTTTATGCCCACTCATATTTATTCAACTTTCATTTGATAACAGCTATGTCTTTTGGATTTCTTTGATTTTGACAATCTTCGTGGTGGAGTTATTACGTTACCTTTTCGTTTTGTTATCAGCACAGAAACGAAAGTTTATGATAAGAAATAAGAATCACACATTTTAAGCATTATTTAAAGTACCTATAGGGCTAGGGCTTTTGTTTCGGCAATCCGCTCCTTTGTTAGCTATAAAACTATAGATTCTGGCGGTTTTTTGTATTCGAATACCAGGCCCGGATCTAGGGGGGCAAGTCGGGGTCTGTGCCCCGGGCGGCAAGTTCAGGGGGCGGCATATTGAATCTTGGGAGACAACTACAAAACTCATCAATAACGTAACACCACTTACACTTTTTTCTTCGCCGTGCGCGAATTAGTGATTATGCTATAGGGGCGCGTGAAAAAGAGATGAAAACTAAATATTTGGAATGTAATTTATCCATGTCAACAATTACGTTTAGTTTCAAATGTCTAATTTGTGTTTATGTATTTTTTTTTGTTTTGATTTACTGAAATAATAAAAGGCAATATTTTACACACTGAAAAAATGGGGTTTGAAAATTAAGAATATTTAAAATATTTCAGTAATATGTTCCCTCGTCTCCACGTTGACAATTTAATAATAAACACTTTATTAAATATCTATACTTGGATATTATAAAATATTCCAATAGTGATACATTATAAAAAAAATCTTGCTTAAATGTGAAAAAACACCTATTAACATTGATTTTAGTCTTTAGAGTTCCTTGCTAAGAATATTGTTTCTTTTTTTAATTGGTTATTTATTGTTTTCACGCGCCCAGTGGTCAAGGGGCGGCAAGATTCCTCCACGGTTTCCTTTGCCTGTCGTAAGAGGCGATTAATAGGGGTCATTGGGGTCGCTGGCCAACTCTAAGATGTGCGGCAGAACTCGTGGCTTCATAGCGGACGCCTACGGTTAGGGCGTCTGTTGCAGAGAAAATCTACGCCTACCTAAGTTATGAGGAGCCATATTAGGAAGTGCGCCGGGGGGCACGGTGAGTCAACTAGGTGTTACTCGCTCATCCGCATCGCCTATCGTCCGTAATAATGCGATGGTATTTAGTTATGGATTTAGTCGGTATGCCGGCAAAAAATCTTCATAGATTTTTTCAGGGATCCAGCCTGGCTGCAAAATCTATGCGGTACGGACAATAATTGTCCCCGTGCGCCAGATTGGAAGAGAGAGAGCTGGAGACCCCGACATGCACCTTATTTATTTATTTATTTATTTATTTAAATGCTTTATTGTACACTAAGTTAACTTAATTACAGAACATTATATTATTACATAGTGGTACAAAAGGCGGTCGTATCGCTCGAGGCCATCTCTTACCGACTACCTTGGGATGGACAGTAAGAGATGGAAAAAAAGAGAGGGCAGTCAATAGTGTACCAAAAAAAAAAAAATTGAATAAAGAAAAAATAAATTAAATAAAATCATATATGCAAAAAACGTGACATACGAATATAATTACAAAATTAACAAACATAACATATACTAGATATATAAATAAATATATAAATACATGTATATACATATACAAGTGCACAGATATCATAATAATACATACAAATACATACTTATTATACAAACAATCAATCACTTGAGTAATGTAGTAGTTAAAGGGACAGGTAGTGTTCTTTAACCATTTTCTTAAAGGACACCAATGTTCGTGCCCGTCTCACTGCATCAGGAAGTGCATTCCATAATCGGACTTATTGATCTCCCCGTAGATATCGATTAAAAAAAAGGTATTGTATTCACCCTGTTTTTAGGAAATTGAGTTTGAATTAGACCTGGAAGTTTTGAGGCCTGACAAGGCTATCCTTATAATATCCGCCATAATATCTGTGCCGCTGTGCGTATAATGTATATAAATGTATGTGTATGGTGTCCTACCACGAGGTCTATTTCAGTCTACTCTGCCCTATTAACCATAAGACGTTCTATGGAGTCGTTAATTCGTCGTGAGACATGACCGAATATTCGAAGTATACGGGGCCGTACTATCTAGGAAAGACGCTACTTAATGCCGAGTTCTTGAAATGTTTGTGTGGAATTCGGACCTGATATTCCAAGCATTCCAACACCTCATCTCTAGGGAATCTACATTTTTCTTCTCCCGTAACGTCCATGTTTCAGCGGCGTACAGAAATACGGGAAAGTGCTCGGACAAGCCTGATCTTTAGTAGCCTTTGTAGTAGCCTATGTATTCCTCAATATTATCCTGAGCTTCTCCATTGCCCCTCTAGCCATCGCCATACGTCGTTTTATCTCAATGATACAACCACCATTGTTTTTTTAAACAGCCCAGGATAAATGTACGACTGAACCAGTCTTGGAGGAGCCCAGCGACAGTTTGTGATGTGCATTGAAATCGTCCCCGTTGTAAGACCTGTAAAGGCACACGTCGATGCGGCTCAGGCAACTAAGATTCACGTGCAAATACAAAGCGGAGAAGGAGAGACCCTCCATGCGTGTGAACGCGATGGTGGGGTTATGCACCGCTGAAAGACCAGCTTTGTTTAATTGCGCTGTCATGAGGTTGATAGGATGGGTTTGATGAAGAGGCATCGAGAAGCCAAAGTCAGGGCATTAAGTAGGCCGAATGGGCACTGGCATGAGAGGGTCGGCATGTCGCTAAAGGTCGGCCACATCCGGTCACCAACCGGCACGACGTACCTACCCAAGATTATGTGCGACATGGTGAGGCAGCCCCTCGTGGTGATTAACCACGATTGGGCTCTTGTACTGTACTGTCTCTTTGGCCGGCGGGTCAACACTCCTCCCTTCGAGAGCGACCAAAATTACGTACAAAATCACTATCAGATCACTATGACGGTCTTTACGCCCCGTGGACGGTGATCGCTACCCAGACGGACACTTAAGTCCTACCACCACGAACTGTGTCACTCATTTGGCTCTACCCAGGGGTCACGTGTAAGAAAACTAGAGTCAAAGCCTACAGACGTGTGTGTTAACGTTAACCCTCAAAAGTGACGCTAATATAAAGCGTGTAAAAATGCTTAACATGGTGGTAAAATTACGTTCTTTCCCGAAGCCCGTCTGGTTGCTAAAAATGTTGATGATGATTAAAATAAAAATTGTTGTTGTGTGATCTGCGGCGTGAGTTACGGTCTCTCGATGTGCGGAAAGCCAGTGGTCCGGATGGAATTCCAGCGGTGATTTTAAGGGCTTGTGCAGCCGAGTTGTCTCCTGCACTGACTCGCCTCTACCGAGCGTCCTACCGCACAGGTGTTGTGCCGGAATCTTGGAGGGAGGCCAATGTGCAACCGATCCACAAAAAGGCTGATCGGTCGGACCCTACCAATTAGCGCCCTATCGCTATCACCTCAGTGATGTGGAAGGTCATGGAGCGGATCATAAACGCTCAATTGGTCAAATTACCTGGAGGATCACTCGTTGATCAGTGACAGACAATACGGATTCCGTCAATATCGATCAACGGGTGATCTTCATCCTTCATCACTGGGGTGAGGCGATTGACAGGCGTGGCGAGGCTCTTGCTGTGAGCCTCGACATAGCCAAGGCGTTTGATAGGGTCTGGTACCGTGGTCTTCATTCCAAGCTTGCGGCATACGGTCAGCCCGGCAACCTGTGTTCGTGGATTTCCGGCTTTCTGCATGGACGTAGAATACGTGTAGTCCACAGGGCTCGGTGCTGTCGCCCACCTTGTTTATTCTGCATATCAATGACATGTTGTCGCTTGGCAACATTCATTGCTATGCAGATGACAGCACGGTTCATGGGCGATACCACTGCAGGCCTCCGGGTTGCCGAGTCGAAACTGTGAGGGGACGTAAAGATCTTGTCATTGAGATCAACCGGACCTTGGATCTCATTTCATTTTCCAAGAATATGGTTGAGTTCAATGCCAAGAAAACTCAGGTGTGTGCGTTCACGAGCAAAAAATCCCCGTTCTCTCCCCTCCCCATTCTTCAGGGTACTCCCCTCTCAGTGCAGGATGACCTGAGTATCCATGGTGTGGATATCCGCTGTGATCTCAATCCAAGGAATCACATCGAGGGCGTAATATCTGCCACATCACGCAGGGTTGAAGTCCTGAACAGGGTGCGTCGATTTTTCACGCCCGGTCAGCTTTGTCGCTTATATAAAGCGCAGGTCCGGCCGGGTATGGAGTACTGCTCGCACCTCTGGGATGGATCCGCCCAGTACCTGCTCGATGCCTTGGATGGATTGCATCGACGGGACATCCGCATTGTGAATGATGCAGACGTTACGAGCAACTTAGAGTCGCTACAACTCCGGAGGGATGTCGCCTCTCTAAGCGTGTTCTACCGCCTGTATCATGGTGAGTGCTCTGAAGAATTGTTCAAATTGATCCCCTCCTCTCCATTCCTTACCAGAACCACGCGTGCTGGCTTGCGAAGCCATAGCTTGACGGTCCACACCATCCCGACGCGAATCAAACGGTTCTCGAATTCTTTTTTGTGCCGCACCGTCAGGCTGTGGAATTGTTTGCCGTCTCACGTGTTCCCTCCTTCCTACAATCCTGGGTCCTTCCGCCGTAGTGTGAAGAGGCACCTTAGCAGGCCGGCATAATTGTTTCCATCGGACGGCGGTCCCATGCCAAAGGATACTCTGCCTGGACGGCATTAGCACTTACCATCAGGTGCAATGCCGCCACAATGCCCGGCCAGAGAAAAAAAAAAAAAAAAAAAAAAGCCAAGGGGAGGCGGCATTTTTCAGTTTTTGCCCCGCCTCGAAAAATACCTAGATCCGGCGCTGTCGAATACAAAACAAAAGCAACCAAGCGTAAAGAGAATTCATGCATGAATAGATCCAAACAAATTGAAGTGATTCACAATTGTCGACTTTTAAAAATATCCAAACGTATTAAAACTGAAAGTTGATATTTACATTTTTCTTTCCATAAGCCTAATAAATCAATTTATCTATCTCTACATAAAGATCTGAGTTTCAAAATAACAGTAGATTATGAACCAAAAACCAGGAATATAATTCGACACGCCTGAACGCTTTGATAGAGCAATAAACCTCAAGTGTTAATTGCTAATAGTAAGTTGGCAGGCGTCACCCGATTATAAATTCATTCAATAGCCGAGTGCGACTGTTGCTTTGCTGCTTATTTATTCAAGTTTAATATTAATTATTGAAATTAATATTAATTTATGTTTGTAAATTCATCATTATTAGTAGGTATACGTGATATTGTATTTAATACTTTTAGATACACCGAGTAAACAATAACATTAAAAACTAAACTAATAAGCTAATTACTAAGCTTAGCCCCATATTTAGTTTGAAGATTTTTTTGATAACTATATAAATATGGTATTTCGCCAACGTACAGGCTACATTTAATTCCAAATTATGTGGAATTTCTAAATTCAATTATTCAAAGATCAAGTTATTGAGGTCTCTGTAATAGATTTTCATCTCAAATAAATAAAATTTATTTCGCAACTTATTTACAGTTCAAGAAATTCGCAGAGTAATAAAACAGCGTTTTATAATGGCAACACATGCAACGATTTGGCGTAATGTGGCTACCGATCAGCGCCATCTGTGCCCGCCCGGGGAACTTCTAATCGTTCTAATTGGCATCACTAATCTGCAGACTAACTACATTATTATGTTTTTTAATGCCTTTTGTGATAAATCTTTAGTTTCATGCCCGTATTCTCGTATAATAAAATACACACTATATCAAAGAAATTCTTACAAATTGCTACGATATGTAGGTTTCTTGAGAGTATTTATGACTCCGAAAAGTCAGAGGTGTGCCCCGAGATTTGAATCCGCGACCACTGTGAACATGTTGGCCGCCGCAACTGGTCTTTTACTAAAAGGTCACACACTAAAACTAAGTAAAGTCACTATATAAAGTCTGTTAATGAGCTATAGGCCAGTGTGAGAGACTATTTTAAATAAATAATAAAATAAATACACCCAACGGTTACATACTCCCAAGTCTTAATTCCACATTAAGATAAATTAGGTCTTCTGTCATGGTTATCCGAAACTACGAGAGACTTTTAGGTCTCACAAACACCCAGATAGAGGAATAGTAGTTTTGGCACTATATATACAGGGTATATCAAGACTGCTACCGAAAACGAAGGCGGGTGGTAGTTAAAGCGACTTCAGACACAATGCAATAGAAAAAGTTGCAAAAAAAAGCGACAATTTTTTTTTTGTTATTTTTTTCGTATGACCATATTTGGGTGGTAAATGCATTTTTTCCTAAAATAATAGTGTATACCCTTTTATTTATAAATAATCTAAGGTATAAAAGAGTTTAAATTATTATTTTAGCAAAAACTATGGATTTACCACCCAAAAATGACGATATTTAAAAAATCATAAAAAATAATTGTCGCGTTTCTTTGTGAAATTTTTAGTTGCATTGTGTTTGTAGTCACTAAAACTACCACCCGGCTTCGTTTTCGGTAGCAGTCTTGATATACCCTGTATAAATATGATATGACCTAATCCCTCTCAATCATACTCTCGATTATAGAGAATGTCCGTCCCCTGCAGAGGAATCTCTTGTAAAATATCGGTACTGTAAAGAATATAATAGATAGGATATTTTTCTATGGAATTTTGTATCGTTTTGAAATTAATAAGAAATAGAAATATACGTATATTATCCATACTATAATAAAGGAAATCTCTTATGCCATCTTAACTTTCTCCACGGTTCCTTACAATCAGTCCTTTTTTAACAAAAATATTGTCTAAAGTGTAGCCTAAACAGTTTATTACACTTTTGGAAAACTGTAAAATATATCGCCGCGGAATTGAAACTATTCAATAACCTTATAGTTAAGTAATAAATGCATCCTTTTAACTAGCAACACAGAACCTCAACCATCAACCAAGCTCATATAAAGGGTGTGCCCAAACCGCACAGCACTGTAGCTTAGTTAAATTATTATTATCGCACCATTTGGCAGGGCGAGCGGCCACAGCACGATTTAAATTTCCCCCACACTATTCGTTAGAACCTCGTGGAGTGGCCTATTAAATTATGACTACACGCTGTAGCACTTCGGTTTTGCGCAACAATGCCTGCCAAAATTTGTGTTGTAAATTTTTCAACCGCTGTTTTATAGAGGGTGTTTTGGATGCGTATTTTATGAGAATAGAGTATGTGGATAGTATAAGGTGAAGAATTAATCGATTAATTAGGCTAGAATTCAGGGCCCCCGTAAGGGCTACTGGCGCCTGTGTGCGAAAAAAAATTTTGGCGCCCCTTAAGGCATTTTGAATTATCTTTTTTTTATGGTAGGTAGGTGCTTGAAATAAAGCAAAGAACTGAACTTTTAAAGTCATATGTATTTGTAGATTATAATATCAAAATGAAGTAATAATAATGAATTCTTGTTGACACTCATTTTAAAGCATTTACAATGGGGCACAGACACGTTGTTCATAATTACAAGAAAATAACTCAAAACTAAAAATCACATTTTTTTAGGAACAAATAACAGAAATATTGCCTCATGTCTACATGTTACTCATGTATACGTGTTATTAAGAAAGCGCAGTACCTAAAATTAGTTTGTTCATAATCGTGAGTAGAGTCGATTCCACTAATAAAAATAGGGGTCAAATTTGAATCAAAATAATATTCGTAATTCTTTTATAATCAAAATAAGGTTAACGTGTCAGGTTTTGCGCTTTTTCATTAACACGTAAATAAGTATCACTTCCTAATTATACTACAATATGCAGATACTTTAATAACAAATACCTAGGTAACTTCATTATAAAATCAAAAAAGATATCTAGGTACAATAGAAAAATAAAAAAATAGCTGTTGTAGTAGAGTCACTACTACAATACTCTTGCTACTGTAGCGCAATTTTCCGAGACTATGCTTTTGCAAATTCGTTAATTACATCGCTGAAATTTATACCATCAAAAATTTCTTGTTCAATGGCTAATATTGCTAGCCCAGACAATCTTTCTTGAAGCGTTGTTGACCTTAAATAATTTTTAACTTTGCAAATATCGGTCGCCAGAAGCTACAGATACAGGAAATGTCAGAAGAATTCTTAGTGAAATGCATACATTTGAAAGGGTGGATGTTAAATTGTTTTCAAATATATATTGTAAAATACTAAAAGGGTCAGGGTGAGTATCATCAGGTAATGAAAAAACTCTAAAGGTTATTCTCATATATCTTCTATACACCGACATCGACATCGACCGGTTACGATTTTATTATATGAATTGATTATTTTTGTTTTTTTTTTTTGTTGTCCGAAGAATAGGGGAGGATACGATAACTCTGAAGTCTGGTTACCTGCTCTTCTACCGGGGGGACGACCAACAGTCCCGAGGAGGTGTCGGATTTCTTGTCCACAGGTTTCGTGTCATCAACAACATCGTATCCATCGAAAGTGTGTCAAGCAGGGTAGTATACCGTATACTCAGAATATCAAAAAGATATTCGTTGAAGGTCATACAGGTATACGCGCCGACCTCGACACACCCAGATGAAGAAGTAGAGGAGATGTATGAGGATATAAGTCGGGCCATACATACTTCCAAAACCTACTTCAATGTTGTTATGAGGTACTTCAACGCAAAGTTGGGCAAGAGCAGCGATGCAGCGTTGAAAGTGGGGCAATTTGGACATGATGATGAGAAAGAGGGATTCTTTTCGATGAACTTTTTTTTTTATTGCATTGAATGGCGAGACGAGCAAGCCGTTCGCCTGATGGTAAACGATACGACCGCTCATATACAGTAGTAACATTCCACTGCTGATCTGCTGATCCTGAGACATATGATGTTAAGTCTCAATATGTCCAGTAGTTACTCTGGCACAATGTCCTTAAATCCGAAACACAACAGTGCATTTACGCAGTGTTGTTTCACGGGAGAAATAGACATTGCGGTGGTACCTACCCAGATGGCCTCTCACATATCAGAGACCTACCACCAGTAAGGACTCTCTTTTTACCAGAAGCCGCCTCACAAGAAATAGAGAACGGAGGTTCCAAGTGTTTGCAAGAGACTTGTCTATTGGGCAAAGCCAGTTGTCTAGGCTGAAGATGGACGACGGCCGCGTGGTATCGACGAGGGCAGAGGTATTAAGGGAGATCAAGAGGTTCTACGGACAGCTTTACACCTCGGTTGCACAGTGAAGAATGAAGCGACTTAAAAACAAAAAGGCGTCGGGCGAAGACGGAAACACTTCAGAGCTTCTGAAAGCGGGCGGCACGCCAATACTGAAAGTCCTTCAAAGGCTCTTCAATTCTGTTCTTCTCGAGAGCTCAACGCCGGAGGCATGGAGCAGGAGCGTGGTGGTCTTGTTTTTCAAAAAAGGTGATAACACTTTGCTGATGAACTACAGGCCCATCTCGCTCCTGAGCCATGTCTATAAGTTGTTTTCGAGGGTCATCACAAATCGTCTCGAACGCAGGTTTGATGACTTTCAGCCTCCCGAACAAGCCGATTTCCGAAAAGGCTTTAGTACCATAGACCATATCCATACGCTTCGGCAAGTTATACAAAAAACCGAGGAATATAACTTGCCGCTTTGTTTACCGTTTGTGGACTATGAGAAAGCCTTTGATTCGATCGAGACTTGGGCTGTGCTACAGTCTCTCCAGCGGTGCCATATCGACTATCGGTACATCGAAGTGTTGAAGTGTATATTCAACAGCGCCACCATGTCGGTCCGAGTACAGGATCAGAGTACGAAAGCTATTCCACTACAGAGAGACGTGAGACAGGGAGATGTCATATCTCTGAAACTGTTCACTGCCACGCTGGAAAATGCCTTCAAGCTCTTGCAGTGGAAAGGATTCGGCATCAACATCAACGGAGAGTATATCACTCACCTTCGGTTTTCCGACGATATTGTAGTCTTGGCAGAATTGCTGGAAGACCTTAGCACTATGCTTGAAGACCTCAATCGAGTCTCCCAACAGGTGGGTCTTAAAATGAACATAGACAAAACGAAGATCATGTCGAATGTCCATGTGCCCACCCGAATCGGTGTTGGGAGCTCGACTCTTGAAGTTGTTGACGAATATGTCTATTTAGGACAAGTGGTCCGGTTAGGCAGGTCCAACTTCGAGAGAGAGGTCAATCGTCGAATCCAATTCGGTTGGGCAGCGTTCGGGAAACTACGCGACGTCTTCTCGTCCAAAATATATAAATCGAAAGTCTTCGATACTTGTGTGTTGCCAGTGATGACTTACGGCACGGAGACGTGGCCTCCCACTATGGGCATTATTAGGAAGCTCAAAGTCACTCAACGAGCTATGGGCTATGCTCGGGGTTTCCCTACGATATTGAATCAGAAATGAGGATATCCATAGGAGAACTAAAATAACCGACATAGCCCAGCGGATGAGCAAGTTGAAGTGGCAATGGGCACATAGCGCGGAGAACTGATGACCGATGGGGTCGAAAAGTGCTCGAATGGAGGCCACGTAGCGGAAAACGCAGTGTAGGACATCCACCCACACGGTGGTCAGACGACCTGGTAAAGGTCGCGGGACGTCGCTGGATGCAGGCTGCCTTCAACAGGTCTCTGTGTAAATCATTGGGGGAGGCCTATGTTCAGCAGTGGACTTCCTTTGGCTGATGGATGGATGTATGACTTTAGTTTTTTTTGGCAAACTTTTTTTGGGCCCTGGATTTTGGCGCCCCTAAAGGATGGCGCCCGTGTGTATTGCACACTTCGCACATATGGTAGCGGGGGCCCTGCTAGAATTCAACAATATGTTTATAATAATGTTATATTTTTGTTTATTAAATCATTGACGACAACTAACCAAATTTTTAAGAATTTCATGGACATTTCACGGGACAGGCCTTGCCTTGTGTGAGATATCTTACAGTATTTAATTTAAACGGTTCTTTAAAACAATTGTAAACAACTTAATTTATTATTTAAGTTATTTACAATATAAGGCATTGGTAAACAAATTCAGATAGTAATTGTTTAAAATTATTTTTTGAAAGAATGAAAATAAATTTTTTTACGTTTTTGATATATTGTGTAGTTGTGGATAAAACTATCATAATTAAAATCATAGTAATCATCATATTCTTCTCTAGTGAAAACCGCTTTCCGAACCGGGTGGTAGATAAAAAAAAATGACTGAATCTAAATGATGTTGACCATTTTAATGGATTCAATAAATTATTTTCATTTTCATTTTCATTTAAATAAATAAATAAATAACACCCAACAGTCACATACATAGTCCTGACCCCACACTAAGATCGAGTCTTGTGTCGTGGGTATCAGGAACTACGAGAGAATTTTCGGTCTCACAAACACAGAAATATTTGTGGGCCGCACAAACATTTCTCTCGGTGCGGGGATCGAACCCGCGCGGCGGCCTCTCGTTTCACAGGCGGCGTCTAACCAACTGCGCCACGGAGGCTTTCAAAACTACTAAAAGTAAAGTTAAAGTCGATCTATAATATAAAATCTTTTAAAAGTAAATCCCAGCCCACTCATCCCAAACTGCATAAGTAAACAAACGCCAATAAAAATCTCCAAAATGAATGCAAATGAAAGATTAAAGTGCTGTAAAGGGGACGTCAGAGAAGTACGTCGGGGGCCCAATTAGGTGGAACAATCGTAAGCCATCGAGGGCTATCAAAGGCTGACCGCAAAAACCTCGTCATAGCGCGCCCCCTGCGCGTGACAGCTAGGGGTGGCCGGGAATACCGGGAATATCGAGTCTCTCGGCCGGGATTTACCGGGACATTTTATACACGCTTTATATTAGCTTCACTAAAGCACACAAAAATCTACTAAATAAGGTATTTTTATTAGCCTATAATGTAAAATAACTGTTTGGCTAAAGGCCTCCCCTTGATTACTAAATAAATTATGATAAAGATTTAATTAATTTATTTATTTATAAACTTTATTGTACACCAGAAAAAAAAATACAATTACAGAAATTAAAACAATATTAAAAATAAGTACAATCGGCGGCCTTATTGCACTAGGCAATCTCTTCCAAGCAACCTTTGGATGGAGAAAGACACAGGAGAGAGAAAGGGCAGTCTAAGGTGTATAATGAGAAAAAAAAGTATATACCAACAAATAAACAAATTAAAAACACAAAATTAAAGTAAAACATTCATATAAATATGTACAACATACATAATTAATAAAGATATTTACTCAAAAATTTAAACATTATTCCAAATCCGTTATAAAATCCGTAAATAATAGTTTTATTTTAAAGATTATTACTTTCAATAAAAACGTTCCCGATCCCGGTCCGTTATCCGGCGCGTCCCTACCGTTTGAGTGGGGGTGTGTGGGGAGGTAGGAGGGGGGAGGGGGGGGGGGAGAGGCACTACAAATTACCTGTCCATACCACTCACCTGGGCGCGAACGCTATTATTGATAGTTTCCGATCGAAGCCGGCGTCAATGCCTTCTTCACAACTTTACATTGGATTTCATTCGTAAGTATTGTAATTGTGCGGTATGGGAAGGGTTAGAAGCTTCGATCGTTAATAACTTAACGGCAATCACCACGCACTAAAACGGTGAAGGAAAACATCGTGAGGAACCTTGCATACAATAGCGATTTATATAGAATTTCTATGGTATGTAAAGTCCGCCAACCTTCAATAGGCCAGTGTAGTCGACTCTATGGCATAACCACTCTCAATTGTAGAGATGTCGATTGTAGAGGAGGCCCGTGCTTTGCAGTGGGACATACATATTTATTTGGGCGATACAGATACAGATACACATACAGATATGGTTCAATGTAACAGCCTCCGTGGCGCAGTCGGTTAGACGCCGCATGTGAATTCGAAAAGTGTCTCGTAGTTCCTGATACCCACGACACAAGACTCGATCTTAGTGTGGGGTCAGGACCATGTATGTGACTGTTGGGTGTTAATTGTTATTTAATATAATATGAGTCGGCAAAACCCACCAATATTTATATTTTTTGTAAAGATGTATAATATACATCTTTATACCTAGGTTTCCTCAAGATGTTTTCCAACTAAATAGTTAGCCTTTCACCAATGCGCAACTAAAAATAACGCCTCATTGCGTTCTGTGTAAATTTTTCGCGCACGGGAAGCATCAGTTGTCGACGCGCTAAAAGCTTGCGTTCCATTAACCGACCATCTGTCGATACGCGCCGGTGATGCATGGTCAACACACGTGCTCGTGTAGAGTGTAGACTGTACTTCAATTATTGTAGGATAGTGGTGGTTTCCCATATGTGAGAGGTCGTCTGGACAGGTAGAACAGCATTGTCTATTTCCCCCGCCAAACAGTAGTGTAAATCTACTGCTGTGTTCCGGTTTTAAGAATATTTATTTATTATTTATTTAATGCTTCATATACATAAACTGTATAAAGGCGGACTTAATGCCTGAGGCATTCTCTGCCAGTCAAGCTTTAGGTGGTGCAGAGAGAGCACGGTAGGCGCATAAAATATGTAATACATAAATATATTTCAATCAATTAATAAATATAACTGTATACATACACACACACATTTAAATACATACACATGCATACACACATATAAATTTAATATATATATTTATTTATTTATATATACACACATAATATATATACCGGGTATCTCAAGACTGCTACCGAAAACGAAGCCGGGTGGTACTTTTAGTGACTACAAACACAATGCAACTCAAAATTTCGCAAAGAAACGCGACAATTATTTTTTATGAATTTTTAAATATCGTCATTTTTGGGTGGCAAATTCATAGTTTTTGTTTTTCTAAAATAATAATTTAAACTATTTTATACCTTAGAGTATTTATAAATAAAAGGGTATACACTATTATTTTAGGAAAAAATGTATTTACCACCTAAATATGGCCATAGGAAAAAAATAAGGAAAAAAATATTGTCGCTTTTTTTTGCATCTTTTTCTGTTGCTTTGTGTCTGAAGTCGCTTAAACTACCACCCGGCTTCGTTTTCGGTAGCAGTCTTGATATACCCTGTATATATATATATATATATATATATATTTAACCCGCAAACAAATAGGCGTCCCCTGAAGGAAAAAGTGCATTTAAACTGGCGTCCACCTGCTTTGGGCGTCCGTATACCGGACGCCACTTTGGTGGCCGGTGCCACTTAGGTCCTTTTACTCCTGAGAGGCCGTAGGCAAAAAATCGACAGAAGCCAAAAAATCGCTTAAATGGCTGCAATAATATATTGAAAAGTTCACGGAGAATTCTCAGCGCAGGTTTGGCGCTGCTGTAGCGCGTATATCCACAGCCGTATATCTCAGATATTTTCTGACTACGGATTCGCGTATTTGGCATCCGCAGTTGCGACGTTGTCAGTCCGCTCATTAAATCTGTGACACTAGATGACATAATATTAAACACAATCAAAATAATATTTATCGTCCTAGATCAGGCACGCGGTGCGTTTGAATCGGCGTCCAATTATCTTAAGCTTTTGGAACTAACTTTTTTTTAAATGTATGTATGGTGAAGTTGACAAATTGTCAATTTGGCATACATTCACAAAAGTTTGCTTAACAACGGAGCAAACAACTTAACCTTTTTTAAATCTGAGATGTTTTAGTAAATAATAAATACCTACACCCCACCAGGAATATATATAGTAATATATAATATAAATATATTAGACTGTCGTAAGCGCCGCCCACTTTCGTTGATTTAAAAATAGCCCCTATTTCAATGACATTAGGTTGCTTTTTTGCCTGAAACCCGGAGAGCCGTATAATAATAGACCCTATTTCAATCACATTAGGGTTGCTTATTGCTTGAAATCCAAACGAACCGTGTTGCGGTTCCCGACAGTCTAAGGGTACCCCACAATACGATCAATTAAATGTTCTTTCGTGGTTATCAGGAAATATGAGATACTTTTGAACTCACAAACACCTAAACCCGAAACAAATATCGGGGCATATTAGCGTAGCAATTATGAACAATTTTGTTGTACTTTGAAGATATACGAACGCCGAATTGCTATATACGGACGCTCAATAGTATATACGGATGCCTATTATCTGTATACGGACGTTCAATAGCTATCTGGACGCACGATAGTCAACACTAAAGTGATGTCTTCTTTTAGTAAATTAATTATTTATCTTTAAATATTTTACTCTCTAGCTCCGACTGCCTCGATGGCGTAGTTCTACTACGGTACGGTTACAAAGTTGAGGTCTCGGGTTCAAATCCTGGGTTGGGCAAAGTGATATTGAATTTTTCTATTCATTATCAGCCCAGAGTCAGGAATTTGTGCCCGATATGGCGATAGGCTCGCCACCTATCACATTGTGGGACGGAACATACAAAGCGAAATGTGGGTATCCTGGCACCTCTGCCTACCCCTACTGGGATATAGGCGTGAGTTTACGTATGTATGTAAATATGTTATTGTTTTGAAAATTCAAGGGGAAATTATAGGATATTATGTTGTATACGGATGCCCAATAGCTATATACGGATGCGTAATAGCTGTATACGGACGTTCAATAGCTAATTTACAAACACTTTCGTCTTTGGGGAAGGACAGCTCATAAACAGTAGCAACATTCCTCTGCGCTCGCCATCCTAAGACATAAGATATTAAGACTATTATTATTTTGAGGTAGGCAGCGACTTTGTTGTGCTGGTCCCCTGGCACTACGGAGGTCCATGAGCAGCGGTAGCCGCTTACCATCAGGCGGGCCGCTAGCTCGTCTGCCTACAAGGCAATAAAAAAAAAAATAAAAAACTCCATATGTCCAGTAATTACTCTGGCTACAATGTCCTTCAAACAGAAACACAACAGTGCATTTACGCAGTGTTGTTTCACGGGCAAAATAGACATTGCGGTGGTACCTAATCAGGTGACTTCACATATGAGAGACCTGCCACCAGTAAAAATCCCTAACTTCGCATCTGAGACACTGTAATTTCTTCTTCGGGAGAAGGCTTTCTTCATCTCTGTGACTCATTACCAACCTAAAGGTTGGATGACCAGAAGTAGGTAAAATTCTTTTCTTTTATTTGATTAACAAAATTTTATTTAAATTCGTCTAATGAGTTTTGCGTGAAAGACGGACAAATATCTACCAATTAATACATTCACCTATGCTTATAACAATTATGGTAGGTATGAGATAGCTAAGTACTAACAAATACATTTTATATCAATATTGGACGTCCGTATATCTATGGAACTCACCAATATTGGAATAAATTAAATGATGAAACTGTGTAATACAAACAAGTGATAGTAAAAGAAAGAGACAAGTGACGAAGCTGGCAACGTCGCATTCTGAGGATGTCAAATTGTCGTTGCCTAGGGTAAATCAGGATCAATATATCCAGGATGCCTTTTATGTTTTACCATGGTTCGGGGTTCAAAAATGTTGCGGCCCGACTGCAAGAAGAATATCGCGAAAAATAAACTTATCGGAAAATAACGTACTCCACGGAGCTGGAAATCGAAAAACTAAGCACTATTCATCAAGACATGTAAATAAATGTAAGAGGAACTGGGAGACGTCGTAATGATGCACTACATACTAGACGCCAAAAACACTTTAGGATGTAAATATATATATATATATATATATATATATATCATGTAAATGGAAAGTTTGGTGGTTATAGGTGTAGGTATTAGAATGAGCACTAACTTTCAGGAATTAACTATCGTATATTTTATAAATTAACTCTTAATACATTCACAGACAGAGTAAGATTATAACTATGCGACTCGGAGCGAGATGTGCTCGTGACGAGAGATGGCAGACTGTCCTCTTCATCCAAATAAACTGACCCTTTTATAGGACTACCCGAATGAGGATCGGTGGGGATAAATCTTACAGAAAATATATTTAATCCATAAAATAGGGTCTATCCTTTCAACTAAAAATTAAGGTCTGCCCAAACATCTGGGCTATTGTCCAAACCGAAAGGTTTTACCCAAACATGTGTACTATTGTCTAAAAAACATAAATTTGTTGCAAAGGATTGCCGCCACTAAAGAACTTAACTATAATAATACAGTTTTATTGCCCCGGCATGAACGGGCCATTACAATTAGGAAACAATAATTTAGAACAGCATCTTTTTAACTAATATTATACAATAGGGTACACAAAAATTCTTATTTTAATAAAACGACTCGCAGATGTTTTATGGTTAAACATCTGCAGTCATATTTTAAAATGAAATGCGTGTTTAAATAATGTTCAAATTACAAATAATAAGCGTGTTATTTTAAAAGCTAAATATAAGTTGGCGTATTGCAACCGCTTTAAAAGCTAAATCTAAGTTGGCGTATTGCAACCGCCACAAAAATGATAAATACGCACTAAAGTGATTCTGCCAGGCGATCAAGTAAAAGTTGCTTAACTGACTGAGTTGTGAGAAGGAGTGAAGAAGAAGTGCGTGTAAAGTACGACGCTGACGAATAGGTAACCATTTTAGCTGGGAGCGGTAACTGCAAACATGATCATATTTACGAAGATTAAACACGAAACGAATGCAGTTATTAAGAAGCCGGTCAAGTTTATTGAGGTGATCTGCATTCAGATCAAAGTAGCACACATCACCATAGTCGATTAAAGGGAAAATTAAAGATTGCACAAGCATTGTCTTGGTTCTAACAAGGAGGAAGTTCTTCAGACGATATAGGACACGCAGAGTACCGGTGACCTTCTGAGAAACAGAGGTAACCTGGGCTCGCCAACTCAAGCTTGAATCAATAAGTAGGCCCAAATTTGTAACAACTGAACTCCAGGCGATTACGGTCCCATTATATATGACAGGAGAGATAATTGCGGCGTCCAATCTGCTCAGCATCCTTGAACTACCAACAATTTGGGGGTTAACGTCACTCGCGTCCGTAGGCTTTGACTCTAGATTCCCTACACGTGACCCCTGGGTAGTGCCAAATGAGTGTCATAGTTGTGGTAGGACTTATGTGTCCGCCCAGGTAGCTACCACCGTCCACGAGGCGTAAAGACCGCCATAGTGATTTCCGTAAAAGGATCGCGTTCCGGGACCAGCCAGTGGTTTTCCGGTTTCTTCGAGGGTCTTGAGTCCGGGCATGAGGTTGTACCGTGTGGGTATTTTCGGTCCTCTGTCGAAGGGAGGAAAGTTGATCCGCCGGCCAGGGAGACCCGTAGAAACGGTTGTCCGCTGGCCGCCCGCGGTATAGTACAGGGGCCCAATCGGGGCTAACCACCTCGAGAGGCTGCCTCACCATGCCGCGCATAATCTTGGGTGGGTCCGTCGTGCCGGTTGGTGACCGGAAGTGGGGTCCCGGCGGCCCATCCCAGGAGGGTACGGGGGCCCTTCCGTCCGGCGGATCAATTCGCTTCCTGCCGACCCTTTCGTGCCGGTGCCCATTCGGCCTTCTTAGTGCCCGAACTTAAGCTCCTCGTTGCCTCTTCACCAATCCCATCCTTAATCTACCATGACAGTGCAACCAAACAGAGTAGGTCCTTCAGCGGTGCTTAACCCCACCACCGCGTTCACTATGGAGTTCACTAACATCCGTGGACTCCATACGAACCTCAATGCCGTCCACCACCATCTCGAGACGGCCCGGCCTGCTTTGCTCTTCCTAACGGAGACGCAGATTCGTTGTCCGACCGATAATTCTTACCTGTTGTATCCCGGTTATTCGCTTGAAGTAAACTTCAAGCCTAAAGCCGGGGTATTCTTGTATGTTCGGTCGGACATCTGCTGTCGCCGTTTGCACTGCATGGAGGACCCCTCCTTCTCCGCTCTGTGGGTGCACGTGGATCTAGGTTCCCTGAGCCGCATCTACGTGTGCCTTTACAGGTCTCACAACGGGGACGATGAGACGACTCGGCTGTTCAGGTATCTTAGCCAGGCGGCTGATGACGCGCAGGCGCAGTTCCCGTCGGCCGAAATGGTGGTCTTGGGGGATTTCAATGCTCATCACGAACTGTGGCTGCGCTCCTCCAAGACTGATCATGCTGGCAGAGCTGCCCATGCATTCGCTCTGACTCATGACTTGACACAACTGGTGAACCAGCCCACCAGGATCCCGGATGTGGCGAGTCATGCGCCTTCTCTGCTGGACCTTCTGCTGGCGAGTCACCCAACCGGGTATCGTGTGACCGTTAGTGCACCTCTGGGCACTTCCGATCACTGCCTGGTTGGGTCATCAGTACCGATTGCATCACCTCCACGTCCCGTGCAGGTGAGGCGAAGGATCTGGCATTACTCGTCGGCAGATTGGGATGGTATGCGGGAATATTTCGCATCCACCTCTTGGAGGCAGCGCTGCTTTGAGGGTAAAGATCCCTCAGCGAGTGCCAACGCTATTGCTGACGAGATCAGACTTGGAATGGAATATTACATTCCTTCCTCTGAGATCGCCAGTAAGGGCCGTGGACGCTCCTGGTTCAATCGTGCATGCGCCGATGCTGTCGGTGACAAACAGGCGGCGTATCGCGCTTGGATCAGGGGTCGCGCCATGAAGGATCCGAATATCAATTCCCTCAAAGAAGCCAACAACCGTGCCTCCAAGGCCTGCAAGAAGGCCTACGTTAGGGCGGATGCCCAGCGCGTTAGCAGGATTGGGCGTGCGTTGGCCGATCACCCAACTAGCAGTCGTGCGTATTGGAGGTTGGCCAGGGCCGTTCAATCTAACTTCTGCCGTCCAGCGTTGCCGCCGCTGAGGTAACCAGAAGGGTCGCTGGCCCACAAACCGCAAGAGAAGTCTGCCTTGCTGGCAAATCTCTTTCCGCATTGTGAATGATGCAGACGTTACGAGCAACTTGGAGTCGCTACAACTCCGGAGAGATGTCGCCTCTCTAAGCGTGTTCTACCGCCTGGATCACGGTGAGTGCTCTGAAGAATTGTTCAACTTGCTCCCCTCCTCTCCATTCCTAACCAGAACCACGCGTGCTGGCTTGCGAAGCCATAGCTTGACGGTCCACACCATCCCGGCGCGAACCAAACGGTTCTCAAATTCGTTTTTGTGCCGCACCGTCAGGCTGTGGAATTGTTTGCCGGCGCACGTGTTCCCTCCTTCCTACAATCCTGGGTCCTTCAGCCGCGGTGTGAAGAGGCACCTTAGCAGGCCGGCATAATTGTTTCCATTGGCATGGGACTGCCGTCCGATGCCAATGGATACTCTGCCTGGGCGGCATTGGCACTTTCCATCAGGTGCAATGCCGCCACTATGCCAGGACAGTATAAAAAAAAAATTAAAAAAAAATCTGCTCACCATCCTTGAACTACCAACAATTATGGCCTGACATTTGGTGGGGTTGACTGTGAGACCAAAGCTATCCGACCAGTGTTTAATATGTGCCAGGTCCCGGTTTATATTATTGATCGCAGTCCCCACACGGTCATAACTTGCTTGGGAGTACATTTGCAAGTCATCGGCGTAGAGATGATACGCACATTGAAGATCCTGGGTAATAAGATTAATAAATATAGAGAATAACAAAGGAGAAAGAATACCGCCTTGAGGAACGCCAGAGTGCAGGTTACGCCAATTTGGCGAAGAGTCATCATGAAGAACCGATTGCTGACGTCCCTGAAGATAGGATGAGAGCCATTCCAGGGCCTTGGACGAGATCATAAAGTGGGTGAGTATGGATAAATAATCTGCTAATCTTTAAAAAGTCTCGGGATGCAATAAAGTTAGTGTCTATTGTCTCTCTATTTGAATAATATAATGCGGCGCGTCTTTGCACCTCCAGATCGACCGGAAGCACACCCGCGAGAACCGGCAAAGCCTTTGTACTAACGGTTCTGTAAGCCTTACACAAGAATATCAAGGCCAGGCGTTGACTCTGGAGCAACTTCCTACGAACAGCGCCAACAGTAGATCTATCGGCCCAAACTGGAGAACCGTAACAGATACAACCCAAATAAGTTGCTCCATAGATAACTTATGACTACTGGGTGAGTATGGATAATAGGATATCGTGACTGACGGTATTAAAAGCATTAGATAAGTCTACCAGTGCCAATACGGTAACCTTGGAGTTCTCCATGCCCTGTCTAATATCGCCAGTCACTTTAAGGAGCGCGGAAACAGTGCTGTGCCCAGGTTTAAAACCAGACTGAAGAGGGTTTAAAAGGTTGTTCCGATGAACGAACATGGACAGCTGCTTGTGTGCAGAAGCCTCCAGCACTTTGGACAGGAATGGCAATATGGAAATGGGACGAAAATGATTGGCAATAGATGGATTGGGGATTTTGGGAAGAGGAATGACATGTGCTTTCCGCCAAGAAGACGGAAAAATGCCTGACTCAAAAGAAGCATTAATGATATGGGCAATGGATGGAAGAAGCAGGTCCAGTAAAGGAATTACCATGCGGCGGCTGATATTGTCACAGCCCATGGCATTAGATTTGATAGATAGGATTATCTTTCTGATCTCATCCGTAGCAACTGGAGAAAAACGGAAAGGATCGATATTGGGATAGGGAAGACTGTTAAGGAATGCCAGAGTGCGTTGTTTGATTTGGTGATCAAGGGCAGTGACTGTAGTGAAATGTTTGTTAACGTCATCTAAACTGATCGCCCCAGGAAATTCAAAATTTTTCCCCTTGCCGATACCTAGCGTGTTGAGAAACTGCCAGATATTAGAAGAGGTGGAAGCGGAAATATTTTTTAGAATGTGACGGCGTTTCGCGTTGCGTATCATCTGGTTAGGCTTAGGCTAGAGCTTTATTAGGCTAGAGTAATTAGTCCCATTATAAATGCAACTCAAACTAACGTTAATTGTTGACTTACGGGTCGCTGGCTCTGCGTTTGATTCCCGTCTCAGGAGTTGTTCCCGTCTGCTGCGGCGCGAAGATGTCGCTACTGTCGCCACCGGACTCAAGAATCAAATGTTCGTGGGATCTGATGTACTGTAGTAGTGTCTGGGGAAGAATTCATTTATTAGTTACACTGAAACATCAACTATTCTCAAAGCTATAACATTTTTAGGTCATAAAGCCCGAGGCTAGTACCGCCCCTGATCCGAATAATTAACACCAAGAATTGAGAAGCTTTATTGTGACCTAATCAATAAAAAAGATGCCCTAATTTTAAACTTTTTATCCGTTAAATTATCCGTTTGCTATTAGAATCTATATTTAGTATCTTTTTGCTTCGATATTTCTCAGACTCGAAAGTTGCGTTCGGTATTTGTATTTTCTAGCTATTAATTAGATAAATGAGCAATTTTCATCACTCTAGCTGTAGATGCAATTACTGAGAAATTATTATTACCCATCATAGTTGAACTGGAACACCTAAGTGGCCACTAGTATTTTTTTATTTATTATTTTATCTGGAAAACCAGCATCTTAAAAATAAAAAAATGGATGTCAACTTAGTAACTAATAGCCAATTACAGGTTTTCACGGATATAGTAAAAATATAAATCAACGGGATGTTGTCAACACGTTAAAATCATAGTTACAAGACTAATTGTGAAAAAAATGAAAGGCTCAACAGCCGTTTTTTTTACTAATGCTTGTGGTATATGGGTATACATCATAGTTCTTACAGATTTGATTAAAATTATTTCTTGCTCGCACCATATATGAATTTTGCCTTAAGTTTAAAGAAGCTGGTGGTATTATGAATATTATGAAACACTAAATAAATAAAATATAGTACGTACCTGTTTAGCCCTCCTCGCTCGTACGTGCAAGTCCCTCTGTGCGAGAGGGAGCAGGGCCCTCAGGAACCCAGGCACGGAGGCGCGCAGTGGGTAGTTGGTGCACTCCTGCACTCCCGTCTGGAACTCCTCGATGGTCATCGTTCCTGCCTGGTGGGGAAAATTGTCTTAAGTAGCGAAAAAAATATAACTTGTGATGAGTAGGTATTCTTTTAAGAATAGTGTATTGGGACTATCAGGTATATGGAATGAGAAATAGCAAATGTTATAATTACAGAAATTAAACACAGAATTCAAGTTCATTTTGCAGCCATAGAGCGCACGCAAAATCTCCGAATAATCATTTAAAAGTCATCTACAATTCAACAAATCATTCATACAGTCATCAAAAAATTATACATCTTTTCACCCGTTAAATGCATTTATGCTATGCGGTCAAGCTTCGCTCAAGCTTAAAGGTAAATATGTATTAGTTGACCCTATAGTCCTAGGCGTCAATTATTAACAAATATTTTATAACAGCGTAAAAATTAAAACAAAGTCCCGGAAATTACCGCTAAATTACTTACGCCATCTACATTCCAATTCGTGCAACTAGTATTACTATACAACAAATAGATGTCGCTGTACTCACAACGAAGTTGTATATCAGTTGTCTGACCCGTTCGCCCGTGTCTGCCCCTACATCGGTGGCAAATTGTTGCAGCGCTGATAGAAACCGCCGTAAGCGCTGAAGGGCAGGGGCGGACCGAGAACCCTCCGGTAAGGGCGGTGAAAGAGACTCCGTGGATGATAGGGCTGCTAAAAGAAATTAGATGTTTTATACTTTTAAAGGATGTTTTAATTTTTTCATCAATATTTGCAAATTAGAAATTATGGTATCTGCACCCGAAATAGTTCATTTCTACATACTATTAATAGTTTTGAGACTTAGAATAAAGACGCATATTATCCAAGTATTGAATTAAAACTACTTAATTAGACATTAGCTATAAACAAAATATAATTTCAATTGGAACGTAATTTTAAAAATCCAAATTGAGTGTGTTTTCAATAAATTGATAGGTACTTAAATTTATACCTTAAAGATTTAAACCTTATTTATCACTGTTATTTACAAGCAGTGTATTTACCAGCAGTTCCGTTATTTTGAGGGCTCGGAGGTCCAGGTGTGGGTGACGACCTGGTCTCCTCCTGCTCAGGAGATCTGTGCTCTTTACCGGCTGTCGTCGCTGCAACAAAATTATTATATACATCCAACTGTTACAAATATAGTCCTGCCCCCGCACTAAGGATTTTGTCGTGAGTATTTGAAGCTGCAAGAGACTTATCGGCCTCAAAAACGCCCGAAGTTAATACTTGTGGGCCTAACAAACAATGGTCTCGTTGCGAGGATTGGATTCGCAACTTCTAGTTTAGAGGCTGTCTGACAGGAAAGTATAGGATCAGAGGAAAAAAGTGGTATTCAGTCTCCAGCAATGTCGCTTATGTAGCAAAAGATGACAATAAAACCATTGCTTTCCTAACAACATCAAAGTTGCTTTAACCTTTGCACAAAGTAGAAAGCGTCGGTGCAGGGCAACGTTTAATAATCGATAGTTTGTGCCGAGTAATCCATTAAACAGGCGGAGGTATGCGCCGGCATGAGCAACTCGCAGCGTTTGTACAACCAACGGCGATGTGCGGCCAGGGGAGAAGACGACGAAAAGCTTGTTTTTTTTCTAAAATGGTGAGGTAACTTTAAGGGAAAAATATTTGTAAGGTAGCCAACTATCTATTTATTTATTTACACTCTTTATTGTACATGGCAAGGTACTTTTTAATTAAATGCATCAAGTAAAAGAAATATTACAATGGGTGACCATATCGTATTAAGCAATTTCTGCCTGGCAATCCTTTTTATCTATATTTTATTTACATACATACATAAACACACGCCTTTTTCCCAGAAGGGGTAGGCAGAGGTTCTAGGACGCCCACATTTCGCCTTATATGCTCCTAGGTTTTAAATGTTCTGTCTTCTTCGTTCAAACTGAATTCAAGTCGTTTGAATGCGACAATATATTCGTACAATACAATAGTAATACTATAACTGTGATACCATACCATACCATAGCGAGTCGGAAGAGTTTATATGGTATGTAAAAGTCCGCTAATGATTCCAAAATGCTCGCTTAGTTGACAAAAATGGAACATTAATCTCTAAAGTAAATTAAACAAGGCATAATTTAATATCCAGTTTTATAATTACTACTACGAATTAATAGCTTTCTAAACAGTTTTCACTGGGAATTCGAAGTATAGAATAAAAGCCAGGTGGCATAGTCTCTGTAGATGTGTGCGAGGGAGCATAAACAGCGATTGTGTATGCGTGGACACGTAACTCATCACGCAGTTTACACAGACGGACGTCGCGCCGCGCCGTGATCTATGCTTAGCGAAGCCATTCAGAACGCGGTTAATACGGTAAAAGAATAGAAAAATGTCATTCATAAAGACCGGTTTAAACGGTAATTTTAAAAAATAATTGATGTAGTGCTTTTAATCAAAGGAATTGATGAAGATAATCTCAAATAAGTAATAACATAGCATTATCTGGCTAAAGTTACAGGAAGTCGCTGGATACAGGCTGATTCTAATAGTCGATGTGGAGATCCTTGGGGGAGACCTATGTTCAGCAGTGGACTTCCTGTGGCTGAGATGATGATGATGATGTAAGTTTTGAGGTGATGTAAATGTGATGCGAAACATAACTACTTTCTAAAGAACTTGTACAAATTTATTGTTCCTCATGTTTTACAAAATAAATATCTTTACAGATTTCTTGTCTATCATACGTACATATTGTACCTATACACATACACACACACACACACACACACACACACGCAATATGGCATTTTTTGTACACGTGTTCCGTGGATTTACAACCATAGCCAGTCAAGCTACGGTTTTTGTTGCAATAAAATTGATTATTTTTCCGACCCAAATATTGACCAATAGAATTGCACCATTCGACGTCACGTGGTACAACCTACATGGTATTATACTGATAATTTTTTGAAAATTTTCTCTGGTAGTTGCTATATATAAAAAACAAAACATGATCCAGTCAAATTAACCACACGTCAAACTGACAGGTTGAATTCAATTGTGAAAATTGGAGATTTTGCATGAAAATGAGTTTGAAATTAAAATTTGGGACGGAAAAATAATCCCCCGAATACCACACGAGCTTCAAAATTATCGGGTATTTCCCGATAGGTTCGTTGCAAACAAATGAAGGAGTCAAAACTTGACGACTTTATTTGTTTGCAGGGAACCTTGAGGAAATTTTGAAGCTCTTGTGGTATTATAAGTGATTATTTACTTCATGTTGGATATTTTTTCCAAACGAATTCTAATCACGTTTATGATTATCTTATGCCGTGGGTATTGAAACCTTACATCTTAGGAACATTGTTTGTAATCGCCAACCTACTGGCTCCATATTATTTCCATCCAAATAATTTAGGGCTACCAATAGCGCGACGTTCACGATTCAGTGAATTTATCTTTGCCCAGCATTATAGAACAATATTTAGTTATTTCAAAAAAATAAATTAATATTTTAACGGGAGAAATACGTAGTTTGTGTTTCGGTTTTTTATGTTCACAATCGAAATTTAAGATATCTTTTTATAAATATAATATTTAGAAGACCGTTCATAAAATTTAATAGGTAGATATTTAGACTACAAGTTAGTTCAGTTTTTATTGTCAACCGTCTTTGATCTTACAAATTATAATATTATATAAAATATATCTTTCAATAAACTTTAACATTGTATCGACGGTTATCCAATTAAAGGTATACAGATGCACATAAAAGTTGAAGTAGAGGTGCAATGATTGGATATGGACTGTGAACCACGAAGTTCTGGATACAAATACCAGGTCAGGTAATGAAATTTTATAACAACCAAGTTCATGAAGTTTGGTTGGAGTTTAGTTCTGGGTTCGAACCAGCGACCACTACCTCGAAAGTCAACTGAACTTTATGAACTCTCTTATTGGCTTTAGACATTTATTTGACAGCCTCGGTGGCGCAGTTGTACTTCGGTATGATTGCAAAGCTGAGGTCTCGGGTTCGAATTCCGGGTCGGGCAAAGTGATATTGAATTTTTCTTTTCATTAACAACCCGGAGAACTTCATTTCATTCCAGGTATTTGTGCCTGATAGGTATGGCGATAGGCTCGCCGCCTATCACATCGTGGAACGGAAAATACAAGTCGAAACATGGGTATCCTGGTGGGTGCACTCCTGCCTATCCCTTTGAAAAAAGGCGAGAATTGATGTATGTTATTAAGTATACATTTAGACATGTTTTTTGTAAAAACTGTTGAGTTTTCAAATAAATAAACACTTCTAAAATGAATTCACAAGGTCCGTTTAAGTTTCTTAATCTCAATTACAATCGTGGGCTCAATAATTTATCATATTTTTTGTGTGGCGGGTGTGATCTGCGTGTGACAGAATAAATAAAAGTTGTTGTCGAAAAGCTAGTGGCGTGCCAAGTGCGGCCCGAGCGTGCCACAGACACGCGCTAGTGATGCGGCCGATGTCGATATCGATGGAAATGTTTGCTTAAAAAATATATAGCTCCGCAAAAAAGAGTTTTTGATGAGGGCGCTAAGATCGAATTGAGTATTAACATGGCAACCCCATATACTACAACGGAAAATGTTTAGATACTTGTTATTTTTATTTATTATTATTAATAGTCCCTTTGTTGATTATTTACTGGTGGTAGGTCTCTCACATGTGAGAGGCTGCCTGGGTACCACCGCAATGTCTATTTCCCCCGTCAAACAGCAGTTTAAATGCGCTGTTGTGTTTCGGATTGAAGGATATTGTAGCCAGAGTAACTACTGGACATATTGAGACTTACCACCTTGTTTCTCAGGATGGCGAGCGCAGTGGAATGCCAAGCAATGCTTTGTAATTCAAGGTGTTGTTTGGTTTTGCTACTGTTCATGAGCGGTCGCATCGCTTACCATCAAGCGAACGGCATGCTCGTTTCGCCATTCAATGCAATAAAAAAAAATCACAAAACAAACGGAACCCTACGAAAATGTATAGAAATACCAGCGTATAAAATTGTTCAACGAACATAATGACATTTAATAGTGTCGTCGTAATTGTTTTTCTTTAATGCCAGTTGTCACCGCATCTTACACTTATTTTGCCAAGTTATAAGTGTTAAGTTAAGTGGTTGATGGTAAGTAGGGCGCAGATAGATGACTGTGGTTATAGCTATTTTGGGAGATTTTTAAATACTGTGGTGAAAAATTGACTGAGAAATACGTATAAAAAATGTATCTAATTATCTATACAGTATTTTCTGTGAGTTTCTTCACACATTTCACCATGGAATAATCAGTGTTTATAGAAAAGTTCAATGTTGCTTTGTTTTTATTGAACTTAGATACCTACATTAACTAGAACATTTTTAATATGAACACAAACAGGCGTCATAAAGTTGCAGGTTGTTTTATACCACGAATTTTCTAAATCTAATCCATCGATATCCCGGGCACATCCCCACTCGTTATGTGGAGAGCGCGTGGCAACGACACCTCGCCCGGAGCGCTGCTTTCATCTCTACAATTACAGCGCGAAAATATCCGTCCGTTTTGTATTAGCACAATACTGCCTACTGCAAGCTTCACGCGCCTTGCCACCTTTGAGTTTTTAGGTAGATGTGTGGTCTTTTCATAAAAAACCTTACGATTGCTGAGTATTGTTGGTTGGAGAGTCAAATCCCCAGGCAACCCTTCCGATTATTTTGGTATAACTTAACTAATGATGAGCATCATGAGAAAGCCTTATAACTATATACTGGTGGTAGGTCTCTGTAGGAGAGGTGGCCTGTGTAGGTTATTGCCTTTTTC
The DNA here is from genome assembly GCA_009982885.2 of Hyles vespertilio. Lineage (NCBI taxonomy): Eukaryota > Metazoa > Arthropoda > Insecta > Lepidoptera > Sphingidae > Hyles > Hyles vespertilio. Next base: position 5,053,311 of record CM042823.1, on the reverse strand, counting down.
TACCGGCAACCTGCAGTGTAAATGGATTGTTGTGTTCCGCTACTACTGGAAATACTGACACTTAACATCTAATTAGTATTTGCTTCGTACTGTACTATTCGTACTTGTAACTAAAAAGTAGTAAAATAAATAAATACACCCAACAGTCACATACATAGTCCTGACCCCGCACTAAGATCGAGTGTTGTGTCGTGGCTATCAGAAAATACAAGAGACTTTCCGGTCCCACAAACACCCGGAAAGAAATGCCTGTGAATCACACACATTTATCTCGGTGCGGGGATCGAACCCGCGGCCTCACGTTTTATAGAAGGCATTGAACCAACTGCCCCACGGGGGCTGTGTTTAACTCATGTACCTAAATGGCTTATATCATGGGTATCAAAAAGCACTAAAGAACTTTCGGCTCTCATCTACTTAGCTCTAAATAAATGAGTACTGAATTACACAATACTTAATCCAAAGGTAGGATTTTCATTAATTTTTTCTTTATCGACTTCGAAAATAGGTGTATTTTTATTTCATGCGGTATTTACATATATGTTTTATATTAATAATGCATTTAAACTAAATTTTCATAATAAAGTATTTTGTAAATTGTATGTAATATTGCAAGATATTCAACCGAAGCGATAATTGGACTCGCGGGATACAAACCGCATTTAATTAGTCACGTGGTAATTGCTAGTGTGACCTAATTCTGTATTTTAATCTAATCAATATAATATCTATATTGAGTGTGAGTGCGTGGTGGCCTGTTTAAATAAATAAATGATAGCTCAGTAACGTTAGCGCTGAAAATTTAATGTCGCGGGTTCAAATCCTGGGCATAAATCATTTATGCTATTATTTCAAATTCTAAGGGATGGCATTGGATGAAATGCAGGAAATATCTTATATGCCCTACACGAGTGCAAGCCAAGAGTCATGGAATAGAATGAGATGGGAAAAATCAGTGAAAAGGACCTTAGTCACCTAGATAAAACAGATAAGATAGCCTCCGTGGCGCAGTCGGTTAGACGCCGCCTGTGAAACGAGAAGCGCGGGTTCGATCCCCGCACCGAGAGAAATGTTTGCGCGGCCCACAAATATTTCTTACGGGTCTGGGTGTTTGTGAGACCGAAAAGTCTTACGTAGTTTCTGATACCGACGACACAAGACGCGATCTTAGTGTGGAGTCAGGACTATGTATGTGACTGTTGGGTGTTATTTATTTATTTATATAATCCACCACTCTGGCCAAGTGCGGGTGGGCTAAGTCTTACTACAGCCTATAAATAATTTTCACTTCATGTGATTGTGTTATAAAGATAGGCAGAAGATTAATAATTTTAATAATAAAAATATTATTATTTGTAAAGTCGACAATTTAGTGGCCACATGGTTATCTTGTCGGCCATTCCCGAACACCTGCGGATTCGTAATCCTGTGTTTTGTATAAATTCGTCAACGCTGCCCGTTCCCGGTGCCCGTTGCCTGTGACGTCACTTTTACGCGTGATACTGCCACACATTATTTTATAACTACATAACTATTCAATTCAAAAATTAAATGATATATTTTATACCCTATTTTGGATTTGTTTAAAAAAATAAGTGAAATCTCTTTTTCTCTGGCTCTCTTTTTAGCCAAGGGAAGTCCACTGCTGAACATAGGTACACCTTCCCCAAGGATCTCTACATTGTCCTGATAGAAATGGCCTGCATCCTCATTGCTTACGGATCTCATTATCACTATACTCATATGTTTCAATGTTTTGTTTTTTATTATTTTTTGTCTCCACAACGATAATTTGTATTAGTTATAACTTAATTTAAATATTGTTTTACAAATTACTTTAATTTCTGACGTTTACAATATCCTATTATACTTTCTATCATGTGACTACTTGTACTTGATGGTCACAAGACAGGCATTGCTTCGTTTGGTCATCACTGATATTTCTTATTGTAATACTGACAAAGTATAATAAAGATTATTATTATCCAGCGACTTCCTGCAACATTAATCAGGCCGTCCATCCATGTTGAAATCGAGCCTAGGAACTCCCTTACATTTCACATGCTCATATTTTTCAGGCCATGGTACGGAAATATTATTTTATATGTATGTCAGGCTTTTCTATTTTGCGTTATCATTATCATCATTAGACTTTTGTTGTCCACTACTGGACATAGACAGAATTGAATGACAAATTGAATGCCATTTCAATTCAACCTGTCTTCGGCTTACCGAATAAAATATACATAATATTCTGCATAAAATACCATTTATAACATAATTTAAAGAGTAATCGAAAAGAAAAATTCTAAGGACGTTTATGTTCAGCACTAGACTTTCTGTAGTTAAAGAGAGAGAAAACTAAATCAGTTTTACATCATCAATACTAAACCAGCTGACTCTGGTTTCATTGGTCATAAACTGCGAGGCGACAGCACTCTCCCGGAGGGTCCTCTGACAAGTGCCCTCCCATAGCCCTCCTCTTGTCGATGATTTACCACCACATTACCATAACACGAGTTATTGTGTTACTGAGTACCGACTACAGAGTATTCTAAGCGTGTTGGTGTAGTTGTCAATTGTTGAATCCTTACTAATATTATAAAGGTTTGGGAGTATGGATGTTTGTTACTCTTTCACGCAAAAACGGCTCAACAGATTTTGATGAAATTTGGTATACTGATAGCTGACACCCCGGATTTACACATAGGCTAATTTTATCCCGAAAAATGTTGTGTTGCCCTGGGATGAGTGAGGAAACCAAATATACATACTTTCTACTATTTCAAATTCGACTATCTGGGGTGGGATCGGAGAGGACAGGACTGAATGCTTTTCGTCATTAGACTTAATGAGACGGGACAGAACGTTATATCCGTTCCGGGAAATATAGTAGACGGCGCGCGGGAAATATAGTTAGTACACGCAATAATATGCTGTTAGCGTGGACTGGACTCAAAAATTATTTGCTCACGGGCGAAGCCGGGCCCGACCGCTAGTTATTAAATATTTGGATGTTCACAGTCTGTGCTCACAACAAACGTGGGAACAGAAATAAATCCAATGAATTATAAGACAAGTAGCACCTCTTCACTAATGTAGGCGTGAGAATATTAAATAATACATATTTAACTACCTCCACAATAACCACAATTATCAAGTATGTTGATGTGTTAAGTAATGCTTGGTTAAGCGGCAGTAGTCGATAATAACAGCTTTCTTGAGGGGCCGGGCGACTGCATAATACATGCGACGGGCAAACCACTCATTACTGGCTTTGTTTGAATAACTGCCATTTAGAATTTTATTTGTATAAGAAATCAGTATTAATGTCTGTACTGTATCAGCCCATATACGTCCCACTGCAGGGCACGGGCCTCCTCTACAATCGAGAGTACGATTGAGAGTGGTTAGGCCACATAGTCCACCACGCCACCACCAGCGGTGGTAGCAGAAAAGGACGATTCAAAAGATCTTGTGAAAGACTATTTGAATAAAGAATATTTTGATTTGACGCTGGCCTAGTGCGGGTTGGCGGACTTACATACCATATTTTTTTTTATAAATCGCTATGGTATACAGGTTTCCTCACGATGTTTTCCTTCACCGTTTTAGTACGTGATGATTGACTTTCAATACACACATGACTCCGAAACGTCAGAGGTGTGCCCTGGGAATCGAACCCGCGACCACCATGAACATGTTGGCAGTCGCGTCTAGTCCGTTTACCAACAGGCCACCACGCACTTAATGTCGATTGAACGAAATTTCGATTGTGATGTGCAAAATATATGAGTACCTCAGGAGTTAATTTTTCCCAAAAGAATCTATGTCTACACAGAATTAAAAAAAAACTGTAAAGTAAAAAAATTAAAATACTAGTTCAAAGTAGTTTACTGGTGGTAGGTCTCTCATATGTGAAAGGCCATCTGGGTAGGTACCACCGCAATGTCTATTTCTCCCGTGAAACAACACTGCGTAAATGCACTGTTGTGTTTCGGATTGAAGTACATTGTAGCCAGAGTAACTACTGGACATATTGAGACTTAACATCTTATGTCTCAGGATGGCGAGCGCAGTGGAATGTTGCTACTGTTTATGAGCGGTCGTATCGCTTACCATCAGGCGAACGGCTTGCTCGTCTCGTCATTCATTGCAATAAAAAAAAAGTAAAAAATTATACCTTTTTCTTTGTATCATCATCATCATATCAGCCACAGGAAGTCCACTGCTGAACATAGGCCTCCCCCAAGGATCTCCACAATGACCTGTTGGAAGCGGCCTGCATCCAGCGACTTCCTGCAACCTTAGTCAGATCGTCCGTCCACCTTGTAGGCGGGCGTCCGACATTTCGCTTGCCTGTACGTGGCCTCCGCTAAAGAATCTTTCGGCCCCAACGGCCATCGGCTCTACGAGCTATGTTTCTTTGTATACGTTTATTAATATCCTTATTGTGCATATTGCTTATAACTTAGCCAACAAATCAGAATATATGGGCAACATATTGAATGTGGGCCGTCAAGTGCGAAACTTAGGATTTATGCGGTGCTCAATTTTGAGGAGTTTTACTTTCTAGGTCCAAAGATATTCAATAGGTGTTCACAATTATTTTGGGATTATATAAAAATATATGGGACAACATTTTAAAATTATTTTGATAAAAAGTAACTCTAATTTATCGGTTCAGGCGTCTTCGAGTAATCGGTGAAGAAACTCTTCCTTTTTGTGTAGCCGGTTAATAAGCTTATTCGTTTTCAAAATAAGTATGCTAAATTTCGCCAAATTATGCCCCAATGCAACGCATAGAAAGAAAACTTTTTATTTTGTTACAACCATAATATTAGGTATAGTGTATTTATTTTACATACTGCAGATAGGAGGTCAAGAAGACAAATATTATTACAGTAAAAGCCCAAAAACGTAATAATTCATATTTCCAACAATATTATCAAAAGCGAAGGTTTATAAAATCAGTGCGCAGTACAACGTGGGCGCCATGTTGCTTGTTTCCCACGCGCTTTGTTTGCGCCCTCAGCTACTATTCATTCCATTATTCTGTCTTGTAAGCCTACGTAATTGCCAATATTTATATATAGATAGTTGTTTCATTTGATGGGATATTCGCATCTTATAACTGATGGAAGGTTGTAAACTTGTTTCGTGTTTCTTAGTCGTCTAGTTTGCCTCGTATCAACGACGATCAATCGCACTGTATTCATTTTGTCGTGGCAATATTTACAAAACGCCGAATGATCATCATATTTTCTACCTATCATAAACCCCACCCCATGGCTCAACGAGCTATGCTCGGAATTTCTCTACGAGATCGACTCAGAAATAAGGAAATCCGTAGGAGAACAAATTTTAGCAAGCTTTAGCAAGTTGAAGTGGCAGTGGGCCGTGCACATAGCTCGCAGAACTGACGGCCGTTAGGGCCGAAAGGTTCTAGAGTGGACGCCACGTACAGGTAAATGAAATGTCGGACGCCCGCCTACAAGGTGGACAGACGACCTGGCAAAGTTTGCACGAAGTCGCTGGATGCGGGCCGCTTTCAACAGGTCGATGTGGATATCCTTGGGGGAGGTCTATGTTCAGCAGTGGACTTCCTGTGGCTGAGATGATGATTATGATGATTCAACCATACTATACTTACACATATATAAATTCTCGCCTTTTTCCCAGAAGGAGTAGGCAGAGGTCTCAGGACACCTCATTTCAATTATTCACACACTCATTCATTTCACAGCGTTTCAAATTTAAGGACATTATAGCCAGAGTAACTACTGGACATATTGAGACTTAACATCTTATGTCTCAGGATGAAGATTGCAGTGCAACGCCAAGCATTGCTACTCTCCATAAGTAGTCCTATTGCTTACAATCGGGCGAATGGAATGTTTGTCTCGCCATTCATAGCATTAAAAAACTGTCGGTCTTATCGCTTTAAGCGACCTCTTCCAGACAACCGGTTGGTAGAGGAAAGATAGGTATATTAATAATAAGATTGTCTCGACGCGGGAATCAAACCCATGGTTTCTTGTTTAGTTTCAAAGCGGGCGTCTGACTAACTGCGCCACGGATGCTGTCTTTTTTTTTTATTTTATTTTATTAAATTTGTACGGTTGACACCAATTACACTAATTAATAACAATTTAAAAAATATTCTATATAAAAATGTTAAATAATGAAAACATAAAACAAAATATTTGACTTATATCTAAGTTATAAACATATAGATTTAAAAAAATACTATCAAAACATTTAACGTTTTTATCGCTTTTTCTAGAGTCAGATAGAAAGAAAACTAATACTTCAAGTGAACTTCAAGGGAGTCTTATTATCAATTTCCAATATTTTTCAAAATAACAAAATCCATATCTTGAATATTTAATAGACAAATTAAAGTACATCATACCCTTTGGCAAATACACTCTTCAGAGGAACGGTGTCCGTCGCAGACACAGAGAACTAGATGAGACTACAATAAAACTACGCTTTAATACCATTGGTTTAGTGAATTTAGGTAAAGTTGTTGTATTATCTAGTAGATTTGTATATTAGCATAAGGTTTAACAGCGGGCTAGACATAAAGAGTTATACATATTAGATATAATTATTGCGTGGTGGACTGTTGGTAAACGGACCAGACGCAGATACCAACATGTTTACAGTAGTCGCAAGTTCGCATCCCTGGGCACACCTCTGACTTCGGAGTCATGTGTATATTATTATCTTGAGGAAATCTACATACCATACGGATTTATAAGAATTTAAATGGTATGTAAGTCCGTCAACGCCATAACGCCGGCGTGATGGACCACTCTCAATCGTATTGTCGATTGTGTTGGAGTCCCGTGCCCTGCAGAGGGACGTATATGGGCTGATATAGATTACACATACAGATAGGATGTCCAGCCGAATTGGTCGTTCGTTTAAAAGTAACTGTCTTGTAAGATCATAAACAAACGACCTTATTCATAGACAGTTTCAAAACCTATTTTAGTTAAAGTATGTTTTGTCCCTTTCGAACAACTTGTGAATTCAGTTTGAGAAAAGAAGATAAAATACTCCATAGATGAAATAGGTTATAAGGCCGGGAGAAATTTAGCACTGCCTTTGGCCACAAATACAAAGCGGTACCATGACTGAAGACGGGATTCTGAATATTATTTGTCATGGTATTGTTTGGTTTTGCTATTGTCCATAAGCTGTCGTATCGCTTTTTTTTTTAATTAGCTCGGCATAATGACAATACTGTGCCTGAAGGTAATTGCCGTCCAGATAGTATATCGAATGGCATCAGATGACAGTCCCAAGACATTCGATATAATTATGCCGGCCTGCTAAGACGCCTTCACACTACGTTGTAAGGACCCGGGATCATAGAAAGAGGGGAATACGCGTGACGACGCACAATATGACAGCTTCACGAAGCGACACACAAAAGACTTTGCGAACCTTTTGGTTAGTGCTGAGATGGTTTGGACATCATGCGTACCTTTAGGTAGACGGCATGCTCGTCTTGCCATTGATAGCAATAACAAAAAATCGCTACAAATCCTTGGCCTATCTTCTTGTATTGGACTTGTTGAGGTCGATTAAATAGATAAATAAAATAGCTTAAAACAGTCACATCCATCGCCCCTAGGAGCCGAGTACCGTCGCCGTCCGTGCCTCGCTGCGTTGATGGCAGATTATGATCGCAACAGTTGTTGCAGTTCCCACAACAAGGCGATAACACTACCTACAGTACAGTACGTACTCGACCAATTGTTCTCCCTAATGGTCATTTTAAATGGTACAATGTACCTAAATTGTAGAAGATGCTTTTGTGTTTGAGAGTATTCATTCTTATTACAGAAGCCTTGAGAGCATTCGTGTTTTTAATTATCTTTTTTATTGCATGTATGGCGAGACGAGCATGCCGTTCGCCTGGTGGTAAGCGAACCAATCGTACAATGAACAGCAGTAAAACCAACAACACCTTGAATTACAAAGCAATGTTTGGCATTTCACTGCGGTCGTCATCCTACAACATAATATGTAAAGTCTCTATATGGTCAGTAGTTACTCTGGCTACAATCTCTTTCAATCCGAAACACAACAGCATTTAAACTACTATTTGGCGGAAGATATTTACATTTCGGTGGTACCCACCCAGGCGGTCTCTCACGTATGAGAGGCCTACCACCGGTAATTGTAATAAAATTACCAGATGAAAGATAAATAAACAATAAATCTGCCTGTATCAGCCCATATACGTCCCACTGCATCCGAACATTTGAAGTTTGTATCGTTTTTATAGAGTAACCGCCCTGTAACCAGGTGTTTCTCGTCAAAGATCCTTGCGCTTTCTGAACAAAGATTTATCCACGGTTGCTAAATATATTATGTCTTTATGAATTTAATTATGTATGTATACTGAACTGTATTCTATATACGTCCCACTGCAGGGCACGCGCCTCCTCTACAATCGAGAGTACGATTGATAGGCGTTAGGACATATAGTCCACCACGTTGGCCTAGTGCGGACACATAATTAATAAATACACCCAACATTCAATGACATGGTCCTGACCCCACATTAATTTCAATTATTTATCTTTATTTTTTTACCTTAACTGTTCTATACTATTCTTTTCTTTCTTTCTTTATGGCTATGACATTATGGGTTTGAACCTACTGTTTCCCAGTAACTAGTCTGTAATTTGAACCACCACTGCTGCTCCTTTAAGCCCGGGTCACCAGCATGGAATGAATTGACTAATATAGAAATTAGTTTATTTTGAACCCGCGATTAACTGGTAAAATTGTACGGAAAAAGGAAGCGTTTAGATTAATTTTATCAAATTAGGCGCTCTGTTAATGACTAAACAAATATTTGTGTTTTTGTTAAAAAAATGTATTTTTTATACATAAAAACGGAGTATGATTGTGACATGTAATTTTGTTTACGATTTGGGTAATATTTTATTTTTGTATAATGAAAGAAATAAAACCGGTTTATTTGTTCCCGTCGCAACATACACGGTAATTATTACACTAATATGATTTTTTTTATAGCAATCATTTTGGGTACTTTGTTTTTTGTAGGATTGAAGAAAGTTAAGTGCAATCTACTTTCAACAGTTAGTTCTTATTGATTAAGGCTGAGTTGCACAAAATAACTTTGCCAATACCTTTGCCTTTGAAAATGTCATCGCCTTACATTTGAGACGTCTAAATATGTTAGAACACTTACATTTTCTCCTCTCTGTTGTAGTTGGCTGGGTGTAATCCTTGTCTGGAACCTCTTCCTTCACTTTCGCTTCCATCTGAAACAAAATAAATACAATTTATCGTCATTCTCAATTAATCAAGTGTATCGCATACAACGATATTTGGACTACGTTTCTTTTCACCAATGGAGACACACGTATTTATTTTATGTATTCTTGTTCTAAATGGCGAGACGAGCGTTCCATTCGCCTCATGGTAAGCGGTACGACCGTTCATGGACAGTAGCAATGCCTGGCATTCCCTCGCGCTCGCCATCCTGAGACATAAGATATTAAGTCTCAATATGTTCAGTAATTACTCTGGCTACAACGTCCTTCGTACCGGAACACAACAGTGGATTTATACTGGTGTTTGGCGGGAAAATAGGCATTACTGTGGCACTTATCCGGGCAGCCTCATTGAGAGATTTGCCACCAGTAAAACGCGTGGGATATTCTTGAAGACATTGGTGATTTGTATCCACCCCGCTAACAATTAATGTACACTATGGTAAAGAATTATTCCATAACAAACTAGTATCGTTTAGTTAAGTTCATTCCTCCTACCATTGCAACTTATATCATCCAGCATTAACAACACGCAAAGAGTAAACACCGAATAATGAAAAGAATGAAGCTCGAAAAGTCTCTTAGCGACATTAGTTTAACCGCAACGAAATAACCAAAAACGAAGGAATTTGTAAGACTGTTAAGAAAACCCATCTTATTCCTACCGGAAACGCTCCAGGTATTTACGACAACAAATCCCAACATCTAGATCTTTAAAAATAGTGAGGAAGCGCGTGGGTCGAGTAGTATGTGTGCCTGCGATGGTTCACATCTCATTGATATGGACTCGAGTAAACAAAGTGCGCATGCATCGCAATACAGCTGAGAATTTTATTTAACATCGGTGTTGCCAGGTAATTGTAATCTGTATTCAGTAGTCTGCCAACCCGCACTAGGCCAGCGTGGTGGACTATACGGCCTTACCACTCACAATCGTACTCTCGATTGTAGAGTAGGCCCGTGCCCTGCAGTGGGACGTATATGGGCTGATACAGATTCAGTATTTGTATCAGCCCATATACGTCTTGTCGGTACGGGCCTTCTCTACAATCGAAAGGAGTAGACTATACAGGGTATATCAAGACTGCTACCGAAAACGAAGCTGGGTGGTAGTTTAAGCGACTTCAGACACAATGCAACAGAAAAAGTTGCAAAAAAAAGCGACAATTTTTTTTTAGTTATTTTTTTCCTATGGCCATATTTGGGTGGTAAATACATTTTTTCCTAAAATAATAGTATATACACTTTTATTTATAAATACTCTAAGGTATAAAAGAGTTTAAATTATAATTTTAGCAAAAACTATGGATTTACCACCCAAAAATGACGATATTTAAAAAATCATAAAAAAAAATTGTCGCGTTTCTAGGCGAAATTTTTAATTGCATTGTGTTTGTAGCCACTAAAACTACCACCCGGCTTCGTTTTCGGTAGCAGTCTTGAGATACCCGGTATAGTCAACCACGATAGCCTAGTGCAGGTTCGCCGACTTTATATACCGTAAGAATTCTTATACAGGGTATATCAAGACTGCTACCGAAAACGAAGCCGGGTGGTTGTTTAAGTGACTTCAGACACAATGCAATAGAAAATTTTGCAAAAATTTGGTATGCAGATTTCCTCATGGTTTTCCTTGAATGGTATAGTGCGTGGTGATTATTATTAATACACACATGACTCCGGAAAGTCAGTGTGTTCTGGGATTAGAACCCGCAAACAATTGTGAGTATTTGTGGAGAGTTTATTATAGTTCGAAATATTTCATTGATGCCGACTGCCAAGTAAACATTGAAGTGCGTATGCATCGCGATAAAGCTGAGAATTTTTAATAGTACTGGTGTTGCCAGGTTAATAAAAAAAAGTGTTTGGGTTAGGTAGTTAGGTGGAGTTTATTGATTAATTTAGAGTTGAATAATAGGTTATTGAAATGTGTTGTTCTATGTAAATAATGTATGTTTTTGAAGTTTACTGGAAAATTAAACACATACATGATTGAATTCTGTATCAGCCCATATACGTCCCACTGCAGGGCACGGGCCTCCTCTACAATCGACTACCGATTGAGAGTGGTTAGGCCATATAGTCCACCACGCTGGCCTAGTGCGGGTTGGTGGACTTACATACCATAGAATTTTTATAAATCGCTATGGTATGCAGGTTTCCTCACGATGTTTTCCTTCACCGTTTTAGTGCGTGGTGATTGACTATCAATACACACATGACTCCGAAAAGTCAGAGGTGTGCCCTGGGATTCGAACCCGCGACCACCGTGAACATGTAGGCAGTCGCGTCTAGTCCGTTTACCAACAGGCCACCACGCACTTTCTGCACGCACGCACATGATTGAATTAAAAATTGTAAAATATGGGTTCCTATAAATTATTAGTGGGAAGAAGATATTGATGTATTTACATGTTATAATATATTTAAATGAAAGAGCAATCAAGAAATATGTTAATATTCAGCATCTAGTATCTAAAATACTACAATAATTTGACAATTTGGTTTTAATAACATCCTTGTTGTATGTCCTTAAAAGTATTTTAGATATTAGTATACTAGACTTTCTCTAATTACCATATAACAGATCTTAAACTGAATTTTTCAGTATTTACAAAGGAAAATGGTCGACGAATGTGTTAATAAACTCTGTATAAATAGTGATAGGAACAGATGTTCTGTAACAGAGCGCCTGACCCGTGACGTCACACCATAACCAACGCAACACGCCTGTTTTATACATTGGTTTAGTGGTTGTGAATTGTGAGGTTTCTGGTTCGATTCTCAGGTTAGTAAATCAGCTATGTAAGTTTCAATTCAAAAATAATAATTTGAAATGGTATTTTAAAGTGAATTGGTTATGACGTCAAACTCGAGACATTAAAAAATAAAAAAAATAAAAAATAAAAAATTATTCATTAAAGATCATAGGTACTTTACAGTGCCAAAACTCAAATAAGACTAAGCACAGGTATAAATAATTGTTGCATTTAATAAATTATAATTGAATTTTAGCTCTATATATTGTCTTTATGGTTGTTTGCTTGTCTATTGTTCCTTAATAAAAAAATCCTTCTTCTCTATGATTATTATGTAATTATTATCGTATTCTTGGCATACAAAAAGAACAAAACAAACAAATTAAAGACTAAACTGATGTACTAAATCTTATAGACAGATATACTGAATGTCCCTTATCAAATAAGTAAATAATAAAATCAGAAAAGGATAACCCAATACAATCCAATTTGTCCTATCGGGATCGAACCTGTTACCCTTCAGTTATAGGGCGCAGCTGTCGCCTGCATTAATATAGAAAAGATTCGGACACCCCCCGGCAGGCGGCGCCACTGATTTCAATTTTCTTCCATAATGTATTGTTATTTGGAAAGGGTAGGTTTTACTTGAAGTTATCCGTAAGATATTGAGACTATAAAGTTTTAAGTATACTGGGTATCTCAAGACTGCTACCGAAAACGAAGCTGGGTGGTAGTTTTAGTGACTATAAACACAATGCAACTAAAAATTTCGTAAAGAAACGCGACGATTATTTTTTATGATTTTTAAATATCGTCATTTTTGGTGTAAATCCATAGCTTTTGCTAAAATAATAATTTAAACTCTTTTATACCTTAGATTATTTATAAATAAAAGGGTATACATTATTATTTTAGGATAAAATGTATTTATCACCCAAATATGGTCATAGGAAAAAAATAACAAAAAAGAAGTCGCTTTTTTTGCAACTTTTTCTGTAGCATTGTGTCCGAAGTCGCTTAAACTACGACCCGGCTTCGTTTTCGGTAGCAGTCTTGATATACCCTGTATATATTACGATTTCTAGTATTGATATTTTTTGTTGCAATTAATGGCGAGACGAGCATGCCGTTCGCCTTAAGATAAGCGAAACAACTGCTTATGAACAGTAGCAAAACCAAACAACGCCTTGAATTACAAACCAATGCTTGAGATTCCATTGCGCTCGCCATCCAGAGCCAGAGAAGATGTTAAGTCTCAATATGTCGAGTAGTTACTCTGGCTATAACGTCCTTCAGTCCGAAATAGAACAGTGCAAGTACACTACTGTTTGGCAGGTGAAATAGATATTGCGATGGAACCTACCCAGGCAGCCTCACATATGAGAGACCTTCCAGTAGATTTATTATTGTGTGTTTTGTAAATATTTTTTGCGTATCTCGAGACGAGCGTGCCATTATCTTGATGTTAAGCGATACGAAAGCAACAGATAATTTTCAAAAATGTGTATCAAAACCCGGACAGAGCCGGGCAGTTCGCTAGTTAGATATAAAAGCTTTCTCCAGTGTTTACGCGGTGGGCGGGCGTTTCCTGACATCTGCCTCTGTGGGGCCGTTTACTGCCGCATGATCGTATAGTTTTATAGTGGCTAAAGGAAGGAATTTATAAGGAAATTTATAATACACCTATATTATGCATTTTAAATTACCTTATTAATTATTGTTGAGTAACTAGTGGACGTAATGAGACTTTACATCTTATATCTCAGGACGACGAGCGCAGTGGAAGGCCAAGCTTTGTTTTATAATTCATGGTAATGTTTGGTTTTGCTACTGTCATAGAGTGGTCATATTGCTTACCATCAGGCGAATGTCATGCCCTTTTCGCCAATTAATGCAATAAAAGAAGCGAATTTTTAATTTGTAATTTATTGGATCGAAACAATTGATCAGATTCACTTTTATTTTTAGGTATGAGTTTCCTTAAGATGCTCCTCTTCGTCTTTGCAAAAAAAAAATGCTTACTTCCGGTAATCTAGAAAACAGCAGGGGCGTGCATTCCTTGTAGGCAGAAATGCAGTGCTTTACTTGCCATTCACAGATATTTTATTATAACGTTCGTACGTTTTAGATGACTTTAATTTATAGTAAATAAATGAATAAACAAAACATAATAACTTAAAAACGCCTAATATTTTATAAATAGCACCTATTTGCAATCACGCAAACATTATGGTTGCCACGCGAAAAGCAAGAGGCGCTGCAAAGCAAAATAATGTACCAAATCAACCAAGTCATGCCGCCGCGTCCCGCATTACATTTGTTTGCATGTGTGTAGTAATTTTGGTGTCCGTGCATAGTCGCAAACGCACACACCCATGAATATTGAAAGCCGCGACTCCTGCGGCAGGCCTCGGGAGTTCGGCAGTTGTCGGGAGTAATCGTAAATGTTCGTTGCCTATAATCCGAGTAAAATTAATAGGCTGAAATCTAATAAATCATCTATGCACATTATGCATTTTTGGTTAGTAAGGATTTATTTGTTTAAATAGAAATGTTTTGTGTTTCGCGGGGGCCATGTTGCTTTTTTTTATGAGTTTTGCATTGTTTTGTTTACTATTTTATTCTAGTATGTTTTAAAAAAAATTGATTTCTTAACGGATTTTTCATTTTAACATTTGAAAGTGTGTACATTTAACAGTTTATTACTAAGTTTCGATATTAATTGTAGTCATTTGATTTTACTAGTGTGTTTGTTTATTTTTTCAAATGTTATTTGATTGCGAGGTTTGTGATAAAAATGTATGTTTATCAAATGAATGAATGAGGTGGCCGAAATCTTGCGTTTATTTACATCGGGATAGGTACCTATAGTAATCTCAACTTACTGGAACCTTGAATATGTAAAAATTTAAAGCTGACTAGGTGAGTTTTTTTTATTTTACTTATTAGAATTTCTTCCTGTCGATCGCTGTTTTGTCTGCGTTGCCGCAGAAGATGGACATGAATAGTAGTACATCTAAGACTTGTTATGTTGGCATGGTTTCCGACTTAGAAATCCGTCGCGTGGCTGTGGCTATGCTAAAAAACTATTAAAGAAAAAGTTTTTGTGACCGAGTACTCCGCCGCATACCCAGTGTCATAATCCTGTGCACGCCGCTGGAAAACAGGTCATCTGATGATACTGCTTGGATCATAATGTGTTGCGGGCCATCTATCTAATCGGAAGGAGAGCGGGTAGGCATAGATAAGGATGGGTAGAGGAAAGAGGTATTAGGCATCCGGCAATCTCACTCACCGAACCAAACACGAGTGCAAGGCTGTCGCTTCACGTCGATCTCCTGTGAGACAGTGGTAACGCCCCGGACGAGCTTGCCCTTTCATTCTTAGTCATCACTGAGAACAGATAGGCTCTGCCACTGCTTTAATTATTCTAAATTTAATTTAAAACAAAATATCGTAACTATCCCCATTTTACATGCAAATGGTCACAAATGACCACGAGAGGATTTTCGACTGTTGTACTAGGGTGCGGATACAAAGCTGAGTTTTCGGGTTCGAATCCCAAAGCAAAGGCAAAGTGATATTGGATTTTTCATTCATTATCAGCCCAGAGTTGGTTTGTGCCCGATATGGCGATAGGCTCGCCACCTATCACATCTTGGGACGAAACATAAATGGCAGTATGTGGGTGTCCTGGCACCTCTGCCTACCCCTTCTGAGAAAAAGGCGTGAGTTTATGTATGTATGTAGAAATTTAGCGCATGCGCAATTGATTCGCGTATTTTGTAAATATTAATACAGATACTCGCTACATTACAGATGTCTTAGATCTAGACTTGCTGTCTTACCTATACACTTGTGATGGACAAGGCAATCGCGAAGGCCAAGGTTTGCTTCCTCGTGTATTTGCGTATCATCTAACTGCCAAATTGGATCATGATTTATATTTGATAGAAATGTTATTTGGATTAAATAGATGCTTAAGTGTTGTATAATGGTATTTTATATTTTAACTGCCTTGGTGGCGTAGTTCTACATACGATTACAAAGATAAGGTCTCTGGTTCGATTCCCAGGTGGGTCAAAATGACTTTGGATTTTTCTATTCATTATCAGCCCAGAGTCAGGAATTGGTGCCTGATATGACGATAGGTTCGCCCCCTATCACATTGTGGGACGGAACATACGAGGCAAAAGCCTGGTGGCACCTGTACCAACCCCTTCTGTGAAAAAGACGTGAGTTTATGTATGAATGTGATGTGTATCTACTTATATTTAAAATACTTTTATTGGTATCGTATTTTGGTATAAGAGCAGTGGCCGATGAAAACAGGACACAAAAAACTGGGTCCTGAACGCTAAACTTGCATGGGCCGCCATGGAAGGTTTTAGGCTTTGCATAGTTTTTAATATATCGGGAATCATATGTTAATTAATTAGCGGTAGGTATCTCATATTTGAGAGGCTGCCTGGGTAGGTACCACCGCAATTTCAATGTCTCCCGCCAAACAACAGTGCAAATGTACTGTTGTGTTGCAGTTTGAAGAACATTGTAGCCAGAGTAATTACCAAAGCGGGTGACAAAGTCCTAGAGAGGTGAAAAACAAAAACACATCAGGATTGGCCAACTATAAACCAAAGAGAACCCATTAAACATACAATATTCGCATCCAGATTTTCATGGCTCGTGTCCGCGCACAGATGTTCCCGTGACGCAAGCCGGCGGGTGGAGGGGGGTACAGGAGGGGGGGGGGGGTATGAGCGTCGCCACGTGCGCGCCATATGGCTGGGGGCGTGCGAGTATTTATAATGTTTTCCTTCAAACAGCACTGCACTGCTTTCTTCAACGCTATGGACTTGCGGTATCGTGTGTATAGTTCTATAGTTCATTATCATGATAGAAGTGTGACAATTTAATAGAAACCCGGGCCGAACTCAATCAAATGGCTGCAATAGAAAATGTGGTCTATATGGTCTCATCATCATCAGCCTATTCGCGTCCACTGCTGGACATAGGCCTCTCCTATGGCACGCCACTGGGCTCGATCTTCAGCCCAACGTCTCCAACCGCTACCAGCCATCTTCCGGACATCTTCACTCCACCTAGAGGGCGTCCTACACTACGCTTGCCGAGGCGCGGTCTCCACTCGAGAACACGCCAACCCCAACGGTTGTCGGTTCTCCGACAAATATGACCAGCCCACTGCCACTTCAACTTGCTGATCCACTGGGCTATGTCGGTCACCTTGGTTCTCTGCCGAATATCATATTTATTTATTTACAACTTAATTATACACCTATGACTTACAATGAAGAAATAAAAGAAGATAAAACGTACAAAAGTCGGTCTTATCGCTCGAGGCGATCTCTTACAGACAACCAACCATGGGATGGATAAGAGGGAACAGCAGTTTTGGTACCATGAGGTGTACGATAGGTTAAATACCTCTATAGACATATATCTTTAATTGTGTATGCTTAATTTATATATCTGTTCTGTATCAGCCCATATACGTCCCACTGCAGGGCACGGGCCTCCTCTACAATCGACAGTACGATTGAGAGTGGTTAGGCCATATAGTCCGCCACGCTGGCCTAGTGCGGGTTGGCGGACTTACATACCATAGATTTTTTTTTATAAATCGCCATGGTATGCAGGTTTCCTCACGATGTTTTCCTTCACAGTTTTAGTGCGTGGTGATTGACTATCAATACACACATGTCTCCGAAAAGTCATAGGTGTGCCCTGGGATTCAAACCCGCGACCACCGTGAACATATTGGCAGTCGCGCAAGTTGGCAATTTATATATAAATACATATAATATACATACATACGAGTAGAAGTGCAGTAGAATGATAAGACATCGAAATTAGTGCGGAAGAGTACTGTCAATTGCCCTAGCTTACACCCGTATCTCCGATGTGGTAGGCAGAGATACCATTGATGCCATACAACTTGCGCAGCTTGTTGCATTATGTAATTTGTCTTTCAAAACGCCGGCCACAAATTTCATTCCGGTGCAATTCAAATGAGACTTAAATTTTACGAAGTAAACATATAGGAAATATGGGATTGTGGGATAGGTAAGAATTGTTGGATTTCCTAAAAGTCTCACTGCTCCGTCTAATAAAGTATACATTACGTTGATTTTTGACATTATTACAATACGAAGACGTAGAATATTCCTGGTGTAGCCAAGAATAAGTACTGTGTAATTTTATTTGTTCTAAAGTAAGGAAATTTGAAGAAGTAGTTTTATGTTTAAATTATGTAATAGTAATTGAAATAAGAAGCATACTTTTTAAATATGTAGATTCTTAAATCAAACGTTTGCACCGTTGATAATTTGTTGTATCTGAATCAGACCACATACATCCCACTCCAGGGAACGGGCCTCCTCTAAAACCGAAAACGAAAGTAGGATTGAGAGTGGTTAGGCCATATAGTCCGCCACGCTGCCCTAATGCGGGTTGGCCGACTTTACATACCATAGAAATTCTTTCAAATCGTTATAGTATGCAGGTTTCCTCACAATAATTAGCTACTGAATCGAAAAGAAATATTTAATCCAACACACCTCAACATTTCGGAAGTTACATGTAAATTAAGAATTCCTCAATTTAACCACGAAGAAAATAATCCTAAAATAATCTGCATATCTCAAAGCTTTTATTTATTTATTATGGCCTACGAAAACAGACGAGCTGATCGGCCGCTTGATTGTAAGCAGCCGCCGTGCCCGGGCTTTTGCAACGCCACAAGCAGACAAACACACGGTCAAACAGCTGTGTTTCTTGTGCTACAGCATTTTTATAAAATAATGTTACCTTTACCGCAGACGAGTATGCCATTCGCCTGATCGTAAGCGATACGATCGCTCATGGAAAGTACCAAAATCAAACAATACCATAAATCACCAAGCAATGTTTTTCATTCCACTGCGCTTGCCATCCTGAGACATAAGTTGTTAATTGTCAATATGTCTAGTAGTTACTCTGGCTAAACTGTCCTTCAAATCACAATAGTGCACTTATACTGCTGTTTAGCGGGAGAAATAGACATTGCGGTGATACCTATCTAGGTGACCACTTACATATGAGAGACCTACCTTAAAATCTTACTTGCCAGCTCACTGGTGAAAACTGTATGGATTCAATAAATCGTAATTAACATGTTCATTATTTTGTTTTTTTATAACTTTAGTTACTAAAATTTCCTGCCTGCCTCGGTGGCGTTATTGTCCTACGGTATACTACGGTAAACCTAATCCTGTATCTTTCTCTGAATACCGCCCTATATCCATTCTCCCCTTCCTTCCTAAAGTCCTTGAGAATCTTGTTCATAAACAATTATGCTCCTTTCTAACTCATTATAATCTCCTTAATCCTTTCCAGTCTGGATTTCGTCATGGATATGGTACCACTACTGCACTAGTTCATATTACGGATGACATCAGAGCTGCAATGGAGAATGGTAAGCTAACGGTACTAGCTCTGCTAGACTTTAGCAATGCTTTCAACACCGTTGACTTTGATGTCTTGCTGACTACACTGTGCTCTATTAACATATCTCCAACGGTAATTGACTGGTTTCGTAGTTACCTGACGGGCCGTCGCCAGCGCATTCGTGTCGAAGACTCAGTGTCTTCGTGGTGCTACACACTTACTGGCGTCCCTCAGGGCGGCGTTTTATCTCCTTTACTCTTCGCTGTTTTTATTAATTCTATATTATAAAATCTGATTTCTTCCGGTAGGAATGGTGATGGTAATCTGTATGCATATGATTTACAAATATATTATCATGCTCCTGTGGACAGGGTGATAGAGGCTATTAACTCTGTCAACAGGGATCTTGAGAGTATTAGTAGATGGAGTAAGTCTCACGGGTATTAGTCAACCCTGCTAAGTCCCAAGCCATTGTTGTTGGCAGCTCCAAGTTGATATCTAAATTAGATATGGATCACTTACCTCAAATTCTGTTTGATGGTTGCACTATTCCATTCAGTGATAATGTTAAGAATTTGGGTGTAATTATCGACAAAAACCTATCCTGGGGTCCCCAATAGGGAATATGCATCTCATTTTTTTATATTTTTAATCAATTCTGTATGCTATTACATTATCAGAAAAAAATATAAGTCTTTGAAAATATCAATAAAAAAAGTACAAAAAAATAATCAAAACTGCTATCAGTTTCGAAGGATTTAAACGCCATGTTGGCGTGAACTCGCTGTGACGTCAGAGCGCACGATATGAACAACGTAGTATTTGGATTAAGTTTCTTTCATGAATTGCTACAGAACTGTATTTCGGGACAAAATAATCCATTTTATTTAATAGTATAAAGAAAGCACAAAATAACTGATAAACAAACGTAAAACAACAAGCTAAAACTTCATAAGAACGTGCCCTCTGACGTCACTTTCCTTTTCAAGCAACAGATCGCGTTTCGGAACTGCGCGGCAAATTTGAAATGTCATTTTTGAAGTATTTATTTTACCGATTTAGAGTTGATAAATTTAAAAAATATCTTTAAGGTATATTTATATATTAATAAAGATTACAAAAACAATATTTTGACTTATTTTGAAGTCTGATGCATATTCCCTATTGCAACAAGTAAGTCGCAAATTGTTTGCTGCAGCGAGGTCCTTGCGGAGATTGCGGAATTTTCTACCGATTTCCACGAAAATCGCACTGGTTCAATCTCTTCTTTTTCCCCTCCTTGATTATGCTGATGCTAGCTATCTCGACCTCACCGAAGCCCAAATGGAAAAACTTGACAGACTTCAGAATTTCTGCATTAGATTCATATTTGGTCTTCGCAAATATGACCATGTTTCCGAATATCGTATCAAACTCAAGTGGCTATCAATACGTTTTCGCCGTAATACTCGAATTCTTTCCCTTTTATACGGTATTTTGTACAATCCCTCTAGCCCCCACTATCTTAAAAACCGTTTATCTTAAATTCCTCGGTCAAACTCATGCACGAACTCTTAGATCAACAGAGAATTTGATCCTAGAGATTCCCAAGCACAGCACATCATTTCTAAGCAAATCCTTTACAGTTAATGCTGCTCGCTTGTGGAACGAATTACCATTGTCTGTCAGACAAGCTAAGACATTACCAAGTTTTAACAGACTTGTTAAGATACACTATCTCTCACTGCAGTAACGTATTATCCTGTTATATATATATTTCTAATCGTCTTTACTTAAATCATCATTATAGTTAGCTCAATATACAGGGTATATCAAGACTGCTACAGAAAACGAAGCCGAGTGGTAGTTTAAGCAACTTCAGACACAATTCAACAGAAAAAGTTGCAAAAAATGTGTCAATTTTTTTTTGTTATTTTTTTTTCTACGGCCATATTTGGGTGGTAAATACATTTTTGTCCTAGAATAATAGTTTATACCCTTTGATTTATAAATACTCTAAGGTATAAAAGAGTTTAAATTATAATTTTAGCAAAAACTATGGAATTTCCACCCAAAAATGACGATATTAAAAAAATCATAAAAAATAATTGTCGCGTTTCTTTGAGAAATTTTTAGTTGCATTGTGTTTGTAATCACTAAAACTACCACTCGGCTTCGTTTTCGGTAGCAGTCTTGAGATACCCGGTATGTATATTAGTATGTATGTATGTTTGTATGTATTTATATTATGTAAATTAATATAATATAGCATGTACATCAATTATTATTTTCCTTTATTTTAAATTTCTTTTTTTTTTACATTTTTATATATATAATATTAGTATACAAAATACATATAAAAATATAAAAAGTTATCCAACGATGGCGAGGCTCGAGACCCAAGCCACCGGTGGTTAGGAGCCCAAAGTGAGGAATCGCCTCACAATACGTGCCGTGTCAAGCAATACTGCCTTCTGAATCTGACTCCTGACCCAACAGCCGATTGAGAGCCTCTGTAGATGTTGGTCGAGGCTCTTTGGTATCAACCCATGAGCAGAAACGACAATCGGGACAATAATTGTTGAGTCGACATCCCACATGTCGGTAACCTCGTGTGCCAAATCTAAATATTTAGACATTTTGTCTTTTTCAGCTTTGACAAGGTTATCGTCATGCGGGATGGTGACGTCAACAAGTATAGCCCGGCGCGCCAATCGATCTATTATCACAATATCAGGCTTATTGGCTAGAATAGTCCTATCTGTGATAATAGATCGATCCCAATACAGCGTTGCATGACCATTTTCGAGAACTGGTTGGGGCACATACTGGTAATATGGCACTTCAGGTGTCACAAGTCCATATCGAAGGGCAATTTGCTGGTGTATGATCTTGGCTACTAGGTTATGTCTATGCAAATACTCGCCGTTAGCAAGATACGAACAGCCGGAGATAACATGCCTGATAGACTCGCCAGGACGGTGGCATGCCCGACAGATGTCGACCGTACCGTCCTTCAGGATGTATTTCCTATAGTTGTTCATCTTAATAACTTCGTCCATAATTGCAAAGACAAAACCCTCGGTTTCCCCAAAGAGGTTACCGAAGCGTAGCCAAGACACCGACGCTAGTCGGTCCACATCAGGCCCATGAAGGGCTCGATAGAACCGACCGTGCAGCTCTTTGCTCTTCCATATGTCCTCGCGATCCCTAATGCCCATCACCAGAGGTTTTCGCCAGTTCTCAATCGCCAAAGAGAGCGGGGTAAATCCTTTATCCACCATAACTACAACCCTATGCATATCCACATCACTGTGAAGGAAATAATCCCTGAGATTGCACACCTCGCGATTATGCAAGTCCTTAGCATTAAGAATGCCTCGGCCCCCACATCTCCGCGGGATGTACAATCTCATCACTGATGAACGTGGATGATGCATACGATGTGCAGTCAGGAGAGTTCGGACTTTACGATCCAGGGCGTCCAATTCGGTCTGAGTCCATTTGAGTATGCCAAAAGAGTACATGAGTACAGGCATAACCCAACCGTTAAAAGCGCGAATCTTGTTTCCACCTGACAAAAAACTGTTAAGTACTTTTGCCAGGCGGCTGAAGAAACGCTCTTTCAACGATTGTTTTACATCTGCACCCATGATACCTAGAGCCTCAGGCATACCCAAATATTTGTATGTTTCCGTCACAGAGAGATGTCTGAGTCTTACAGTCTCTGAGACTTGTATGTCATCAGAGACCGCAACCTCCCTCGCTTCACATGGATAACCGCACATTTATCTACACCAAACTCCATATTGATTGAGTTGCTAAATCTTTCAGTTATTTTTAACAACTCAACCAATTCGGTTTGTTTTGATGCAAATAACTTGAGGTCATCCATGTAGAGCAAGTGAGAAATAGGCTCAGACCCTCTCCGCAGACGGTAGCCTAACCCTGAATCCAACAACAGAGTGCTGAGGGGATTCAGGGCCATGCAAAACCACAGTGGACTCAGACTGTCGCCCTGGAATATACCCCGCTTAATTCTAATCGGCTCATCGCAATCAGGAGGAGCCGTACTACCTGGATATCTCAGGACAGTGGTCCACTGCCCCATACAAGACCCAAGGAAGTTGCACAAATTTGTATTAATTTTATACAAATTCAACACCCTCATGAGCCATGTATGGGGCACCGAATCATAGGCCTTTTTATAATCTATCCAGGCAGCTGATAAATTCCTCCGGTTGTGACGAGCCTGTTGGCAAATGGTCATGTTAATGAGAAGGAGCTCCTTAGTACCACGGGACCCATTCATGCAACCTGTTTGGCCGGGAAAAAGAATTTGGTTAGAAGTGATGTGGTCTGTAATTTTGGATCTAATTATTGAGGTCAAAATTTTATAAATAGTTGGAAGGCATGTAATGGGTCTGTAATTCTTTGGTTCCGTGGTACAACCGGACTTAAAGAGGAGGTGAGTGTTGTCATAAATGCTGGGAGGGATTCCGCCTCAAGCGCATCCTGGAACTGCGCTGCCAATCGAACATGCGAACTTGGAAACCATTTTAACCAGAAGTTGTGCAGACCGTCCGGACCCGGTGACTTCCAGTTTTGGGTCCGTCGTATTGCAGTTTGCACATCTTCTAGACTGATTAAAAGGGTCTCCATAGCCGGTATTGCCCCACAAGCTCGATCTACAACACTAAACCAGGAGGCTTCAGTGTGAGAGACAGGCGACGACCAGATATTCGTCCAGTACTCACGCATTTCGTGAGCACCAGGCAGCCGCCCATCCACCACACCTTGAGAAGAATTCTCCCAACATCTATAAACCCTCTTTTGGTCACTTTGGAACATACGATTCTGTTGGAAACGATCCCATCGCCTCCTGTAGCGACGAATGCGGTTTGCCCACGCATAGACTTTTTGTTTATAGAAATCTATGCGTTCTGTGACGCAAAGCCTATAATTCTGAGGACTTATATTGGTCCCCGAGAAAGCCTGCGTCACAAAACGCATAATCCTTGGTCTGCTATTTCCTTCTGAGAAGGAAATTAGCTTGCCGATGAGAGTTCGGGCTCTGTTGATACGGTCCTCGATCCTAAGCTGCCAGGCAGGCACAGTCGCAACACCTCGAGTAGCTCTATATTCTTTTGGGAATTGAACATTAGCCACTCGACATGCTGCGACGGCCGCGCAGTAAAGGATCGAGTGCGTATCAACAAGATCCCGACTGGACTCCAAGTATGTAGGTAACATGGAGTCCAAAGCTCCCATCAGCGCCAAATTTCTTCTATGCGTTGGCAAACGCGGCAGTCGCGGTCTACAAGACGCCGATAAGGACACAAACTCCGAAATCGCACGTTCCAAAGCCCCTCTCAGATGCTGTTTATCTTGGGGACTTACATTGTCATCCAAATTGTCCGTCAGCTCGAAATCAGAAACAGGTGTTGGTGTTGGGCTTGCTGCTTGATCTCCACTGACGGGCGAGATATCGTCGTCTTGGACAACACACAAGTCTGTGCGCAACCGCTCAAGCGTGTCATCATCCAACAACTTACGCCGCTGAATAAATCGCACTTGATCCGACAGTCGTTGGAACGATACATCAACCATTGGTTCTAAAGCCTGAAACAGAGCAATTATTATTATTATTATTCTATCACTATTTGTACTACCCTATTTTACAATTTCACAATAATCCAGTCCATCCAAAGGTTGCCTGGAAGAGATCGCAGCTAGCGATAAGGCCGCCTATTGTAACCATGCCTTTAGTTTTTAAGTATTTTGTATGCGTCTTTCATTTTGGTGTACAATAAAGCATATATAAATAAATAAATAAATATACTTACAAAGCTGAGATCTTGGGTTCGAATCCCGGGTCGGGCAAAGTGTTGTGAGTCAGAAATTCGTGCCCTATATGACGATATGCTCCCCCCCCCTATCACATCGTGGGACGGAACAAACAAGGCAAAATGTGGATGTCTGCCTACCCCTAATAAGAAAAAGGCGTGAGTTTATGTATTTACTAAAATATCCCCAACCAAAACTCAAAGTCCTCTAATCTAAAGAGCTGTAAATCAGCATCGGTAATTGTTCGCAAACGCTCAAGAAACTTATTAGGGGCATAAGTTAACTCGGCGCTTGAATTACGTGTGAAAGTAAAAATTGTATTGGGGCGACACCTGGCCAACGCACCTGTGCTAACGAGAAATGAGGGGGCGGCTACCCTTAGCTACACCACCCCCGGACACTACTACTGGTCGGGTAGGGGTGAGTTTTGAGTGAGTTGAATTTTATATAACTGGTGGTAGGTCTCTCATATGTGAAGGCCGCCTGGGTAGGTACCACCGCAATTTCTATTTCTCCCACCAAACAGCAGTGTAAATGCGCTGTTGTGTTTCGGATTGAAGGACATACGTAAGTATAACTACTGGACTTAATGTGACAACATCTTATATCTCAGGACGGCGAGCGCAGCGGAATACCAAGCATTGCTTTGTAGTTCAAGGTGTTGTTTGGTTTTGCTACTGTCCATGAGCTGTCATATGGTTTATGCTCGTCTTGCCATTCACTGATTTTATCGTCAATTTGGTAAAATTTTACATTTTTGACTTTTCGATTTCTTTACAGATTTCGTGGTCACGAGGGGTATTATTCATCTGCTCAATGGTTGTACAATTCAACTTACCTTATTTATAATTAATAAATTAAAATAGTCAATTGATTTTTTCTTTAAGTTATTGTAATTAAATTATTAAACTGTTGATTTAGCACATTATTTGATAATCATTTCATGGATATTCCCTATTCTTAATGTATTTTAGTCTCGTGGTAGGGGCTCTCGGTTACGGTCTCGTCAGGTGCGAGGTTTCGAACTGATGTTGGAAAATATTACGTTTTGTTTTCTGCGCATTTATACATCTCCACTAGTGGTCCATGCACAATAACTTACTAATGGGTTTACTGAATTATAACTCAGGTAAATGAGAATGCTTCTTAAAAATTTCAAAGGTGAATTCCAGCTATAATAGGCAAAATTTATGGACAAAAAGTAATCTTCTTAATTGTAATTTCGTAAGGCCTTATTTGGAGTCAGTTTTCAAATCTATTGGAGTTATTGAATGTATTGTCTGTCTTCTTCACTCAAACATAAAAACCATCACCATACCCTGATAAATAACATTTAAATTTTTATATTACACGAAAAACCAGTTAAAACTACCATTGTCGCATGAGCAAACGCAATAAATTCCTCGCTAGCACATCTGGCGATAGCCGCTCGCGATTCTCAACAAACAGCCGAACGGACGCGCAAACAAACGATTATATATCACAGGATAATTTCAGCGTTTGTTTGCGGATTAGAGCGTTGTGCCGCTGCGTTTACAAAGCTGTCATATCTCAATTAAATCGCTTTAATGGCAGCTATTTCTGATCGATCGTTGAGTGCTCGTTTTGTGTCAGATTTCTGTATGTTTTACATACACACATATTACGCAATTTCTTCAGAAAGTGTAAGGAGAGATGCAGGGCGTCCACGTTTCTTGTGTGTCGATGTGATAGGGGGCGGGCCTATTGCTCTACCGGGCAGGAATTCCTGAATCTATATATATATATATATATTTTTTTTGCAAGGAATGGCGAGACGAGCAAGCCGTTCGCCTGATGGTAAGCGATACGACCGCTCATAAACAGTAGCAATATTCCACTGCGCTCGCCATCCTGAGACATAAGATGTTAAGTCTCAATATGTCCAGTAGTTACTCTGGCTACAATGTCATTCAATCCGAAACACAACAGTGCATTTACGCAGTGTTGTTTCACGGGAGAAATAGACATTGTGGTGGTACCTACCCAGATGGCCTCTCACATATGGGAGACCTACCACCAGTGATTATCTTTTGTTTTATTGCAATGTCTGCCGAGACGAGCTTACCGTTCATCTGATGGTAAGCGTTACGACAGCTCATGAACAGTAGCAAAACCAAACATCACCTTGAATTATGAAGCAATGCTTGGCATTTTACTGCGCTCGCCGTCCTGAGACATAAGATGTTAGGTCTCAATATATCCAGTATTTACTCTGGCTACAATGTCCTTCGGACCAAAACACAACAGTGCATTTACAGCTGTGTCGCGGGCAAAATAGACACATATATGCGAGACCTACCACCAGTAAAAATTGCATTACATTGCATTGGTTGCAGGAAATCTCAAGAAGTTTTAAAATATATCTGTACAAACCATAAAAAAGCCTGTTTTCAGCAATGATATTGTATTATTTCAAAAGTATATTACCTTTAAACAATCTTTAAAAAACGAATAAATATAGTTTTATTCCAATGATATTGTAGCTGAAAACAGGAAGAATTGTTGGAAATTTCTGCTTTTTTCGTGTTGTTATACATCACAGGATAATTTTAGAGTTTGTTTGCGGATTAGAGCTTTGTATCGCTGCGTTAACAAAGCTGTCATATCTTAATTCAATTACTTAAATTGCCGTACTTTGGATCACTGGTTGTCTTAGAAGGGTTTTTTAACTTTTGACATAAATATATTTTCAGCGCGATAGGGTATGAGAAGAACAAAATTGAATCTATGATCGGAACGAAAATCTATCCGTATAAGGGTTATGCTGGTAGGTAAGCGTACTTATACCTTCAAATGTTATAGAAATATTACATTCAAACAATCACTAATATATACTGAGATATGAGAAAGTGTTCAGGAGAAAAAATATGTAATATAAATGTTGACATTTTTCGTAGGCAACGTAGCAGAATTCGTAGAACCAAGGTCTACAAAGCCTTAACACGTGCTACAGGTTCTACGGCGCTACGAAAATTGGATGTCACTAAGATCGCCTATCCCTCTTCGTAGCTGTATCTTGCTGGTTGACACAATTATGCCGGCCTTCTAGAAACTAGTGCACATGAGGAGCCACAATTCGACACCCTAGCGTTGTTTACTATGATGGGTATTATACCATCGGTGAACAATGTCGGCACAGTGTTGATGTCCTACAATCAGCTTTTAAGGTGTTGGTAAAATGTACGATACATTTTACACGAGGCAAATGCCGAGCAATTGGACGAATGTGGGTAATATCAGAGACTTTCCCCAATTCGCATCCACTATAGAATTTCTTGAGTCGCAGGATTGAAAGCGTATATTTTAATGACCATGAGCAAAATCAAAATCTATTTTTTACAATATCTTTTGCACCGTTAAATACTGCTACTACCGTTTCGGAACGTGTTCTAGCTGTGAAAAAGAAAACCAAGCACGAAACTTCCTCAGCAACACGAACTGTCTTCTTAATTTTTCACCATTCTGTTATTTTTAAACTCAGCGAGAGAATTTTTATCTTATATACATTTTTATCTTATATATTTTTAATTATCTCTAAGCTTTGGTATAGTCAATTTGGTTCCTCACTTACAATTCTAATTTATCTATATAAAAATAACTAAACAAATATTGATGAATGTTGGTTTGTAGTAAATTGTTTCTGGCGGGAACGCGGCCGGCCGCAGCTGCGCTGGTTCTCGCCGGGACGGAGGGGAGTAAGGGGGAGGGGGAGAAAGGGAGGGGATTCACCCCCGCTGCGAGACCCGCGCAAAAATATTGCGAATATGTATCATGTGAGAATAGCTAGTGACCTTAAGATGGTGATCGTGAAATACAGTTCTTCTATAGAAGGCTGGTGAAAATAAAAAATATGTTAGTGGTCCGGCCCGAATCCACCAGGGTGCAGATACGCTTCCCAAATGGCGGCCGGAATGGCTAAGCTGGAGTATAAATTTAATATCGAACAATGGGACCACGAAAAACTAATAAAATTTCCTCGTCTTTGCTAGATTTTTCACTGTTGCTTCCCTCCTATAGGTCATAGCATGATGATATGTAGCCTACAGAATATCCTGACAAATGACCTATCTAACACAAAAATATGTTTTCAAATCAAACCAATAGTTCCTGAGATAAGAGTTAACTAACAAACAAACTCTTCAGCTTTTTAAATTAGTATAGATTCGAAATTAGGGGACTTGTAGATTTTTTTTATTAAATATGTTATTTGAACTAGTGCTGGGGGTATCAAAAACTAAGAGATGCTGTTACTACCATCTGGTCTACCAACACCTACAACCCACAAAATATTTTTTCTCGAAGCAGGATGGAACCTTTGATTATAAATGGCAGAACATAAATTAGTTTTCTATAAAAAATGGACTGAATGGATGGATGGAGTTGAATACTAGAATGAAGAAAGAATAACAAAAGAAGAAAGTATAAGTAAGTATGATTTCTGGTAAGAATACTAGTAAGTAATTTAAGTACTCATCACGATGTAAGAGACCTATGCTCGGTATGAGCTAGTGAGATGGTTTCTCCCATGCAAAGTTGAAGGTTCTGTCTGGGTACAACGCTTTCTATAATTCTGCCACCAAGCAGCGGTACGTAAGCACTATTGCTTCGATGAAACATCTTGTTATTACAGAGGTATTACAAAGATTCATGACATTCTACACCTATTCTCTCAAGCTTCCATGCAATGCCTAATAACTTCTGAAAAGTATTGGTATTAAAAGCAGGTGATTTATGCCATCATCAAAAAAATAATACATTTATTTGGCCCATAAACATCCCACTGCAGGGCAAGGGCGTCCTCTACAATTGAGAGTGGTTAGGGCATATAGTCAACCACGCTGGCCTAGTGCCGTTTGGCGGAATTTACATATTCATCATCACATAATTTCGATTATCTTTATCAGACAAGAAGGTTCCAGTCTGATCACTTTCATTTATAAAATCCAGTCCAAAACCCGTCAGAACCCAACGGGAGTATCGGAAAGGTATTACGGCCAGGTGGTGGTTCCCAAGGCGTGGTATGCTAAGCACCCTGCCGCCTGTTTTTATTTTTATTCGCCCCCAGCGCCCCGGAGCGTTGCGTAAATATCACTAGTGGTTACTGGTGTTGAAATAATTTGGTATGAAAATAGAGGAAAATATAGACAGCTACGTATTTTTATGGTGGGGGCAAAATGGTACAAAGGGAATCCGAGGGATTTTTAGTCAATATATTTAGGTTTTTTCAGGGGCCTAGCCGAGATTGAAGGCTAGGGACACTGACATAACCCTTAAAGCCTACACCGAGGTGCCGAAAGGGGGCCTTATAGCTTTTGCTCTTGGAAAAAAAACATGTACTTGATGGTGTGCAGTGTAGTTTAAAGTATACATCGTCGTAAAATAGTTATCTCGCCGTTGGTTATATCCCAGTACATATAAGATAGCCCTGAAAGACCTATGTATATTGGGTTGAAAAGATGGTTAAGGTTGAATGAAGTCGCTGTTGAATGAGGTCGCTTCCAACAGATCTATGGGGCAATCCATGGGGGAGGACTATGAATAGCAGTGAACTTCCTTTGGCAGAAGAGAGAGAGACCAAAACACGAGGCTGTCACAGGTCATTGTGTTAAGTTCTTAAGCATGGCGTACAGTTTTCGTTTAATGGGTGAGAACGAATAAAAAATAAAATTAATATAAAATTTATTTTCTTTTCTTTCAATATTTTATCGCCAGCGTCAACGTCTATGAGGAATCTTCTATCCTGTAGGGATCTGTATAAGTATTTCTATGGTGTGTGAAGTCCAGCCACCCGCGCGAAGTCGCGTAACATTTACTATATTCTGTGAGACAGTGGTACCATTCCGGTTGAGACTGACCATTCCTAATACAGTTCAAAATAATTACAATGTTGCTCTACAACTTTCATAGTTTTCTCTCTACCTTCTTTCTCTGAGTTATAATTAACTGTCGTAATTTTTAACCCGTTAGTATTCACGATGAAATTTCCATTTCATCATCCAATACTCGGTAACTAAGACCATGCCATTTCTCATTTCCCCCGTAGCCAGTAACGTATACGCAACGCGGCCGAATATTAAAATCAACATCTGCAAACCGTAATTCCAACGTGTCACCGCATAATAACACAAATTTTCTTTCAAATAAGTTTTCCCGAACTCAAATCTAAGCTAACCAATAAGATTTCTACCAATAAAAATACATATCTATAAAAACGTGTTCGATTTTTTCGTTTCAGTATCCATTGCTGGTTGGGTTGGGGCACGGTGTGGTACGTTCGGGCGGCGGCGGGTAATGTATGTGTGTGGAACAGCTGTGTCGTTAGCGCGCGTGGTGGCGGGGCGTCAGGTGCTGCGGACGGGCGCGCCCGGCGCCAACAAATTTTAATGAATGCGGAGCGAGAACCTACTGCTGGATGGGGTAACAGAAATTTTGGGGTTGTAGGTTATAGAATATTGACGTTGAGTGTTAAATTAGGTTGGACAATATAGTAAAATTATTGATGATCGGTAGCAAAAAAATATCGGGTAATTTCGAGTATAAAGTCAATGTTGCTAAAAGCTCGAAATGAGTGAGGACCACCTAAGCAAAAGTTTTAAGGACTTGGAGAGGATTAAGATGGTGAAATAAAAGAGTCAATTTGTCAATGCCTATTTTCAGCAGTGGACTTTCTGTAGCTGACGAGAGTGAGAGAAACACAGAAAGTATATTATACTGGGTATCTCAAGACTGCTACCGAAAACGAAGCCGGGTGGTAGTTTTAGTGATTACAAACACAATGTAACTAACAATTTCACAAGGAAACGCGACAATTATTTTTTATGATTTTTTAAATATCGTCATTTTTGGGTGGTAAATTGATAGTTTTTGCTAAAATAATAATTTAAACTCTTTTATTCCTTAGATTATTTATAAATAAAAGGGTATACACTATTATATTCAGCAAAAAATGTATTCTCCACCCAAATATGGCCATAGGAAAAAAATACAAAAAAAAAATGACAACTTTTTCTGTTGCATTGTATCTGAAATGGCTTAAACTACCACCCGGCTTCGTTTTCGATAGCAGTCTTGATATACCTTGCATATTCAAAGCAATTAGTATTTACAAAATTTTCTTGAAAACTAAACATCATAGTAATTCCTTGTACACTAGTCATTGAGATGATCATTGGTCATAGCACAATATTATATTATAAAATAAAATACCTACTTTAAATTTTATTTAACCACGCTCAAACCCGAGCCCGAACTCCGTCCATCACACTTCCAGCAAAACTAATTCCGTGTGCGCAACATGTGCCACAGGCTGCGATGCTATATGGATTTTCATTTAGGAAATCGTATAACATTACTGCCGCTTAGCCGTTGCTAATGCGCATTTTTATGCTTAATTTTTTTAAACGGCCACCGAGAGGTTATTTACGAGTTTTATATATATAAATTAGCAAAAACGATACGGTGACAACTGGCATTATAGAAAAACAATTATAGCAACATTATTAAAAATGGAATTGTTTTTGTTGAATAATTTTATACGTAGGTGTTTGTATACAGTTTCGTAAGGATTTTTATTGTTTTGTGATATAAAATAAACAAAAGATTATTAACAACAATAAATAAAAATAAGAAGTAAGTAAGGGTTGCCATATTAATATCAAAATTCGATCTTAGCGCCCTCACTAAAAACGACTTATTTTTGCAGCTATACGTTTGTATGAGTACATCAAAACAGGTGTGAATAATCTGTCAGACTTTAAGTATAAATAAGAGTGGTAAAAGGTAAAGATATTAAAGCCACATAATTTACATAGGAAAATAATAATAAAAATAAATTTCTTTCTCGGACCACGCCAGTCAGTCCGCCCCGTGACCTACGAAAGCTGTAAAGTAATCGAAACGTCGGGAACTCAAAAAATGTAAAATTAAACCAAATCCGCGATAAAATCCGTAAATAATATTTTAATTTCAAAAAAAAATTCTCGATTATTTAAAAGAATGGAACAATATAGGTACATGTTTTATGAAGAACATTGTAAGAATTAGGCTTATGGGTATTAGAAAGTAAGAAAAAACTAATTAAAGTATCGTCATTAAGATCTCTTTTAAATCTGAGATACAATATCGTTTCACCTTTTTCTCTCACCTTCGTGCTATAGAAATATAATACAATGACCAATATTTTGTTGACTTTTTAGAGGCATATATAACTATGATCCCTTAGGAATCTCCGTAGTGGAATGATTCAACAGTGCAATCAACCAGCGTAGATGAAAATATTACTAGAACTTTCTTGACCAAGAAGACAAAGAACATCTTTATAAACACCACGACAATTTTCAGGAGTTTGCAACACATACAACCCAACCCGCACTAGGCCAGCGTGGTGGACTATATGGCCTAACCACTCTCAATAGTACTCTCGATTGTAGAGGAGGCGCGTGCCATGCAGTGGGACGTATATAGAATACAGTACAGTATACATACATAATTAAATTCATAAAGACATATTATATTTAGCTACCGTGGGTAAATCTTTGTTTCAGAGAGCACAAGAACCTTTGACGAGAAACACCTGGTTACAGGGAGTTACTCTATAAAAACGATACGAAATTCGAATGTTCGGATGTTCGACGTCCAGAGTAAGATATAAGATTTCCACTTCTAAAAATCAATACTATTCTTTATTATAATTATCATTTTCTCCGATCTAAGTAAGTTGCGACATACGATAGAGGAATCCACCATTTTGTGGAGTATACAGGGTATCTCAAGACTGCTACCAAAAATGAAGCCGGGTGGTAGTTTTAGTGACTACAAACACAATGCAACTAAAAATTTCGCTAAGTAACGCAACAATTTTTGAAAATTTTTTTTTAAATATTGTCGAGTTTGGGTGGTAAATCCACAGTTTTGGCTTAAATAATAATTTAAAGCCTTGCATACCATAGCGTCTTTAAAAATAAAATGATGCACACTATTATTTAAGAAATATCTATGTATTTACCACCCTAAAACGTCGATAGAAAAAAAATAACAAAAAAAATTCGTCACAAATGTTTGCACAAAATTTGGTTGCATTGTGTCTGAAGTCACTAAAACTACCACCCAGCTTCGTTTTCGGTAGCTGTCCTGATATACCCAGTATGGGCACATTGAAGTTTTACATACGGCGTCCGAACATTCGAAGTTCGTATCGGTTTTATAGAGTTACCCCCAGAGTTACCCTTAAGACCAGACTCCATAAGATCAGCAAATCTTTTAAGGGTTACTGTATACACTTTTATAACAAAGTTCCCAGTCACATTAAAGCCTTATCTATTACAAAATTCAAAGCTACTATCAAGCAAAAATTATGCAATAAGGCATATTATAAAATTTCGGAATATTTAGACGATAACAAGGCTTGGGAATAGATGTAATAATATTCATATCAAAAATATTTATTGTAAATTTACAACATATTATTATTAAACTGCTTTGATTTAAACCAACTTATAAATAAAATAAATAAATAAATAAATACACCCAACAGTCACATACATAGTCCTGATCCCACACTAAGATCGAGTCTTGTGTCGTGGGTATCAGGAACTACGAGAGACTTTTCGGTCTCACAAACACCCAGACCCGGAAGAAATATTTGTGGGCCGCACAAATATTTCTCTCGGTGCGGGGATCGAACCCGCGGCCTCTCGTTTCACAGGCGGCGTCTAACCACCTGCGCCACGGAGGCTGTCAATCAAACTTGTAAATTTTGTAATAATTCACTACATTGTAAACTGGTTTTGAAAAGAGCAACACTAGAGTTTCTTACCCGTTCTTCTCTAGTGAAAACCGCTTTCCGAACCGGGTGGTAGATAAAAAAAAATGACTGAATCTAAATGATGTTGAACATTTTAATGGATTCAATAAATTATTTTCATTTTCATTTCAGCTGCAACACGTCAAGCAAGTACTGGGAGATAACAAGTATCAAATTCCCGCCCTCACAGAAATCGAAAATAAACCAAAATAGCAATAACATCATGTTAATCTAGAAACAGTTATTTTATTTTTTGTTATAATGCAATTTTTTTTTTTAATTTATTGTTTAGTCGGTAGGAAATTCGTCGGGATAGCTAGCATATGCAAGTTCACGCCTGTATCTCCAATAGGGTTGATGGAACTAATATTTCCGCGCTAAGTTGTGAAGGAGGCGAGCAAAGTAGTGGTCAAATTGGCAAGGCAATAATACGTAAGTATAAATAAATTACACCCAACATTCACATACATACTGACCCCACATTAAGATGGTTTAAATAAATGGTCTAAATGGTTTAAGATTAGGTCTTGTGTCGTGGCTATCGGAAACTACGAGAGACTTTCCAGTCTCACCAACACTCAGACCCGAGAGAAATATGTGTGGGTTGCACAAACATTTCTCTCGGTGCGGGGATCGAACCTGCTGCCTCTCGTTTCACAGGCGGTGTCTAACCGCCTGCGCCACGGAGGCTGTCAAAATTTTGATTTTTTTATAACCAAAAAGAGCATTAGCTATCCAGGGATTTGTACCACAATTCAAAGCCTTTAGATGGGCCAATAGATCGATTTCGCATCTTTCAATAAATATAAATAAAATTATAATTAAAAATATAACTAGAACCATCTAGAAAGTACACAAGCCCAGCCGTCACCATGTCCAAAAATGAAATAATCGATTTTTTCAACAAACAGCAGTAATCCTTTAGCCGGGCTGGGGGCGGAACGGGCGGAGAGGGGCGGAAAGCGGCGGAAAGGGGCGGAGGGGGGCGAAGAACATCTGTGTCGGCAATCCCTTACAGGCGCCTGTCAACCGCAGCCTCTGCGTCTCCGCCAAACAGTTTATTTATACGTAAACCCGAAATTGATTCGTTTGATACTCCATGTTGATCTTTCATTGTAATGGGAGATTAGGTCTTCGGATGTATAGTAATTATAAAAAAATATGCGGGCTTGATTTTATCTGTCATAAACATGTGGACAGAAATTTGCTAAGTAATAGCAGGCAGGCGAAGTTCATGATTTTATTTCAGGTGACAATATTTTTATGATCTTCATAAACACCAGCCGAATGTCTATTGTTGAAAAGACTTCTCAAACGAACCGGCCTGCAAACTTAATTAGTAATGCATTTGTCCACCATGCATCCAAAAATATTTTTTTTTAATTAATTGTCTGTCTTTCTTTTGTCTTATCGGTCCATTATAAGCATCCATTGTTGGGCACGGGCCTCCTCTACAATCGAGAGTACGAATAAAAGGTATGAGGCTATATAGCCCACCACGCTGGTTTAGTGCAATTTGACAGAATTTACCAATAAAATTCTTATAAATTGCTATGGTATGTTTTTTTTTATTGCAATGAATGACGAGACGAGCAAGCCGCTCGCCTGATGGTAAGCGATACAACCGCTCATAAAAAGTAGCAAAATTCCACTGCGCTCGCCATCCTGAGATATAAGATGTTAAGTCTCAATATGTCCAGTAGTTACTCTGGCTACAATTTCCTTCAATCCGAAACACAACAGTGCATTTACGCAGTGTTGTTTCACGGGAGAAATAGACATTGCGGTGGTACCCACCCAGATGGCCTCTCACATATGAGAGACCTACCACCAGTAATAAGTATACATATCTTTGCTCCTTTCCTTCACCGTTGTAGTGTAAAAAAAAATGAAAAACAACATAACCAATATAACTATATCGAATACCGCACGTTGAAATAAATAAAAACACAAAGCACGCGCCAAAATTAGTTATTGTGTAATATGGAGCCCCATAAACCTTGGCAAGGTGCGCTTGCAGGGACCAGCTGTGCTCCATGACTTAGAAGTTACAATGTTGGGAAGAAAGGACATTTTCTGGTTGTAGATAATTTGTATCCATCCACGAGCACCGGTTTTGTAAAAAGGACGAGACGAGCAAGCCGTTCGTCTGATGGTAAGCGATACGACCGCTCATAAACAGCTACTGTTTATGAGCGGTCGTATCGCTAACCAAACAACAAATCACACAGCAATGCTTGGCATTCCACTGCGCTCGCCATCTTAAACATAAGATGTTAAGTCTCAATATGTCCAGTAGTTACTCTGGCTGCAATGTCCTTCAATCCGAAACACAACAGTGTATTTAAACTGCTGTTTAGCGGGAGAAATAGACATTGCGGTGGTACCTACCCAGGCGGCTTCTCACATATGAGAGACCTACCACCAGTAACCGTTGACAGAGGAAACCCCATAATCCCGCGCAAGTGTGACGATTTAGTGTTTATATGTTATGAATTGTGAGATTGTGGGTTCGATTCTAGGATTAGATACTATTGTACTACTTATATTTTAAAGGGGAAAGTTTTTGTTTGTGTGTTCTTGAAGCCCAAAACGTTGGACCAATTAATATGATATTTTTTATGGTGGAAACTGATACCTGGATTAACATATAGGCTTATCAGTCTCGGGAAATGTAGTGTTCCCGAGGAATAAGTAAGGAATATTCTTTTTTATATCACTTTCATAATAACTTAGAATTGTTTCAAATGCATTGGTAGGAGAAGCAAAAAAAGGACGCAACTATCGTGCTGTGACGTCATCTTCCATAAGCCGCGTGGGTACGAAAGAGATAGCGAGTGGCCACACTACTAAATATATAATATAGAAATTTACAAAAAACTTTTGATAATTTTAAATTAATTATTGTTATAATGAATATTTTACAGAGATAATTAAATACTGTTCAAAATTAAACATTGAAAACATACCTATTATAGTGGCTCATAACAGAAAATGAAGTACGTAAATATTTGTATAGAGAAAACAGACAGTGGTTTTAAATTAATTGACGTTTTGACATTACCGTTACTAACAAGTATGCGAATGACTTTTGATTAAAATTATTTTTAAATCAGTGAAATTATTTGTGTATTCAGAAGTTGTAAGATATCTAGGAGTATTGATAGACCATAAGTTGAATTTTCAGCAGCATATTACCGCGGTTTCAAATAGAGTCAGAAAGACAATAAGTGTAATGAGACGTCTTCGTGATGTTGCCAATATTAATATATTAAAATCAACTTATTTTGCATTAACACAATCTTTAATCACTTACTGTTTACCTGTATGGGGTGGTGCCGCCAAAACAAGCATGTTAGAACACTAACCTCATAAAGTTATGTGACTTTAAACACCTTCTCATGCGAGAGACTAAAAATAAGATGCAAAGCCTGCTTTTAAGTTTAACATAATATGATGATGGAGAAAATATCATTAGTAAATTGTCTTGATCTTATTAATCCTTGAAAATAATAATTTCGTTAAATTGTAACAATCCATGCATATGAAAGTATATTAGTTGGGAGTAAATTTTAATTTAACATTTATTTTTGTTTGTCATTAGTATTGTATTTACGTTATTATTTTTATTTGTCATTGTGTTGATCTGTTTGATTTATAACGCTTGTTATTGTTATGATTGTTAATTTTTTATAGTTTATTAAATGTTTAATTTACGTGCTGTGTAATTCAACATGAAGCTGGTTTTCGTATGTTTGGTGCCCCCGATCCAGGCATGCCTAGTGGGGGACCACGGTAAAAATGTTTAGATGTTAAGTTGTAAACCTATAAGAACAATAATTTGTGTGCAATTTCACTTTTTAGTTAGTTACAAAGATCCTGTCACCAAAATTGTTAAAATGAACTCTTGTATAAATAAAGTATTATTATTATTATTTTATCATAATTTTACTTGTGTAATTGACAGTCTCCCCGGGGCAATTTGTTTGCCGCGAAACACGAGATAGCCGGTTCGATTCCCACACGTAGTTTTAATACTTTTTACTGGTGGTAGGTCTCTCATATGTGAGAGGCGGCCTGGGTGGGTACTACCGCAATGTCTATTTCTCGCGTCAAATAGCAGTTTAAATGCACTGTTGTGTTTCGGATTGAAGGACATTGTAGCCAGAGTAACTACTGGACATATTGAGACTTAACATCTCATGTCTCAGGATGGCGAGCGCAGTGGAATGCCAAGCATTGCTTGTAATTCAAGTTGTTGTTTGGTTTTGCTACTGTTCATGAGCGGTCGTATTGCTTACCATCAGGCGAACGGCATGCTCGTCTCATCATTCAATGCAATAAAAAAAAACCTAGTTTTAATAATGCTTTAAAGTTATTTGTCCAAGTGTGGGTTTTTATGTATACGTAATTTGTATTATCTTCTTGTAAGAGGAATTCTAGTGACCTAGTGCAAAAAAATATAAAAATATGATGAAATTCAAAGTAACAAATAAGAACAGTACATTATGTCTAAACACAGTTTATTATGTCTAAAAATAATAGTCTTCAGGCCATATACCGGGTATCTCAAGACTGCTACCGAAAACGAAGCCGGGTTGTGGTTTTAGTGGCTACAAACACAATGCAATTAAAAATTTCGCATAGAAACGCGACAATTATTTTTTATGATTTTTTAAATATCGTAATTTTTGGATGGTAAATCCATAGTTTTTGCTAAAATAATAATTTAAACTCTTTTATACCTTAGATTACTTATAAATAAAAGGGTATACACTATTATTTTAGGAAAAAATGTATTTACCACCCAAATATGGACATAGGAAAAAAATAACAAAAAAAAATTTACGCTTTTTTTTTGCAACTTTTTCTGTTGCATTGTGTCTAAAGTCGTTTAAACTACCACCCGGCTTCGTTTTCGGTAGCAGTCTTGATATACTCTGTATATACTGGTTACACTAGTTTAGAGGCCTAGGTCTAATCCAATCGAAGCTGTGAAAATTGTGATGTTATTCATCAGTAAATAAAATAAATGTTAAGCTAATATAAAGTACATAATTGTCACATTCAACTGCTGAAAGTCCACTGCTGAATATATCCCAGAGATTTTCAGATAAACTTATTGAAAACAACTTGTTTCCAGTAATTTCTTATGAACACACATATATAGTTTTTTGCAAAACTGCGTGCGTTTGATATTTTTGACACGTAACATCAAAGATGTTTGCTGTTATGCCGTGTAGTAGCTAAAATACCTACATATTTTCACACAGTGTGAATGGCAGGTTAAACTTTCAATCTTCTTTTTCTGCCTACCCAAAAAACATGTAGTGCAGAAACAACGCTACATTTCAACCATGAAAAGAACTGAAACAAAAGATCTAAAGAGACCGTATCAGATTTTTAAGGGTAAAATAATATGAACGACTTTATTTACCTTCTAATAAAATTAAGGCTAAAAAGTATCAACTTATTAAGGTTTGTAATAGTTTCACCATTTAATGCTGTTTTAGGCTTCATTTGATCAGTGGTGGTAGGTCTCTCATATATGAGAAGCCATCTGGGTAGGTACTACCGCAATGTCTACTTCTCCCGCCAAACCTCAGTGTAAATGCACTGTTGTTTGACATTGTAGCCAGAGAAACTACTGGTCGTATTGAGACTTATCATCTTATATCTCAGTATGGCGAGCGCAGTGGAGTATCAAGCATTGCTTTGTAACTCGAGGTGCTGTTTTGGTCTGTCCATGAGCTGTCGTATCGGTTACCATCAGAGGAACGGCATGCTCGTCTCGCTATTCATGACAATGAAAAAAATCTATTGAAATAAAATCCTACGTCAATAGTATTAAATCTTGCACCAAACCTTCTAGAAAGTGTTATCAACCCGTCGAAAGCTGAACTAATAGTTTGAAACGGCCCAGTCACACGTTGGGCGCCATTAACCCGTGCATACGTTACTCGCACCTATAATTAAACGGCGTAGCTTGCGGTCTCTCCGACCGTACACGAAATTGTGCGAATTAGCCCTGCTTGCCTCTCTGTTTGAATAGATTGAAGGGTTTTATGTGTACTCTGGGAACGTGCTCGAAGGATCAATTTTGAAACATCTATTGAAAGCAATTGTATATAGTAAAGTATGATTTTATTATGAATGCTTATAATTCATAGGAATAGTTTATTTATTTAAACATTATACAATATACAGGCGGACTTAATGCCGTCGGCATTTTCTACCAGTCAACTTTTAGGGGATGCAGAAATGAAATCAAAAGGGTATTTCTAAATATACGCAACAATAAACTACGGTTAAATACAGGCTTAAATATACTCGTATACTAACTTAAGTTGACGATTCCGCCATTTGTTTCGATAACAGTTTTCGAACCTTCACTTTAAATGCAAGACGATTCCTGTACGTCCTAATTTCTCCTGTTCGATCTAATTTGAAATAATCACTTCTTAATTGAACTGATACATCTTGGACATATTAATAACATATAACTTTTAAAGAATACGTCAGCTGGTTTAATTCGCTATAGAGTCACTATTGGATTATATCATAGTTCCAATGCTTCATACATCCCATCCTCTTGCATCAAGATTGATCTCCACATGGAGATTCCACTAAGTTGTGATTTATTACGCTCTGTAAAATATAGGATGATAATTGTGACAGCTCACGCCTATAAAGTTACGTTTTTTTTTTGTTAAAATGTCATACAAATAAAAACTGTACTTCATGGACGGGTACCGTCCCCTTTGAGATGTGCCACGCATAACGATTAACCACAGACTATCAATAATCGGATTTGAAATGAAAACAATACATAACAAAAATGTCAATATAAAAGTAACTTGTTTCTTAATTGGCGAAATATGTTCCATTTACTGATTACATTAAAAAAATGTGCATTGAATAAAAGTTACCGATAATATAGTTAGTATATGTATATGTCAGATGTTATTCTAAAGAATGGAAATAAAAATTAGTATCTAATGACTGCACGATTGTAACAAAAATATTTCCGGTCCGGTCTGTCCGGTACCGGAAGGTTCTTGTGAAATGGCAAGGTGTCGACGTGTAGGTCATCGAGGGCGAGCGGTGCACGGCAACCAGAAGGCAGTATCTAGAAATTGACGCGGCCAATCACAGCGCAGTACATGAATAATTGTATGGTCCACCTGCTATATGCTGCGAGCTGTATTTTAGTTGATAAGTTCGTAGATTCTAAGTTATGATTGTAGTTCAGATTGGTTTATCAGCGAAACAGTTCAGTCAGGAGAAAGTGCAAAGTATTGTGTCCAGTAAAATAGTGAAACAACAATCCACAACAGTTGTCTACGGTATTGTAGGTTATTTTTTGGAAAAAAAATGCCTAAAAGAACGAAAAAGACTATTTTGAATAGCGAATGTCGCGAGTTTGTGGTTCGCTTGCAAGAATATTTTGAACGTGAGTGTCAAAATGGCGGACCATTGTTACCTTTAACCCAAGTTGGTAACAGAGTTGCGGATGCACTTGGCATTGGCCGAGCGACTGTGTCTCGAATAATGCAGGAAAAGTATGGCGAGCCATCATCAACGCAAGGTACAGACGAAGAGTCGGAAAAAAAAATTGTCGACACCCAATAAGAAAAGAAGGAGAGTTTCAAGCGTAACCAACATTGACGACTTTGACACCGCTGCGATACGTAACCATGTATATGCGTACTATAGATGAGGTGAATTTCCAACATTGAGAAAGTTTAGTGTGTCCCTTAAAGACTCCGATTTATTTAAAGGTAGCTTGCCGTCATTGGCCACTATATTACATAAAACTGGCTTCCCTTATAAGAAAAGCGATAAAAGAAAAATAATAATGGAGCGCACTGATATTGCCTTGGCACGGATAGATTTTTTGAGAAAAGCCGAAGATATTGTGAATTGGGATAAAGTCGTGTTTCTGGACGAAACGTGGCTTAATGCTAACCACACTGTACCAAAGGCGTGGACGGATAATACCGCACAATCTGTTACCAAAGTGCCCGAAGGAAAAGGACAACATCTTATAATTACGCACGCAGGGTCGGCAAATGGTTTCGTACCCAATTGCTTGTTGGCTTTCAAATCTATGAAAACTACGGAATATCACGAGGAAATGAATTTTGAAAAATTCAAAGAATGGTTGTTAACTTTAATGCAAAATCTCCATGAACCACATACAACAATTATAGATAACGCACCGTACCAGTCCTTACAGAAGAATAAAGCTCCTACAGCCAGCTGCAAAAAACTCGAGCTTACATATATCATGGCTACAGGGCAAAGGCATTGAAGCTAATGAGAATATGCCAAAAACCGTTTTTTTTTATAATGGCCTGGCATAATGGCGGCATTGCACCTGATGGTAAGTGCTAATGCCACCCAGGCAGAGTATCCATTGGCATCGGACGGCAGTCCCATACCAATGGAAACAATTATGCCGGCCTGCTAAGGTGCCTCTTCACACTACGGCGGAAGGACCCAGCAAAAGATAACCAAGTAAAAGATTGGTACGTCTAGTAAAAGATAACAATCCCAGAAAGCCAACTTACATTTTGGACGAAATCGCGGAAGAACATGGCCATACGGTCCTTAGATTGCCACCATACCATTGCCATTACAATGCTATCGAACGGATTTGGGCTTATATCAAAGGTTTGTTTTTTTATCAATAAGTTTATTTTAGTAAGTTATTACTAAGTACCTACGTTTATTACATAAAAAAGTTCATCATTTGTATTTTTATTTTCTTAGGTTATGCAGCGAAACACAACACGACACCACCATTTACGGCTAACAAAATGCTAACATTATTGCATAATGCCTGTCACCAAGTTACCGCAGATGATTGGAAAAAGGTTGTTGAACACACAAAAAAAATTATAGAAGACTGGGAGCGAGATGTCCACTTCGACAGCGTTTGTGATCAAGAATTTATTATTAACGTAGGGGATAGTTCTAGTGAAACTAGTGATGATGATGATAATGATGTTGATAATAATGAACATGATTTAGGTTGTACACCATTATATTGAAATACATAATTTAAAATTTCTTGTTTGATTTTACACTAAGGGTCGTATTTCTTACGTTCATACGGCCGTTTCACCGAATAAAAGTAGGCACGAGCCGAAATCGCCACTGTGGGACGGCTGTTATTGTAGTATTAGTAATAACTTATTTTTAAAGTAATAATAATAAATAAAAAAAATTTAAAAACTTTTTTAAAATCCATACATTAATCACGCAATTATCGATAACAAGATAGAAAAAATAATAA
Source organism: Hyles vespertilio (assembly GCA_009982885.2). Taxonomy (NCBI): domain Eukaryota; kingdom Metazoa; phylum Arthropoda; class Insecta; order Lepidoptera; family Sphingidae; genus Hyles; species Hyles vespertilio. Next base: position 5,008,830 of record CM042823.1, on the reverse strand, counting down.
TCGAATAGATTCATTAACGTTTATACACTACCCTCATCCCTACTGCGATCTGTCACAATTATCATCCTATATTTTAAAGGGCGTAAGAATGGTAATTCGCCTGATGTTAAGCGATACGTACGCTCATGGACAGTAGCAAAACCAAACAATGCCATGAATTACACAGCAATACTTGGGATTCTACTGTGCTCGCCCCCCCAAGACATAAGATGTTAAGTCTCAATATATCCAGTAGTTATACTGGCTACAATGTCCTTCAAACCGGAATACAACAGTGCATTTACACTGCTGTTTGGCAGGAGAAATAGACATTGCGGTGGTACCTACCCGATTTCTAACATACGATAGACCTACCAACAATACATTCATGTTAACTCTTGAGTGTGTTGAAAATGAAAATAATTTATTGAATACATTAAGATGTTCTACATCATTTAGATTCAGTTATTTTTTGATCTTCCACCTGTTCGGAAACCGGTTTTCGAACGGGCAAGAAACTCTAGTCTATGTTGAAATATGTTTATGAGTTACTCACTCAACTATTATAAAGTATAGAAAGCTATGATTTGTGCTAGATGTTAATTGTGGCTTCGGTGTGCAGGCTAGTAAATGAAACAAGTCAGCCGCGCTCGGCTCGCTCGTTTAAAATGAATACAGCACCTGTGTGTTCCCACAAAGGGATGGGGTGAGTCGATATCGACAAATAGTAGTTTTAATATAAGGGTATATACCTAAAGGAGTGAATATTTTAATACTAACATAGTACTAGAGAATAGCTCGGTGGCGCGGTTGTGCCAAGGTACAATTATAATATGGAGGTCTTAGGTTTGAAAATTGACAGTGAATATTACATTTAATTATTAGCCCGTAGTGGGAAATGTATGCGCGATATGGCGATAGGCCCTCTATCACATTGAGAGACAAAACAAACAAGGCGAAACGTGGGTGTCCTGGTACCACCTCTGCTTACCCCTTCTGGGAAAAAGACGTGTATTTATATAGTTATGTAACATACTAGATAGTAGATACAAGGATCTATACCTAAAGGCGTAAGTTTGAGATTTAATTGGGACGTGTAGTGCTAATTTTCCTGAGATGAGAAGAACTATCGCTTTGCTCATATTTTTTTGGTGTAAGTCTTCTTTGATCTAATAGCAGTTTAAAGAGTATGAACTTAGCTACCAGAATTTTTCTTAACAATTCTATTTGCTTTAAAGATTTAAGGGTACACTATAAAAGATGAAGACATTTATAAAATCAACCTATCATCACATACACATACATTATCTGAACCCTGTAGTGGCATTCTTATGTCGTGTTTCCTTGTATCAGCCTCTATACGTCCCACTGCAGGGCACGGGCCCCCTCTTCAATCGACAGTACAATTGAGAGTGGTTAGGCCATATAGTCCACCACGCTGGCCTAGTGCGGGTTGGCGGACTTTCATACCATAGTATTTTTTATAAATCGCTATGGTATGCAGGTTTCATGTCGTGTTTAATACAATTAAAATAATAATCACAGCCAAGACGCTCATTTTCCATGCTCTCAATTTCATACAAACTTCTTCGAGAAAAATCCATTAATAAAACACTTGTTAATATTTATATTAATTCAAACAAACCATCGACAACACATCGCCACATCCCTACAAAATATTATCTAGGTAAAATCGGGCACAACAGTTTAGTTGATTGGTTCGGTTTTAATCAAACTTTTGCTTTCCCGCGCTCGCGTGCGGCTGACAGCTCGATTATGCCGTGTTCCCGCCATTCTACTTACCATACGATGTTATGAGCAAAAACTGTGTCACACAACCTCTATGGTTTGAGGTTATGGTTTTCGGACTATGGCAGGGCTTATGTTATTTTAATTACTTTAGTTTAAGTATTAATTTACTTAGTTTTATATGTACAGATAGTATATCTTGATACTTGATAGTCAATCACAACACAAGAGGAAACCTGCATATCATAGCGATTTTTATTATGAATTTATATGGTATGTACAGTCCAAGTCCAACCCACACTAAGCCAGCGTGGTGGACTATATGGCCTAACCGCTCTCAATCATACTCTCGATTGTGGAGTAGGCCCGTGCCCTGCAATGAGACGTATTTGGGCTGATACAGAATATGTATAGACCGCGGGTAGAGATTGTCTACGATGTTATGGCGTCCGAAACGATGTTATGCTGTTGTCAAAATATTAGTAACAGGTTTTCTCTCTTTACATTAGTATATTGGATATGTTAACACCATTAGATTACGAGTACGAGTATGTTTATTACTTATTTTAAGAAATATATACCTAACAATGAGTTAAATATAAACTTTTAAAAATATTTGGTTTTACAAATTTCACCACACCAATAGAAAATAGTCGAAGTTTATTGCTATTTCGAAGGTCCAAGCTAAGCTGTCTTAGGAAACAAAGGTAGCGGATTCGAACCCCATATTACTACCCCGTAACCTATCTCAATTGTAATTTGTAGAAGAGACTTATAGTTGATAGATGTCTCTAGAATTAGTCTTATATTGAGAGTTTTCTAATACAAATTAATTACAATAAACAAAGTAAGAGTGATCCGAAGAAAGATATTATGTATATATCTTGAATATCCATGTCGCTACTAATATTGTAAAAAGGAAAGAAATTATTGTATTGAATAGGCTCTGAAACTACTGGATCGATTTAAAAAGTTCTTTCACCATTAGAATCCTGATATATAATTCATCATCTCTGATGAACATGGGCGTTAGAATCTTTAAAAAAAACATCTGCACCCGACAAAGCCAGGCCGCTAGTTAATATGACTTAAATATTTAGCCAATTGGTACTATTAAAGCTAATCATTTTATAGCAAGGTACTAGGTAAAGGGAAGAATCAAACCAGTTCCACTAAAAAAGACCAAAAGCATTCCAATCAAAATTTCCAAAACAATCGTTCAAAAACCCTGAAGCACAGAGGTATGGAAGCCGTGGCGAGCTAATGGAGCTGTCATCGGCAAAGGCACCACTCATGTGGGATTACTGCTTGACCAGCCCTCGTGTCCATAGACTATAGAGTGTACTATAGCTGTGTGGTTGGTAGTTATTTTTTATTGCAATGATTGGCAAGACAAGCACGCCTGATGGTAATCGATACGACCGCTCATGCACAGTAGCTAGACCAAAGAACACCTTGAATTACAAAGCAATTTTTGACATTCCACTGCGCTCGCCATCCTGAGACAGAAATCCTTTATTTAAAGAAAATGTTGGTAAAAATGCATGACATGTTAAATGATATTATAAAAAATTGTTCCTGTAGATTTTAAGTCTCAATATGCCCAGTAGTTGCTCTGGCTACAAAGCCCTTCAAACTTTGAAAGGAGTTCAAACCAAACACAACAGTGCATTTAACTGCTGTTTGGCGCGAGAAATAGACATTGCGGTGGCACCTACTCAGGCGGCCTCTCACATATGAGAGACCGCCAGTATAATTACCCTTTTAATGATCAAGGAAAACATAATAAAGAAAAATCTAGAAATCTTAACATTTGTTTGACAAAATATCATCTTGTCGGACCTCTCAAATATCAATACAAAATTGCAATCATTCCGTGTACTAATAGCGAGTAATAAATTGTAAACCGCGACAAAAGACTCGGCATCTGAATTCTGAACGCTACAAATAAAGTAGTGTGTACTTATGCAGGGCTTATCTGGCGCGGTGCGGGCTCGGCGATCCAACGGCACGCATGCGGGCGGACCACGTACCGACAGCATGTTAACCAAACATATTATAAAAATGAATCGCTGAATGTGTTGCTAAGCGCAAAATTCGAGAACGACTGGACCGATTTGGCTGATATTGGTCTTGAAATATTCGTGAAATTCCAGGGAAGGTTTAAGGTGTGAGAAAAAATGGAAAAATTTCGAGGAAGATAATAAAAACACATTTTATTCAGATATCGTTCAAGCGTGATGTGCCCAGGCATTATAGAATGATCTTTGTTTGGTTGACGGGATACGTAAATGACGGTCAAGCTTCCACATACGACATAAAATGATCTATCGACGACGAAATAGAACAAAATTCAAAAACTGTTTACATTGTGTATATAATATAGACAGACACACTAGACACGGCGTCTTGCGCGTAATTTTGTTAAATGTCAAATAAAACGATGTCCATATCTACAACAAATGCCAATGGTTTTTTGAGATGATTGCAACAGTTTTAACCAAGGTATACTCTATCGAAGAATTTTAATTAAAATATATCAATTATATTTTTATGAAAAATTATCAAAAACGAAAAATGTACATTTTCCATTATTTTATTGGTCATAAAGCTCATCATTGCTGCTTAAAAAATGAAAATCGGTCGAGAAACAACACTAAAATATAATCGAATGGTTTTTTCGCATAAACAAAACTATAATGTTTTATATAATTTTATGTACATTGAATAATAACTGATGTCCACATGCATTAACTGCAAATTCGTCAAACAATTTTTTTATAAAACAAAGCTTAAAAAGTACAATGTTTTATCTATCTATACAGGGTATATCAAGACTGCTACCGAAAACGAAGCCGGGTGGTAGTTTAAACGACTTCAGACACAATGCAACAGAAATAGTTGCAAAAATAAGCGACAATTTTTTTTTTTGAATTTTTTTTCCTATTGCCATATTTTGGTAAATATTTTTTTCCTAAAATAATAGTGTATACCCTTTAATTTATAAATACTCTAAGATATAAGAGAGTTTAAATTATTATTTTAGCAAAAACTATGGATTTACCACCCAAAAATGACGATATTTAAAAAATCATAAAAAATAATTGTCGCGTTTCTATGCGAAAATTTTAGTGTCATTGTGTTTGTAGCCACTAAAACTACCACCCGGCTTCGTTTTCGGTAGCAGTCTTGAGATACCCGGTATTTACATTAAATAATAGCTGATGCACACAAAATATATTAGCTACAAATTCTCCAAACATTTTTTTTATAAAACTAAGCTTATAATTTATGCTGCTGTCGGTACCACAGCACCCGCATCTCAGTGATGTGCTCTCCGCGGCGCATGGGGGACACTTTTATCATCATTTACACATACTTGTTTACAATTGCTTTCATTATGCCGGCCCACAACAGTTATCAAACGCTTCCTTGTCCAATTTTTTACTGTTTTTACTCTCGTGAGGTTTGATAAGTCATTAATGTTTAGATTTTAATGATTAACAATCGTTCTCTATAATCTATCTTTCTTTAATAAGTGATTTTATACATAGTAAAGATACATAAGTTCCTATTAGTTACTATAAGCTTTAATAGTGAGAAATTTTCATATTATATCCCTTGTTACTTTTAGTTAGTAGTTACAAAAAAAAAACTTAAGTTCTATATGTTAACATTTTTGTTACTTATATTTTTTCAAAAATGTAATGCGTTTAATTTATAATTGGTATTATTGTTTTTGTTAAATTCATGTAATTTAATGTAATTACCATTTAGTGTCCTATAATAGTGTCCATTTAGTGTACAATAAAAACAAATAAAATACGACGCAAACCTGCATACTGTACATAGTATGCAGGTTTCGTCACGATGTGATCCTTCACCGTTATAGTGATTATATGAAAACCCGGCTCCGCCCGAGTGTTCATACACGTTTTTATAAATATTCTATACTCTTTGTTCATAACGTTTAATGTAGGATTTTAATCATCATCATCATCATATCAGCCACAGGAAGTCCACTGCTGAACATAGGCCTCCCCCAAGGATCTCCACAATGACCTGTTGGAAGCGGCCTGCATCCAGCGACTTCCTGCAACCTTAGTCAGATCGTCCGTCCACCTTGTAGGCGGGCGTCCGACATTTCGCTTGCCTGTACGTGGCCTCCACTCAAGAACCATTCGGCCCCAACGGCCATCGGTTCTACGAGCTATGTGCCCGGCCCACTGCCACTTCAACTTGCCAATCCTATGGGCTATGTCGGTAACCTTGGTTCTCCTACGGATCTCCTCATTTCTGATTCGATCTCGTAGGGAAACACCGAGCATAGCCCGCTCCATGGCTCGTTGAGTGACTTTGAGCCTTTTAATGAGGCCCACAGTGAGAGGCCACGTCTCGGTGCCGTATGTCACCGGATTTTAATGGTGAAAAAAAATTTCAAATCAGTCCAATAGTTTAAGAGTCTGTTCAATGCAAAAAATCAAATTTTTCTAAAAGCATTATTTATGGTGAGAAGGATTCCTTAAAAGAACAAGTCTGAGTTTCAGCCTATGTACATACATAAATGAGCGACTGCGATCATGATTTTCTATATGGCCTAACCACTCTCAATAGTACTGTCGGTTGTAGAGGAATCCCGTGCCCAGCAGTGGGACGTATATGGGCTGATACAGATCATGATTTAGATCCCTACACTAGTTTTATACTATGAGAAGTTCTTAATATGGTAAATCCTTATAATCATAAAGAAAACTGATGCTCAGCTATTTGACAATAGTAGATCATTGGAGAATAATGCATATTCAGTATTTTTATTTCTATTACTCTATATGAGGTGGTTGGCCTAACCACTCTCAATCGTATTCTCGATTGTAGAGTAGGTCCGTGCCCTGCAGTGGGACGTATATGGGCTGATACAGACAGATATAAGGTGATATTAATTGTACCAATATAGCGTTTGAAATGTAAAATACACTAACTCACGTCTTCCCAGAATTGGAAGGCGGAGGACCAGGACAACCTGACCTAAAAAAAATTACAAAATCCAAGAATTGATATATTTATTATGTTTTCCATCGTAGTACATTATATATAACATAACGTTTTTTTATATAATTACCGCCATTAAAAATTATAAAACAAAATATACAAGTGTTATGTCGACAAATAATTTTAAAATGGTGCATATGTTTTTTTGTATTTTAATTAATTTTAACAAAGAGATAGATGTTGCGGTGGTATCTACCTAGTAAGTTCTGACATATGAGGACCCTATAAGTATAAAAAATAAATAAAACTGGAAATCACAAACGTAAAACGTACAATTGTCGGCCCTATAGTTCAAAGTCAATGTGTTACATATAACCATAGGATGGATTTGAGAAAAGAAATAAACAGGGTGTAGTCATTGCTTTTTACTAGATATAATTAATTTAATTTTGGTCACTTACAAAACAGGCAAAACCTAATGTGTTATTTATTTATGTTAAAATTGTATGTTCTCAGTATTATTTAGTTTTTTAGTTATGCAAAATTAAGATGTCAATAAACTTTCTTACCTATTTACTTAATATTATAAGATTCGTTATTTACTCCATTATTTTTGTATTGGTGAATTTTTACACTTAATTTAACCCGACCATTTTCTCATCTCTTGCCGTTTATGTAACTCATATTGTCTGCATATTGCCGCTAAAACATATTAAAATTCACAGGCTGGTGACCAGCTGTGCAAACTACAGCGCGTGCGACAAACACCTGCTGGTAGGTGGTAACCAAACAGATTCCAACTGGCGCAGACGGTGGGAACACATTGGAAAAGACGGTTGCTTAGTAACGAGACAGCCTGCGTGGCGCAGTTGATTAGATGCTGCGAGACAAAAGGCTGCAGGTTCGATCCATGCATGGAGAAACATATTGTGTGGTCTACATGTATTTGTTTCGGGTCTGGGTATATGAGATCGAATATTGTCTGGTAGTTCCTGATACCCACGACACAAGACACGATCTTAGTGTGTTACTGTTGGAATTATTTATTTATATAGAGTATCCTAATGCGATATTACTAAATCTCGCGATAAAATTATCGCGGAGTGAGACTGAATGGAGCATTGTTTGAGATACTGTGTGCTTAGCAATTGTGTATTTGGAAATATATTATTTCGGCAAACATCTGAGAAGTGAGTACCATGGAATTATTTTTATTTGAGGCAGTTTGTTGCGCCGTTTCTTGTTCATAGCTACAGCTACAACACCTTTCGAAGTGATGGTAGCAGAAATTAAGGATTCAATAGATCTTGTGAAAGACTATTTGAATAAAGAATATTTTGATTTTGATTTTGTATCCCGAAATTCGACATATTTATTTTATAACCTCTGCAATCTAATATTCGCCTATGGATGGTGCAAAAGACAATACATGGGACTCTAAGATCTCTGCGACGTATATTTGTGCAGCTAAAGACCCATTTTCTATAAGTGTTAACTCCGCGCGTGCTTCCAAACATATACCACCCCATACCAAAATTGACCCTCCGCCATAAAACACCTCTTTCAGTCAAGTTTCCTCGATTAGCGTTCTCCTCGATACCTCCAGATCTTCTCTCTTCCTTCTATGCAATTCACAACAAAACTGCTTTCATCACTAAACAAAACTCGGCTCCACTCATTTGTCCAGTCGCGGTGTTGATGAGCAAAAGCTTATCTGGCTACTTTATGTACCACCTCGAGTTTTGAAGCTTTTGACGGAACGTAAGACTTCAGTCCAACTTCATTTAAACGTGTTCTCACAGTACGCTCACTGATATTAACATCACGGACTTCTTGTGACATGTTTCGGGTCTGAATAGCCGTTTGACGACGATTTCTCAAAGTTTTCAGCCGTATAAAATGACCATCCTGGGTACTGGTCCACCGTTTTCTGCCTTATCCTGGCATCCGCACATAAAAGCCTATGTGCCTCTAACGTTTAACGTTGAAAAAGACGACAGATACCGACACACCCAATGCGCGACTTACTGAATCCTACCCTTGACCATTTTCAATCATTGTTACCGCTCTGGCAACTTCAGTGGAAGGTAAGCCACTTATTTTATATCCTACAAGACAGGTACTCTAAAAACAAAAACAATAAAAATATCTTAAGTCACATAAAATGAAATTAAACAAAATTTTGTAAAACCACTTGAAAGTGAAAAAATCTTAAAAACACTTGAGAGCGTATAATTAACGTTAAAACTCTAAATACCCAAAAATCTTTTTGCAACATTTAATTTTTTAAAGGTGCCGAAATATAAAAACAAAGACCATTTAAACAAACAGCAAACAAAAAAAAACTAATTTTTGTACGTGTTCCTCTAATTGTGCCGGCGTGTGTACTTTCAACATGCACATACACATAGATTCTAGTTTGCTTAATGAGAGTATCTTTTGTATCAGAAACTAGATTAAAACACAACCTTATCTCTTAATGACACCTTACCACAAAAATACTTGTTTACACAAATGTCGATCGAAGCTGTAGTTTTTCATTCCACAGCCAACTTTTAGTCGTTGTATTAATTAGAATAATTATTAAATCAGATACAGTTAAAAACCGATCCCTTATTTGTCAAGATAAACTGTGAAGCAATGATTAGTGTTTCAGCTGAATATGCCGGGGTTTGGTAGGGGGATGAAGGGGGGATGAAGGGTGGCAGACATCTGTGTCAACAGCGGCAGCTGCGCGCCCAGGTGCCGGCAAAGCAATAACTATGCGGACGCCGCCTATGACACTTTTTATTAGATATATTCTGATTTTATGCTATGGAGGCGCAGTATTGTATAAAATATCCTTTGTAAGAAAATTATGTTGTCTTATTATGTTATTAAATGAAAAATAATTTACAGATCTTCTTCTTCAACGACTAAATCGCTTTTAAGAAATATGTAGTCATGATTATTAAATCAAATATCCCTTTTACACCTTATTTTCTACGTCTAGATTTTTTTTATTTATATATCAGCCCATATACGTCCTATTGCAGGGCACGGGGCTACTCCAAAATTGGGAATACGATTGAGAGTGGTTAGGCCATATAGTCCACCACACTGCCCTAGTGCGGGTTGGCGAACTTTTGCATAGAAATTTAAAGAAATTGCTATCGTATGCAGGTTTCCTCACGATGTTTTCCTTCACCATTTTAGTGCGTTTTTTTTCCATGTACCACGCGTACAAATCTATAACTCCCAATTAATATTGTAACTGTCGCGACAAAGTTACTGCATATAATAATGCAACTGATGTTTAGTATACTTATATAGATTATTCAGAAAGATTAACTTCAGCCCATGTATGCAATTATGCCTATCTAAACTATTCACATTCCTAATTCGATACTATGAACAAACACTCTGCAGAAACCCACACAAATCTGTGTGTCATAACAGTTCTAACAATTCTTGAATTTCAAGAGACTGTCTTACCCTTACAACAGCTACTGTAATTCCTCTGAGCCAAGATCAACAGCATGCTTTTTAATAACACCGAGCATTGAAACTCAGCGAGTCTGGAAATATGTAACTTGTTTTCAACCCCCAAATAAATTAAATACTACTGGTGGTGGGTATCTCATAATATGTTAGAGGCCACCTCGGTGGGTACCACCGCAATGTATATTTCTCCCGCTAAACAATAGTTTAAATACAATGTTGTGTTTCGGGTTGAAGAACATTGCAGCCAGAGTAACTACTGACATATTGAGACTACATCTTATGTCTCAGGATGACGAGCGGAGTGGAATCCCAAGCATTGCATTGTAATTCAAGGTGTTGTTTGGTTTTGCTACTGTTCATGATTCGTATCGCTTACTATCAGGCAAACGGCATGCTCGTTTCTTCTTCATAGCAATAAAAAAAAATAGTAAACCAATTAAGAGAAATTCGCACCTCTTATCTTTTTTAAAAAAAATTATCATCAAATTTCATTCGCCTTTAATGGTGGACTGAAGGAAATCTTAACAAACCTGAAGGTCTCTCCTGATATGGGCTGATCTAGATAGAATGATATGCGTCATAACGCAAGGTAAGCCCGTATAAAGGAAGGTGAGATATCACCCGCATGCCCGCTTTGCCTTCACCCCGTATCGTAATTACAATTATTCATAAATTGAAGGGGTTTTAGGGCATTTTATTTATGAGATTGCAGGAACATATAGCTGGTATAATAGATATTGTAGTATAAAATGATATAACGATATGACACTAGAGTTTCTTGCCCGTTCTTCTCTAGTGAAAACCGCTTTCCGAACCGGGTGGTAGATAAAAAAAAATGACTGAATCTAAACGATGTTGAACATTTTGATGGATTCAATAAATTATTTTCATTTCATTTTCATTTTCATTTTCATTTCATTTCATTTCATAAGTAGGTTTTCATAGTGAACTATCTGACAGGTTCCTTATAATTTACATTAAAGAAACCTGCATTTCGTGAATATTTTACGCTAAGACTAAGTAAGGACCAATTAATTCCACTTTACCGTACAGGATGCCCGTGTCCGGAAGTGGGACGTAGATAAATCGGCCCAAAATGATTAAAATGTTTTAAATATAATCCAGGTATAAAAATATAATTCAACCCCAAGAAACAACATAAGTACTAAATTGTTTTAATAACGGAGAGTATAACTGTAAACCATTGCTAGTGACAAATAAATGTTTTTTTTTTTCTTTTTTTTCTTTCTAGTATAGATTGAAGCGTAAAATTTTGCATTAAGTTTCCTGTTTATGTAGAATTATCATTAAAGAAAGAAATATTTAAGCCCCAATATTCGTTGACAATACTTATATCTGCGGCAAAACTACCGAAAACATTCAGCCTACAAGCATTTTTACATAAACAAATATTTTTTGGTGTAATATATTCTTTTGACGAGACAACCACCATCTGTCTAATTTTAACATATATAGCGGTCACTATTTGCAAAAAAAATAAATAAAGTAGAATAAGACATTTTGGTCAATTCATGAGTTAATTTAAAAGAAAAGTACGAGCAAATATCATAACATTTAAAAAACGAAAATCTGTTCCAATTCCCCAAAAAAACATAGGCAGTCTCAAATGTCATCATACTTAATAATTTATAGCGCACCTATAAATTATAATTTCAATGCTTACCTCGACGTTTTTGACAGCTGACAGCCAGCAGCTTTCCCACGGGGTTTTTATTGCAGTCTTTAACACGCACAATTGTAATAAATCACTTTGAAATTAAACGTTCACAGATTACGTAAAATAGAACGGGATTTGTGAAAAGTAATAATGGCAGGAATTAAAAAATATTTTATTTTGAATATCGAACGCGTTGTATGTGTGTATGGCGCGCGCGAAACCGTGCGCTCACTACAGCGCTCTGCGTGAAACTGAGAGGGCGGGAATGCTTGCTCGCACCCGCCTCGACGCTTTTCGCGTAAACTCTTGGGCGGCTTTGCACATTCTGGATTCAGTTTTTCACATACAAAGTGAAATGGGCGCTAATTGTTTTCGGATTTTTTTCTTGTCTTCGCGCATTTTTGTGTTTTAAATGTTCGCGTTTAAAAAATTAACATTCTATGTACATATACTGTACAGTTTTTGTTTCGTTTTGGTTTGTTACGGAATGGAAATGTTGCATAAACTTATTTGAAGAACTCTACAACACACAAAAAATAACATCATTTTAAAAAGTACCCCAACAATTTTCTTTTAGTAAATCTCTTTTCAATTATATTAAAATGTATCGTGTACGCCAGAAAAATACGCTTGCCGCAGGCACTTAAATGCAAGAATCTTTGAACTTTATAGCAAACTAAACATTATGCCACACAACGGACAAAACGCTTTAAAATATTAAGCTATTAAGACAAATAGCTAAATAAGTTATATTCAAATATATTGCTTCTTTAAATATTTGTATACAAGCACTGCAAAGTCACTCTACCACCTGATGTAAGTGTAGGATTTTCCGGATTGAACTTCGAATAAAAAAAATTAATTATCATACGGTTGATACAGTTACGTTGCTAATCGGTCCAATACCAGCATTATATCACGGTATACAAATATGTCACTAAAATACTTGAAATTTCACAGTACCATTTATTTATTTATCACTCTTTTTACTGTCTGATTTTTAGTTTAGTTGTTTAATATAGATGGGTCCGCCTTGAACTAGGTAAACAATATAATTTATAATTTGATCTGAAATTCACTGTATACTTAAGTTAATTATTGTATCATCTGTTGCTGGATCATGTAAAATGTACAAACAAATTTAAAAAAATATATAAGTATTGACTTTTTTAATCCTCCATTTAAATCTCCATCCTCCGCCTTCCGCGGGTACATTGGCCCTCAGGTACCCATTGGGTCACTATTTTAGCCCACCGATCCGGACTGATTGGAGCCTCATAACCTGCCCAATACCACTTCAGTTGTGCTGTTTTACGTCCCACATCTGCTTTCATTCTACTACAAGTATAAAACTGCATTTCCTGGAAGTAAGATTCAACAAAATGGAAACAAATAAATATATAATATCCAACAGTCACATACAAGTGTGTGGTGGCCTATTGGTAAACGGACCAGGACGCGGCTGCCAACATGTTCACGGTGGTCGCGGGTTCAAATGAAATCCTCTGCTTTTCGGAGTCATATGTGTATTGATAATAATTAATCAATCGTCACGCACTAAAACGGTGAAAGAAAACATCATGAGGAAACCTGCATATCATAGCGATTTATGAGAATTTCAATTTCTATGATATGTTAAGTCCGCCAACCCACATTAGGTCACAGTCCACCACGCTGGGGTGGACTATGTGGCCTAACCACTCTCAATCGTACTCCCGATTGTAGAGAAGGCGCGTGCCCTGCAGTGGGACGTATATGAGCTGATATAGTTCAGTCACATACATAGTCCTGACCCCACACAAAGATCGAGTCTCGTATCATGAGTATCAGGAACTACGCGGGACTTTTCGGTCTCACAAACACCGAGACCCGAAACAAATATTTGTGGGCCGCCAAACGTTTATCTCGAAGCGGTGATCGAACCCGAATATTTAATAAAATAATTCCTACTGCACTGATCCTCAGCGAGTTAGGAATTCTAGCTCTACTTTAATCTGCAAGAGAAAAAAAAAACGAGTTGCGATATTTCATAATTTACATTTTCTTTTAATCAGTACTTATTATTGTTTTGTGTCACCGTTGATCAACATTTTCCTTAAATCAGCACATCTTGTCAATTTGTCTCACCATTGATCGTTATAAGAGTTGCAGTGATAACCTATGGTGACAATCTGTACCATATAATATCAATACATAACGTTTAATAATAAATATGTTTAACAAGCGCGTGTGGTAGCAGTAACCGTTTTTCGACATTAGCCAATAAGTCGTTATCGACGAGGCAGCATCTGGCGCGAAACGCTTATGTAACCTGTACAGTCGGCCGCAGAATGTTTTACGCAGAATTAAAATTATCAATATACATACAAGTAAATAAATTCACGCCTTCGCGAGCGTGAGAGCCTATTCCTGACTCCGGGCTGATAATAAATATAAAAATCCTATATGACTTTGCCCGACCCAAAATTCGAACCCAAGACCACAGCTTGGCAACCATACTGAAGTACAATTGCGCCACCGAGGCAGGCAATATTATACGTATGAAATATTACTCAATATATTTTATTTTATTATTTTGAATGGGGTGTCGAGCATGCCGTTCGCCTAATGGTAATCGATACGACCGCTCATGAACAGTAGCAAAACCAAACAACACCTTGAATTACAAAGCAATGCTTGGATGGCGAGCGCAGTGGAATCCGAAGCATTGATTAGTAATGATGTTTGTTTCGCTACTGCTCATGAACGGTCGTATCGCTTACCATCAGGTGCACGGTATGCTTGTCTGGCTATTCATTTCATTAAAAAAAATCCTTTTATAATTTAATATCTTATCTTAATTTCGGGCATGTAAGAAATACTTTTAATAAAGAAATTAAACAAAACAATAGCCTCATGGACATTTTTACAAAATAGTTTGAATTTTACACTAGGAATTACAAACATGACATCGTTATCCCATAAAAGCGATTTGGTATAGCGAGCACGTTCCAATTATAATATCCCATAGTTTTGTTGCAGCATTGTTAAGCATAGCTTTGCTATAAATACATAAACAAATATATACCTAATGGAATTGAGTAAATTTAACTGAGAATGCATAAAACAGTATAAGAAAAAATTGATTACATCGATAATATTATGTGCAATGATGAGACTTGAGTAAATTTGTATAAAACAGTGTAAGAAGCGATTGAATAGGTCGAGTTAATTATGCTCTATTGTAGGAAAAAGCAGTGAGTGTGTTAGTAAAAACTATACCCCAAGAGATAGATGAGAGAGAGAGAGCTGGATGTCGTCAGAAAACATGAGCTAATGACTGGGCAGAACATTGAATTAATAACTAAGGAGAGGCCTTTCAGTACATTTGGAGTTTCAAAAGGATTAACGTGAAAATCGCGCTAAATCACTCCACTAAGTGTGTACTACAAAGTAACAAATATATATAAAAATAGACGCTTCGGTGCGAGGTTTAGGACCCAAGCCACCCGTCGTTAGGATCTTAAGCAATACTGCCTTCTGAATCTGGCCTTTGACTTTAGACCCAATGGCCCATTGAGATACTCTCGAAATATTTTTATTTATTTATTTATTTATATATACTTTATTGTACACCATAAAATAGGAAAAATAACAGATTAAATACTTAAAACTAAAGACATGGTAACAATTGGCGGCCTTATCGCTAGCTGCGATCTCTTCCAGGCAACCTTTGGATGGACTGGATTAAAATAATAAAGATCTAATGGGGCAGTACAGAGGACGAGATAAAAGAAAATTATGCTAGATGTACACGTTATATATTATGTTTTAAATATAACATAAGTACTTATATACCTAAATTATAAATACATACATATATATATTAATATACTATATATTAAGTAAACAGTGAAGATGACTATACACATACATATATATATATATATACACATACATACATATATACAATTATGACAGGAATAAAGATTACTGTAGTGATAAGTAATGTTCCTTAACAAGTCTTTTAAAACTTGGCAGCGTCTTAGCTTGTCTAATTGACAGTGGTAATACGTTCCACAAGCGAGCAGCATGGATGGTAAAGGACTTGTCAAGAAATGATGTGCTGTGCTTGGGAATCTCTAGCGTTAAATTCTCTGTTGATCTAAGAGATCGCACATGAGTGTGACTAAGGAAATTAAAGCGGTTCTTAAGGTAATGGGGGGTGCAGGGATGGAACAAGATACCATATAAGAGTGAGAGAATTCGAGTATTTCGGCGAAAACGTATTGATAGCCACTTGAGTTTGACTCGAAATTCGGAGACATGGTCATATTTGCGAAGACCAAATATGAACCTAATGCAGACATTCTGAAGTCTCTCAAGCTTTTCAATCTGGGCTTCGGTGAGGTCAAGATAGCTAGCATCAGCATAATCAAGGAGAGGAAAAAGAAGAGATTGAACCAGTGCAATCTTCGTGGGAATCGGAAGAAGATTCCGCAATCTCCGCAAGGACCCCGCTGCAGCAAACAATTTGCAACTAACTTGTTGCAATTGGGGACCCCAGGATAAGTTTTTGTCAATCAGAAGTCCCAAATTCTTGACAGTGTCACTAAATGGAATAGCGCAACCATCAAACAGAATCTGAGGTAATTGATCCATATCTAATTTTGATATCATCCTGGGGCTGCCAACAACAATGACTTGAGTCTTAGTAGGATTGACTAATAGCCCGTGAGACTTACTCCAACTGCTGATACCCACAAGATCCTTGTTGATGGTGTTAATAGCCTCCATCACTCTGTCCACAGGAGCATGATAATATTTGTAAATCATCTGCATACAAGTGGTAGGAAGAAATTAGATTTTTTGATATAGAATTAATAAAAACAGCGAAGAGTAAGGGAGATAAAACGCCGCCCTGAGGGACGCCAGTAAGTGTGTCACACCAAGAAGACACTGAGTCTTCAACACGTATGCGCTGGCGACGACCCGTCAGGTAACTACGAAACCAATCAATTACTGTTGGAGATATGTTAATAGAGCATAGTGTAGTTAGCAAGACATCAAAGTCAACGGTGTTGAAAGCATTGCTAAAGTCTAGCAAAGCTAGAACTGTTAGCTTGCTATTCTCCATCGCAGCTCTGATGTCATCCGTGATGTGAACAAGCGCAGTAGTGGTACCATATCCATGACGAAATCCCGACTGGAAAGGATTAAGGAGATTGTTACGAGTGAGAAAGGAGCATAATTGTTGGTGGACGAGATTCTCAAGGACCTTAGAAAGGAAAGGAAGAATGGATATTGGCCGGTATTCAGTGTAAGATGCGGGATTAGGTTTTTTGGGGAGAGGAATTATTTCGGCCTCCTTCCATAAAGATGGAAAGACGGAGTTGGATAAGGAAAAGTTAAGAATATGACAGAGGATGTGGAGAATTTCGTCAAGGACAGGCAAAATCATACTGCGACTAACGCAGTCATTCCCAGATGCATTGGAAGAGATCGATAATATGCTCTTTTTAACATCACAATCAGAGAATTGACTAAAGACAAATTGAGGATATATAGGAGTTGGAATAGAAGAAAGATCATGGATTGTTTTATTTTTAGTAGCCCTATCAAATGTAGGCAAAGCAGCGAAATGTGCATTCAATGAATCTAAATTTAAAGTATGAGGAATAGAATATGAGCGAGATTTTCCAACTCCCATAGAACGAAGAAACTTCCAAACCTTAGCTGGATCCTTATTTTTTACAGATTTGTGAACATGTCGGCGTTGAGCATTCCTACACATCTTGTTGCAGTGATTTCGGAGAGCCACATATTGGTCCCAATTTTGAGACGTAGGTCGACGCTTGAACTTAGCTTTTGCTGCGACCTTTTTCTTCATAAAGACTTTGATATCATCAGTGAGCCAGGGTGATGGAAGATGCTTTATTTTTATATTAGTCGAGGCTTTTTGGTATAAGTCCATATATAGAAACAACTATCGGGACAATATAAGTAATATAATTGTACTTATCATTAGATGCATCTAATGATAACATATATGTATGCCTGTAGAATAATAGGAACATAAGAAATATTATCCCCTCATAGGTGGTCTATGAAAACCAGCGCTGTGTTAGTAGCTTCACTGCACAGCTTCTTGCTGAGATGGTCACCTAATTAACACAAAGGGAACGTGTTATATGTTTTGTCCTTTTTTATAAATGATATGTACGTTTGTTTTTTATTGCTATTGTTTATACAGGGTATATCAAGGCTGCTACCGAAAACGAAGCCGGGTGGTAGTTTAAGCAACTTCAGACACAATGCAACAGAAAAAATTGCAAAAAAAAGCGACAATTTTTTTTTTGTTATTTTTTTCCTATGACCATATTTGGGTGGTAAATACATTTTTTCCTAAAATAATAGTGTATACCCTTTTATTTATAAACAATCTAAGGTATAAAAGTGTTTAAATTATTATTTTAGCAAAAACTATGAATTTACCACCCAAAAAAGACGATATTTAAAAAATCATAAAAAATAATTGTCGCGTTTCTTTGCGAAATTTTTAGTTGCAATGTGTTTGTAGTCACTAAAACTACCACCCGTCTTCGTTTTCGGTAGCAGTCTTGAGATACCCGGTATATAGATTTTTTTCTTATTTTTCTATTTCTGGTGTAAATATTTTATTTGTAATTTTCTGTACATTCCATGTTGTATCAATGAATCGTTTATCTTTCTTTATTTCTTTAACTTTTATGCTCGCCTGTACTATCGGCTCATTACAGGTGGCGGTGCTCTTACGGGTTAAAGTTTACGCGGCTGAGCTCGTATTTCAGAGCTTGTGCCAGAACGTGGCACATCGCGCATTCACACTTCCAACAGTTTCATGACGCCCTGGTACTTCACATGTTTTGAGAGTCAAAGTGGACAATTAATAAAACACTCAAAGATATGTATGATTTATTCTAATTAAAACGCAGTTAAATTAGTTAAGTAGTGCAGTTAAGTTTTTTTATTACATAAACAGATTATCCTCTCAAAGTAAAAGAGAAAGGAAAAGAAAAAGACGAGAGGTAAATAATACTCGAATTCTTTCCCTTTTATGCGGTATCTTGTACAATCCCTCCAGCCCCCACTATCTTAAAAACCGTTTTAAATTCCTCGGTCAAACTCATGCGCGAACTCTTAGATCAACAGAGAATTTGATCCTAGAGATTCCCAAACACAGCACGTCATTTCTAAGCAAGTCCTTTACAGCTCATGCTGCTCGCTTGTGGAACGAATTACCATTGTCTGTCAGACAAGCTAAGACATTACCAAGTTTTAAGAGACTTGTTAAGACACATTATCTCTCACTGCAGTAACGTATTATCCTGTTATATATATATATATATATATATATATACACATATATATATATATTTTTTTTTTTGCTTCTCTACTTAAATCATCATTATAGTTAGCTATATATATAAGTATGTATGTTTGTATTTATTTATATTATGTAAATTAATATAATATAGCATGTACATCAATTATTATTGTTTATTATTATTATTCTCTCGCTATTTGCACTACCCTTTATTTCAATTTCACAATAATCCAGTCCATCCAAAGGTTGCCTGGAAGAGATCGCAGCTAGCGATAAGGCCGCCTATTGTAACCATGCCTTTAGTTTTTAAGTACTTGTATGTGTCTTACATTTTGGTGTACAATAAAGCATATATAAATAAAATAAATAAATAAATTACGTTGATGGGCCTTTGACACTCATTGCTACTGGTGACAAATGTGATTTCAGTGTGGCTCTACGATGTTCATATTACAAAACATGCATAAAATCACTGCAACCTCGTATAAGTGCGAAAAAGGTTATTAGTTTATTTTATTTCGACAGTGCTATCCAAGTAAAACGTGAAATATGCTGTGATTTATATAAAAATGATTTATAAAACTGTTACAGCCTAGTAAAAATATAAGCCTACTTTTAATAATTACCAATTTTCAGCAAACCCATTGCTAAACAGAAGCCACAACGAATTATTTTCAACAGCGATCTCTTTAAAGTCTGCATCCAAGTGTAACAATAAAGGAAGACCCAATTAATTTACTAAAACACATGTATTACAGTGTGAATGTTAAAACGTACATTGTGAATTGTTTGAGCAAGTGCGTCGGTTCGGCGCGTGCCGTGTGTTTGCTGTTTGTAAAGCTGCGAGACGCCACTGTTTGCTGTGTCAACTTTTTAATTTTAGCTCATTTTAAACTGAGGAATTCTTGGCGTACGGTCTTGACATTGCTATGCAGTTTGTGTTTCGACATAACCTGGTGGTCCATTATCTAAAAAAATTCGGTGTTAAGTAATATCTTGATTGTTGCGTTTCCTTCGTTGATAGAGAATGTCAAAGGCTCAAAAGTTATGCGCCAAAGTTTACCAACTAAATAATATTCCCTCGAAAGTATTAAACCTATATGTATGTATGTATTTTCGTTTATAATTTGTTACATAGCTAATTTTAGCCCGATGCGGGACATGCGGGAAACAAACATAGACCTGCGGGACGATCTTCTCTTGATTTCAATACGAGACTACAATTATTATCGCGGAAGGTCGGCCTTATCCGAAACCTACTTAGACTCAATTGCACAAACTAACTTTGCCAATACCTTTGCCCTTGAAACTGTCAATTCCATACATTCGCAAGGTCAAATACATCTCAAATGTATGGCGATGACATTTTCATAGGCAAAGGTATTGGCAAAGTTACTTGGTGCAACTGAGCCTAAGTGGTAAGATGTTAATATCTATTATAACAGATAATGACGTTCTCTGTGAAACGAGAGGCCGCGGGTTCGATCCCCGCACTGAGACAAATGTTTGTCTGGGGACCCAGTTATATTTGTTACAAGCCTGGGAGTTTGTCAGACCAAACACTCTCGTAGTTTCTGATATTATGTAATGTGGGGCTGAGAACTATTCGTGTGACTGTTGGGTTAATTTATTTATTTATAATTTGTCACGCCAGTTGAATTTAAACATTCATTGTTTTTATGTATTCTGTATCAGCCCATATACGTCCCACTGCAGGGCACGGGCCTCCTCTACAATCGAGAGTACGATTGAGAGTGGTTAGGCCATATAGTCCACCACGCTGGCCAAGTGCGGATTGGTGGACTTACATAAGATAGAAATTTTTATAAATCGCTATGGTATGCAGGTTTCCTCACGATGTTTTCCTTTACCGTTTTAGTGCGTGGTGATTTTTTTTTATTGCAGTGAATGGCGAGACGAACATGCCGTTCGCCTGATGGTAAGCGATGCGACCGCTCATGAACAGAAGAAATGAAACATGCGCAAAACCAAACATCACCTTGATTTACAAAGCAATGCTTGGCATTCCACTGCGCTCGCCATCCTGAGACATAAGATGTTGTCTCAATATGTGCAGTAGTTACTCTGGCTACAATGTCCTTCAATCCGAAACACAACAGTGCATTTAAACTGCTGTTTGACGGGAGAAATAGACATTGCGGTGGTACCCACCCAGTCAGCCTCTCACATATGAGAGACCTACCACCAGTAAATTGTGATTGACTATCAATACACACATGACTCCGAAAAGTCAGAGGTGTGCCCTGGGATTCGAACCCGCGACCACCGTGAACATGTTGGCAGTCGCGTCTAGTCCGTTTACCAACAGGCCACCATGCACTTTTAGGCCACCATGCACATGATTACATGATTTTATGTATATACATTCAAAATAATATGTTCTCAGTAGGGCGTTAATTGCACTCATATGTCTATTCTCGCAACTGCTGTTATGTAAACATAATTATGTTCAGGATAAGTTTAATATTAAATACAGCTTAAATAAATTATCACGAATTATAGATCTCTTATAACTCTATATTTGCCTAACTAATAAATAAATAACACCCAACAGTCACATACATAGTCCTGACCCCACACTAAGATCGAGTCTTGTGTCGTGGGTATCAGGAACTACGAGAGACGTTTCGGTCTCACAAACACCCAGACCCGGAAGAAATATTTGTGGGCCGCACAAACATTTCTCTCGGTGCGGGGATCGAACCCGCGGCCTCTCGTTTCACAGGCGGCGTCTAACCAACTGCGCCACGGAGGCTGTCATGTGTATGATCTGCTTATATCAGGAAAAAGGCTTTGAAGAATGTATTGAGAAACTTAAACAAACTTTTATTTTATTAAATGATGTGGTAGACTCTAAATGCTAGTAAATGTAGATTTTTTGTTACCGTGGTGATACCTGAAATGAATTAATGAAATAAAATGTATTTATTGGTCATTTATGCAATCAAAAAGCTCTAATGACAAGTCAATACACATAGCACTTAATCTCTTTACACAACATATTTTCTATACCTATTATTATTTATATTCGTTTTGTTTACATTGATTTGTTACCATTAGGTACATACATTATAGACACTTACAGTGCCAATAGGTATAAAAATGAGATATATTATCATCGTACTACAGAATTAAACAATAGTTAGACAGTAAAAGCGGCATTTACGTGGAATTATGAATATTTGATATGTAATGGGCGGTGATTGCGCATGGCGTGAGCGCGCACAAACACACATTACCTCGTGAATACTTTACGAGTTCGCATCGTTAGTCAAATGTGGTTTTCCAATGGTTTCTATTGGTTGTTTTTAAGGTTCTGTAGGTAGTTGTATCAGCTCGACTCTTAACATCAAACTTCACGTTGCGATCCACTAGGAAAAGGTGGGCAGCATAGTTGAATCGAAGATTACTCCATGTTCAAGGGATCACGACGCTCAGCAATGAGGAAAACAACGCGAGTAGGAAGAGTAGGTAGTGAAACTATACTGCTATCGTGTTTTAGAGAATTCTTCTTCTTCTTCAGCCTTTATATCCACCCAATGCTGAGTGTAGGCCTCTTGTAATGTATCCAGATTGGTCTGTCCAGGGCAGTAGTCATGCAGCTTCTTCCCGCCACGTGGACCAGGTCGTCGGTCCACCTCATCAAAGGTCTGTCCCGGTGTCTATAGCCGATTCTTGGTCTCCATTCCAGCATTTATTTACCCCATCTGCCATCATTTCTGCGGCATTTGTGTCCTGCACATTTGCACTTTCGAGCTTATAGTTATGCCAATGTCTATGATTCCGGTTCGTCTCCGTATTTCCGTGAATAGAGATATTTATCTTTTGGAAAATGTAGATGGCGTAGTAGAGACCATTTTGCGAATCCAACTCATATGTAATATTTGCGAGACGTATACGGAAGACCCTACACGCCATTTGGTAGGGCTTGGACCCTATGGCCCTTCAAACCTCCTTGAAACGCTGAAAAGGTGTACAGAGGGTTTTCCTCTCAGAAAACATCCAGCCATATCGCCCAACGCCGTAACATTTTAGCTTGTGTAAGCCAAAACACGATTTACAGCTGTACTCTATACTATGATATACAATATAATCTATCAATCTTAAACAAGAGATTCCATTTGATATTTCGATGCATTCTTGGTCCAATTAACAAAGTTAAAGAGGTAGTGTGAAGGGGCATCTTAGCAGGCCGACATAATTGTATCCATCGGCATCGGACGGCAGTCCCATGCCAGACTCTGCCTCGGCGGCATTTGCGCTCACCATCAGGTGCAATGTGGTCACTATGCCGGGCCAGAAAATGGTAGCTGTATTTCGCCTCTTGTTAAATATAGATAGGATATAGAGAACGGCCGATAGTGAACCAGTTTCATGTAATGATTTCATAATAGGCTTTACTAAGGCAGAACCCATGATTATTGAATTCAACTCGCGCTTAACCTACTTTGTATATTTGTAGTTTATAAATCAATGGAGGATTGATTTTTTTCAATGGAAATATACATATTACTGCTAAACATAGCCCTGTCTAATAACACACCATTGAGTATTGTCCATCCAGGATCTATCGCATTCAATCTCAGGTCGAAACTTTGTAAATTTCATGACATTATAAAATCTTTTTCCGCCTGCCTTTACATACATACATACACACGATGATAATTCAACATTAATGCTGAGAAGGCATTAGTACGTTTACGAATGGTTGTAATTATTAATTACGTGTTTCTTTTTAAATTTCTTTGTTTTTTACTGTTTCCTTTTTTTGTTCCTTTTATTCTCCTATGGTGCTTGTACTCTATGTGATGTGTTTGGAATACGTAGTAATATTAGCTCAATGGTTGTAATCGTGTCAATCAAAATACTTTCTTTCTTTATCATCATGATGCCTACATTGTTTCTACTATAAATCATATTATAACGGTTATTTATTTCCATCCCCGCATACGACCCGCATATACCATGATGCTTCATTGTTGCCGACTTCGTAGTACAAGTGCCATCTTCTTAATGTACATGCTGCACACATAATACAAGTAGATTAAATAAAATAATGTTAAAATTCTTGTAGGTACCTATATTTGTTATGTTTTTATTTTATTGTTATTGTTTATTGTGTAGTGTAAGTAGCTGTATGAAGAGTAGTATGGTATATTGTTTAGTTTTAAGCTGTTACCTATACGTAGTTACGCTGTAACTATATTTTAGGTGATATCATCCATCCATCCATCAGCCAAAGGAAGGTGCTGAACATAGGCCTCCCCCAATGATTTCCACAGAGTTAGGTGATATACAAATAAATAAAATTAAAAATAAAATACAAAATAAATAAATAAAATAAAGTTAAATAAAATGTTTATTGATTGATAGGTCCGTTCATAGCGAGAGGCCGTCTGGGATTACTTTCTTGTTCTGCTTTAAAAACCATTGTAGCCAGTGCGATTAATAGGCATTAAGATTTAAATGTAAACATAACCACAAACACACCACACACGCCTAGAGCTATAAGACGGCCATTGTACTCTTTTCTTTTTTGTTATTTTTTATGTTATTTCTATTTTGTTACTGGTGTACAATAAAGCTTTTAAATCATAAATCATAAATCACATACATAGTCCAGTCCCCACGGCAAAATTCATTTTTTTAGGTACAATAAGTGCGCCAAACCATGAACATTCACAACATTTAGGCCCTAAATATTATCTTCAACATCTCAGCCTCTATTATCCATTACTTCTTTTAAAAGTAGATTAGGTATAAAATTACTTTATGTATTATTCTCCTTTATCTGCCCACGTATCTAACCCCACCCATCAGCCATCTCCTAACCTTTTAAAAACCCCAAAACGAATTCGTGCTTGTACAAGTGTGCGCAGGGTGGTCTCGTGAACGCAATAAAATACGTAGTGCAATTAAAACAACATCAGTGGCGCGACATGTGCGCCGCGGACGTGACGCCGACGCGCCGCCATTTGCATTTTTTCCCGCCACGTGTTTTACGGATCGCGATGTGGATTGTTTGGGTCGTTTTGGATATTAATATTGGGCATTTAAAGATATAACGGTGAAGGAAAACATCGTGAGGAAACCTGCATACCATAGCGATTTATAAAATTTCTATGGTATGTAAGTCTGCCAACACGCACTAGGCCAGCGTGGTGGACTATATGGCCTAACCACTCTCAATCGTACTCTCGATTGTAGAGGAGGCCCGTGCCCTGCAGTGGGACGTATATGGGCTTATAAAGAAGAAGATTTAAAGATATTTAGACTTAGTCAATCACTTTTAATGTGCTATTGTAACCTGTCTGTCCATGATCTCGTAGGCGAATATTCTCTGGGCTCAGAAGAAAAAAAGATTTCTTTAGTTCACAAACCATATTTAGCTAGGACTCGTAAATTATGCGATCACTATAAATTTTACAAAATTATAATTTATCATACGTCACTTGCCATCTTCTCATAACTTGCATTTCTCACTCACCACAAGCGTAGTATTTTTTATCACTAAACTGATAGCGCCCTAAGAGCGCCACACAATTTTTAGTTTGCCCTTAGATCTTACGCAATTACTATGGCAAATTTTTGTAAAACATGTTTTAGACATAAACTTCAATAAGTACAACGTATGTATCTTTCATGGAATGAAAACAAACTACAGGGCAATAATTACCTACATAACTTTTCTTGGTAGTTTGAATAATTTTAATGTTTAAAACTTCTTTAAAACCTCTGTCATAATATTTAAAAAAACAACACTTCAGAGTCTGAGTCAGTGTCTAAATCTAAAAACTAAAAAAATATTTATCTACAATTCTATGAAAATTCTCAAGTTTTAAACGAAAAACTACTTTAATTAAAACATTGATTAAAAGTCGTACTTCGGAAACACTATTATAGGAAAGTCATAACAATATTTATTACGTGCTCTACAATGGTAAGTTTGAAGAATGGTTTGAAGCATATATTTACGTGTTTTGAAGATAGCATAGAAGATAGAGACTCCGACATGCTCACCCAAAATACATTCTGTGACGAAATTTCATTTACAGAGATCTGGGTTGTATTAGAAACTAGGAACATCTTTACCTGCCCCTTCAAGGATAATAGTTTTGGATTACGTTCAACAGATGCTTTAGTATATCATTCCCTTGATCTATTGCTACACATAGGCCACTCAAAAAATCCTCAGCTACATTTTGAAAGTGGCTAACCCCGAGTGACTTTCTGCAAATGTTATTGAATTGTCTTATGCTTGTCCACTTTATGGGTGGACGTTCGACGTCACACTTGTATGTTTATACACTTGATGACTAGAGACGATCTTATTTTAAAAGATCATAACCTGAACCTAATGGTTAAGATTTGCTCGGAAATTACTTTATATTAGGCTATAACAAATTACTAAAACTTTTCAGATGAAATTGATTGTTCTCTCCGCTCTCCTCACCGGCGCTTTATCTCAATACGTAGTAAATTCCGGATTGAAGCCAGACGTGAGATTCGGCGATGAAAATGACAGGTTTGACCTAACATCTATCATCGACGAACAAAACAGGTTTTACGGCGTCGACGAAATGGACTACAGAAGAGCTGAAAATATTAAAAGGGAACAACTTATGGACGCAATAAGGGATACTTTAGCATCAGGTAAATTTGTTGGCACGGAATTCGGATACCACGATACCATGGACCATGGAGGAGGCACTGCAGAAGATTTTGAAATTAACCTAAAAAAGTTTGAGAAAGAAGCGGAAGAATATAAAAGGAGGTTGCAGAGTATGGTCGATGATCTACATGATGGGCAGGAGAACGGAAGACGGAGTAACGGTCCTAACCTTGAAAATGAGGTTCTACTGCATCATGCTGTGCCTGTCGAAATGAATGTTAAAGGTTACATACCGTTACCTTTAGTCGAATGAAATGTCTATGTATTTAGGAATCAAAACTGGAACTTAAATGAATGCTGTGCTATCCTTTTGGTTTATTAGGACTTGGAATATACTTTGTAATATAAAACTTAATAAATAAACATTTACTATCATAGAAAAATATTTTAATAGACACTTCTTTTTTTGTTACGAGAGTGCCATGGCTGATGACAAATTAACGTTCAAAGATTGGACGAGCGTAGTATATGAGTAGTAAAGCTAGAATCCTCTACTAAATATCAATCATAGATAAGTGGCCAATTTTGACCGATAGGCTGCGATTTAGATTTCGACATCCAGACAAATGTTTTTCTGTGATCCACAAATAACTTTTAGATGTTATGAGATGGAAATATCTCAAATACTTTTTGGACCCAAGACACTCGTGGCACGAAACTAGTCATATTTAGGGTCTGGATTTAATGTCTAACTATTATTGGTTGCTTCTAATTAATCGGATTGTAAAAACAGAGAATACATAGCTAATTTTTATCACTAGAATAACATAATCAATCATAGACATTAAGAGCGTATACCTTGCGCGCAAAGTCAGCTATAGGTATTTCTTTATTAATTTCACGCACACATAAACGACCAAAGCTGTGTGCGTAGAGCTGCTGCGTCGGCTCGCTATACAAACGGCTCAAACAACTTTGATCCGTGCGCTTCAAATATTCAATTGAAATGTAACTGTAATATAATATCATAAAAATATTTTATTTGCATTATAAGTAGACAAATATTACTGTGCAAGCAAAGAATAATACAAATTTTGGATACTAATCATATTTTCGTTATTATTACATTGTTAAGTTGCATTCAAATCAGTGTTCAATCAGTATACACTACGGACGTTTTATTAATCATTTCGTGTTCGAACACATAAATAGTGTTAGGGGCCTTACAACCCCATACAATTACGAAATATATTTAATTTTATATTACAATACATAACATAATTAAGCCTCGGAATTACATCCCATTATATTACCTGAAATATAATTTATACTCACTACAAAATCATTGTAGGTAATAAAATAATTAAATATTTTACTACCAAAGTACTAAGATGTGGTAATCGCATTCCGCGCGTGGCTATTTTTACTACGCGCGGCATAATCGACTGCAGCCAGGCCGGAGCGACGAGCGATACGTCCTCCCTCTAGAAGGCCTTGCGGCGGTCTGATTTGATCCACGTCGGACAGCGTGTTTTATAGTGGTTTTTAAAATATTTGTAGATAACATGAAAACTAATTTTGTTGAAATATAAAAATGGTGATTTATTGATAAGATGTTCTTCTATTGTAATATGCAATTGCTATAAAAATTATGTACGATAAGTTGGTGAAAAAAAATATGTTCTTTACGAGAGTTTCTGAATAATTTCGCATTGTTTAAATTTTTATTTTTCAGGAACTAAACACAAAAAGATTATTTTTCTCATTAAAATCCCTCCATAAGGGTCTTATTAGTCTGATAATATTTTTATTTTCATCTTATATTTAGTGGTTTCGGATATCTTAAGCTTCTAAATTGCCATTTAAAGCCTAAATAACGAAACTTGTGTTCAGTAATCCGTATAGTACTCACAAATTATCCATCAATCTATAATGTTTTCCACCAAAATCCCTAGATGACAACCTTTTCTAAAATTAGTTATAATTATTTTTCCTTTAAATTGTTTATTGGTGGCTATTAACTCATTTGAAAAGTCCTGTTTTTAAGCCAAAAAGCGCGTGCAGGGTATAAACGCTCTTAATCATAAATATAATTAGTAAAAGAATCAGAGTAAATACTAGATTTAGAACGGTGCGATAATATTTCTACGAATTGAGTCCTCATATTGATTAAACTGATACATGAATTACAACAATAAAACTCAAAAAAATCATGAGAAAGTTATTTTTTAACAACCGTTATCAGTAATAAAAACATCATATAAAAGTACGTAGAAAAGTACTACTAAAAATAGCAATCATACGCTCAATTGATAATCAAACAGTAGTTTTAACGACGCTTGAAGTAAATAAATTAAAATTTTAACCTGAAGGGAGATACGCATTTGGCTTCTGGTGTATCATGAAAAGAACTGGTTCTTAACATCTAAAATGTCTCCAAGAATCTTCATTTTCACTTTTTTCTACTACTTTGTAGCAATTACCGAACAGAGAAACATAGAGAAAGTCGATTTAGACTATAAACAGATCGAAGAACTACAAAACCTACTCAAAAGCTTGGAAATTCAACTTAATAAGGACCACAGAGTACATCAGAAATATTCTACTAAGCCCAAAAATGAAATAATTCTAGGGAGCAATGATGTTTTGAATCTCCTTCTAAATAAAGAAGACAAAAATAAATCCGATAGGTCGGAAGAAGAAGTACTGCAGTTGGTAGACGACAAAAACTGCAAATCTGGAAGATGTGGATGTTCGGGTACCAGGTGTGGAATAGACAAAGCTGCAAGTAGTTCTGATGAAGTCACCAAACTTCTGGACTCATTAGAGAAAACGATTGAAAAAGAAAACGCACATAAAAGCCACGCCCGATGTGGAATTCACGAAAGGTGCAATAAAGGCAGAAGCAATAGACACAATTTAGATAGAGATGATGATGATGATGATGATGATGATGATGATAGAGATGACAGAGCTGACTTAAGAGACGGTTCGGAGAAAATAAAACAGCAATTATCTAGGTATGGAAAAAAGTATAAACTAAACAACAAATTAGACGCGATTGTACTTGATTCAGCCAACGTAAACGATGCTTTGAATGAACTGAACAAGCATTGCAAATACGCTAAATGCAAATTGATAGACTATGGTAAATCTACTGACAACGATATTAGCAGGGAAGGCAATGTTAATGCTGTAATTCTTGACTTAACAAATTTACCAGACGGGAAGGACTTAGCAAAACAATTGAACAATGCACTACTTAAAACAAGCAGATCTGAAAATGGCCCAAAAAATGTTCTATCCCCAGAAGATCTAGATAAATACTACCAAGACTACAAAAAGAAACTTTTAAATGACGTATTGAATTACCTTAAAGATAAAACTGGACGCAGGGAAATTCAACAGCATCTATCGGCCAAACAAAAGCGGTTGATCGAAAATGTCCGACTCATACTCTTGAAAGATGGAATCGGGCTGAACAACAAACAAGTTGTGGCCCAATTAGAAAAAATATTGTTTGGAAAACACAGCCTTACGAAAATTGTGCCTCATGCCGAATCGAATAATAATATTTATGTGCCAAAATTTTTGTTCGATCGTATGAGTAAGCCGAAGAAACAATCCCATCTTAGAGCTCAAAAACGGCTGCTTCCTTTAACATTGAAGCAACGCAGTCGATTGCTAAACAAGCCAGTTCATCTTTGGCGTAAGAGCTTCGGTCCTAACCCTGAAAATTATGGCGTTCCGTTTGACCTGCAGGTCCAAGGTTTAGGACAAGTAATACCTTAATCTTTATGTCCGTAATAAACATATTGGATTTTAAATTGTTATATTTATTAGCAAAACCTGCCTTTACAAGTTACAACTCTTCTTTCAGTCTTAATAAACTTTACTTGATAGACGTTTTTATCAACGCCTTATGAAGCATAAGTAATTTAACTAAATACGACTAAATTTAACTTTCTCTAAATAAATTCAACCTCCCTTAAAAACATAATAATTATGTCTTTAAGTACTGTTGGATCGCGAAGATTTGAAACTATACATTTGAATTTTTTTCGAAACCTAATTCATTCTGAAAAGCGAGAGAAATAGAAATAAACTGGACATTTCCTCTAATGTAGATTCATTAGACGAAATGTCCACGTTTCATTAAATTATTTGTAATGATTCTATAATATTTATTTCCAATTGTAGCCATTCCAATGCATAATATTATTTCACGGTTCATAGTATTAGTTCATAAAGGTCTACTTTATTCATACGATTTAACAGTTCGAGATTTAACTAAATTGGGGATATTTTTTTCTGATTTCACTAAAATGCTTCGTGGGTTGTTATCAAACGGAACGATGTGACGCCAACATGTTCACGGAGGTCGCAGATTCAAATCCCACAGCACAACTTTAATTTTACGGAGTCATGTGAGTATTGATAGTTAATCACCGCGAATTATAACAGTAAAGGAAAATTTCCTAAGGAAAGCTGCGTACCATAGTGATTTCTAAGATTTTCTATGGTATTTGAATTCCTAAATTAAAGGACTCTCAAGCGTCTTTTAAAATAGGAATTCTCGTATTTGTAGACGAGGCTCGTGCTTTGCAGTGAAACATCAATGGGCTGATATAGAACACAATACTAATTTCAAGTAATTCGCTGCCAAAGACGATATTATTATGAACACATTGACATGGCCAAAGCAATATGTTACTTTTTTATTCATAGGTCCAATAAACGAGCAAATGGGTCACTTGATGTTATGTAATCATTGCCACCCATGAACATCCAAAACGCTTGTATCATAGATGTGTTGCCGGCTCATCAAAACGAAGGGAAAGAAAAAAATGGGAACCGGAAAGAGCTACAGTACATCTTGGTCTGTGAGGGGTACCTATTCTGAATCTGGAAATCTTACTCACTGAACGAAACGCGACTGCTAAGCTGTCACTTCGCGTTGGTTTTGTGTGAGGCAGCGGTAACGCCTCGGATGAGCCTGTCCATTCATTCTGACTCATACTGATAACAGCATGGCTCTACTACTTCCTGAAATACAGAACTACAACGTAGATACCTAGTGGTACCAACGATCAGTACGCCAGATTAAACTGAAAGTTGCAAAATGTCTTTCCGTATTAACAGAGGAATAATCATTAATCAGGACTCTTAAGATTGGGGAGGGGGAGGAAACGGGAATTTCTCGAAAAAATAGATGATTAGCAATGGGGCTGTACGCTTTCATGTTCCTTTGTCTACTATTCGAAAAAATTAAAAGTCATCCAATATTTTGTAATAGGGATGTCGGAAATGCAATAAAGTATCGATATATATCGTATCGATGTTTTTTGAAAATATCAATATCGATATTGATATTTTTATTAAAAATATCGATATATCGGTATGATTTGACCATGGACGTAGTATATAAACAGGACTGCGCGCTGTCATCGGAAAAACGAGCCGAGCGAGAGGTGTAGGAAGGGGGGATGTGTCCCGTTCCTATAGGGTGACCATATTTTTTGGGATATACAGGAATTTTAATCAAATTGGCTAATATAAAGTCGAATAAAGCATTTTGTTTTTGAGGTAACAAACGTGATATTGTCTAACCGTGTAAAAAAATATTTGACCAAACCAAAATATTGGACCATTAGGACCTAGCAAAAAAGTTCAAAATCATAGTTTTATACGTATACTTTTAATAGGTGAAATGAAAAATGAAAATAATAATAATAAATCTTTATTGACAGCAAAATTCAGTTAACAATCTTCTCGTCTGTTCACAAAGTACGTATGTTGTGTGTTATAGTGCCAGTCGTCGTCGGGGGTGGTAGCTGGGGTCAACCCAGAGATTCTTACCACCCTCTGCCCCGCCGCGCCGTTACCGTGGCCGCTACCATAACCAGGAATAGCGGGCCTGCCGGGGACTAGAGTCCTAGTCCTGGTTTTAACAACTATTAGGCTTTTTTATTGTTTATGCCAATACTAACCACGCTTGGCAGGCGGGTTCGCGAGCGCAGGAGGGTTCGCGTTGATGACGCTGCTGTCCGTCTTCAACTGGGGAAAGCAAATAGAGTTTGCGGCTAGAAGATGTTGTTGGAAAGGAAAGTATGGAATATAGAGATGGATACTACAGCCACGGAGGGGAAAGTTGGTAGTGATTGCAGTAGTTCGGGGGCCGAGGTCGTATACTCGTAGCACCTATTTTAGGACAGGCCAGGACCACTAGCTAGGAGCATCGCTGACCTACTTAATACCAGATACACGTTATTATAAATACCTAATCTTGTAAAATCTTAACGGCAACGTAGTTGTCCTACCATCTCATACCTAACAAATATCTTAATCGAATCATTAACAAAGTTCAAAATGGCGGCGATAACTATAATTCTGAATCTCAATTTAAAGGGGAGGTTTAAATTTCGAATTTCAGACCAATCGGATCAATAACAAAAGAGTTTCTTCCTTTCTGCCATATTATTATATCCCTTATTTCGACCCCATAATACTATTTTTCTAATATTATTCACGCCATTATTTTTCATTTTTAATAAGGTTTCCATAACTGTAACGGCTTAAATTTTTATGTAACATTTCAACCCCTTTATGGTTAACTTTAAGAACATAAAGTGTGCAGTTATTTTTGTTCAAAAATGAGTAAAGTTTGACATCTGTAACTTCAACAGTTTAGATTTTTCCATACATACTGCGATCTCTTTGTTCAACCCCTTCAAGCGTTGTCTATATAATAAAAGGTAACCTTTTGCCCTTACCCAAGGTCTAATCTATTTCTGTATTAAATTCTATCAAAATCGGTTCAGTGGCTTAGGCGTGAAAATGTAGCAGACAGTGGACCAGTTAGTGTAATACGTTCGTGCCGAAATCTTACATCACTCAGTACATAAATAAAAACTATCGCAAGAAATAAATATTTTTTAATCATACTTAATTCATGATCAATTGTATTAGAAAAACTTTTATCGTGTTTATTTTCACTTAAAACAAAGTAGGATGCAAATTAACGTGTATAAATTAAACTTTACTTTAATAATAAAATTGTAAAGAAAAAAGAACTGCTTTTAATATTCAAGCAGATTAAAAATTATTCAATAATTCATCTGAACTTTGAATTGTCGATCAGAAAAGTTCTAAGGCGGGTTTTATTATGGTCACCGTAGCGAATGTTTGTAAATAAAAATGGTAAATCTCATGAAACCACTCACTTTTGAATCGATATACAACAACCACTATATTATTTACTTATACAAATCATTTTGCAACACTTTTTAACCAATTTCCGTTAATAAATATCGAAAATAATTTGAAATTGTACACCTGTGACATTTCGTATAAGCCATGACATATTTTATTTTTATTATCAAGTGGCCAGAGTTATAATTACAAATTCTCCTATCATGCATTTAACCTTCCATTGTAATGCCATGAATTCGTTTATGGACCCATAAATAAAGTTAAATAATAATATTTTTCTATATGTTACTATAGATATTCTGCGTATATTTTTTTATCGAACTAATTACCTTTTCGCGAATGTAAAATAATCTACTAGATAAAATATTTTTTTTGGTCTGGCTTGCAAATGAAAAGGGATAAAACCCCCTCATACTGTCTCACTCGGTTTCGGCCTTCCTCCATGTCATTTACCATAGTAAATTAAACCTTATGCTACATGCACATGTCTTATTTCAGGATGACACCATTTTCTCCGTGCGCAATCCTGTTTATATACTACATCATCCATGGATTTGACAGAGAATATTCGTGCTCTAAAAATTAATTTATTTGGTCTAATCTAATTCAATCATCTTACATTTCTAGATAAATACTAAGTAATAGACATAATTTTTAATAAATCAAACAACCATTTAATTTTTTTATTATTTATTAATCAAACCAATATTTTTTTTCCATTTCTTTTTGGGATTTTTTAATCTTAAAACTTATAAATGTCTGTCGGTCTGAAAAAAATATCGATTTTTATACCTTTTCGATACTTAGAATTTTATATCGATACATCGATATATCGAACTATTAAATATCGCTCAAAAATATCGCTCAAAAATATCGATATATTGAAAAAATAATATCGATATATCGATGTATCGATAATTTTTCAACAAGCCTATTTTGTAATTTTCATTGTTGACGTTTATGTGACGTTATTGATCTTGTTTGCTTTACGATTTAGTTTTACGTTCTATTTGAAAATAAAAATACATAAATGATGGCAAACGATACACCAGAAAGTGATTTTTCCATAGAATGCTTTCAAAACTATTCGGCGCCAGAGGTTTTGTGCAAGGGCTGGCGGGAATGGTCGGCCAAACAGATGTTGAAATGATTATTAGGGCGCAGAAAAATATGTAAGAAAAAACTTCTCATACCTATTTAAATCACCACATCACCTCACATTTTAAAGAACCTATATAGTTCTTAATGTTACCAATAAGAGATAAAAACTGTTCAAGATTTTAATATTGTGTAATGGTATTACTTTAGAGCCGATTAGTATAAATGGTACGTACTCAAAAAACTACTCCATCAGAATATTTTGTAATACTTTTAACTTCTTCGAGCATATTGGTGTAGATGTTTTGGAAAAGAGCAGATAGTGATTAATTTAATGTAATTCATTAATATTTTCGTATTTCAGGCTTCAAAGGTTTGAGAAAACTACAGAAATGTTAACAAATTGCAACCAACTGTCGGCAAGCCGGCTCAGAGCTGCCTCAGCAGAGTTCAAGAAACATACACAGCTGTTATTAGAAATGAAGAAAGATCTAGAATTTATATTCAAAAAGATCAGGGCAATTAAAACTAAGCTCAGGTAAAAAAAACAGTTTTGCTGTCCAATTTTGTGTAAATATGTTAATATTTGAATTTTAATTCATGTATAATGCCACATGTTAAAATGTAGATTGCTTTCATTTTCATTAATAAGATAATGTAATTATCATTAGTCTGCCAACCTGCTTTATGCTAGTGTCATAAATAATTACTATGCGTTTCAAATAAGAATAGGAACGTCAATGACCTTTAGTTGTCAAATATCACACGAAAAGTATGGTTAGCAACAAAAAAATATTTACGCATCAATTATATTTTTTTTCACATAGTCAAATTCATGAACATAAATTAACTAAATAAATTGAAATAATTACAAAATGTTATATGGACACATAAACAAGAATGTTTAGTCATAAATCACTTAAAAATGTATATTTTTTTAATTTTTTATTTACTTCATATGCAATTATTCGTCAGAAAGTAATTATAACACGATATTATTCATTCATTAATTTTTTTATGAATTATTGAATATTAAAAATATTATTTTATTCAACAAAAATATTATTTTAAGAAAGCTTGTTTTGCTCACCCTACCTAAATTTGCGATTTGACAGCTACTACGAACCAATATGGCGCAGGGTCAGTCCTATTCTTAGTTGAATCGCATAGTATGTCCTTCCAATCATGTCCCACTGTAGATAGTTGTATTATTATTATCAGCAGTACTACCTAGGCAAAACCTGAAAAAACATCTTTGGATATTCCTATCAATAATCCTTAAACAAGTTGCAATTACTGAACATAATCATTGTCTTTTCCAGCTCTCAATACCCAGAAGCATACAAAATGGCAGTAGCAGCTGCCATCGCGAACAGACCACAACCGGAAGACGATGAGGAAGATGATGACTTTAAACCAGACCAGAAAATGGAGTCCAAAATGGTCACCACTGTCTCCACAGAGACATTAAAACCGACAACTAGCTGCAACAAGAAATCCAAGAAAAAAGATTTTAAAGACGATGAAAGTAATAACAATGATACTGCAGTAGCGAATGCTAGGAGTAAACAGAACATTGGTAAAAAGTTGAAGAGAAACAGTAGTTCTTCTGAGACGGACAGTGTGAGCTCCGGAGATGATAGCAGCACGGATACTGGTTGATACATCCTATATTGTCGTAAGAAACTGTTTATGCAAAGCTTATGGGAAATGCGATCAATTGTGTGTAGTTAAGCAGAAAAGGCTCACCCAATATTGTCAAAAAAAAAGATTATGGAGTGAAACAATCCATTATTAAAGGACTTGCAATATTGTGGGTTAAGAATAATTAAAGATTTAATTTTTATGTGATGGCATAAGAATAATTTAATTTTTTTTTTAAATAAGGAAAGCAAAATGTTGAAGCTATTTACGTTCAATACACTTTGTTTGAATAGTAACAGTATCTAAATAAAATACTAAGTATTTTCAAATGGTTACACATAATAGGGTTGTTTCCAAGATTTTATTTGAGCAGTAAGTAATCATTCCTTAAAAGAATCTTTTATAAAAACAAACGAATTTGAAAACAGCATCAAAATTGAATGTAAAATGACTGAGATATTAATACATTTAATAGTACGGTGGGGACACTCGTTGTCTCTTTCGCACGCGTGCACCTTATGGAAGATGACTTCACGCCGTGCATGTTGCATCCTTTTCTATCCTCCACTCCTACCACCAACTTTCATATATTTGTAACTTGCTTATTACTTAACGGATTTTAAAAATTGTTTCTGATTATGATTATGCGTAACCTAACCTTCCGTTATAAACAAAAATAAAAATGTATGAAACTAGCCTATTGTTTCTTTTCAGCTAAACAATGCCTATTTCTCCTTATTGCGATGTTATTTACAGAAGGTGGTTTAGTAAATCCCCTTGGAATCCCATACAAACCTCCAATTTTGAGTGTCAATTAACAGTCAATTTAGAAATATTTTAATTCATATAATCCGC
The DNA here is from genome assembly GCA_009982885.2 of Hyles vespertilio. NCBI lineage: Eukaryota > Metazoa > Arthropoda > Insecta > Lepidoptera > Sphingidae > Hyles > Hyles vespertilio. The sequence goes on along the minus strand of CM042823.1, from coordinate 4,971,165 downwards.
GTATTCAAATGTCTACAATGTTTACTCTTAAACATTCACATATGGCCGATGCCAATAAACAATCGAAAAAATTAGATTGAAGTCAATCTGGATTGTTTTCTACTTTTCGATTTGTCATTTACCATGTTGCCATAGTTTTTCACTACTGAGATTGATTATTATTGGCAATATAGTATCAGAAAAAAGATTGAGATGTCAATCTAAAATGGCAAATTTTGGATTGGGATTGTTTATTGGCAGCGGCTGTTAGTAATCTTCCAACTGAGTTGAAAGATCCTTCGCATCAGCCTTTGAAAACTCTGTTCTGTATTCAAATCCTTATTACATTCTTATTATAACTGCCATCATCATCATTATACTAGAATAGGTTGCTTTACTCCTAGGGTGACATATTATTTTTATTCTCACATAGCTTAAAAATCCTAAGGTTAAACAAATAAAGTAATATGCCCTCAGATGATCAAACTTTTACGTTGCATTAAGTCTGAAAAGATCCATTAATTTAAACTCCGTGTTGACTGGATTTGTTAGAAACTTTAGATATCTGAATAAGGCACCTCATACAGCAAATAATCTGTAAATTTCAAAGAAAATTATTATTAGAATCAATACTTAGGAGAAGAGAGAAGATATTTTTTAATAATATAAGAGGATTTACTAAAGACCCTGCTATGTATTATTTTTTGTAAACATATTATATTATTTTGGATCAGTGGTGTACCAAAAATACCACTATATAATATTATGGTTACCAAACATGATTGAATTATGTTTATAAATAACAACATCAAGTTCATAATATTTTTCACTATGGATGTCAGGATCTTCGATCAAATATACACTAGATACACAGTTCCCTGTAAAAGTTCTGTTAAAAAGTGGCACCGATGCATGACATGAAAAAAAGTAAAAAAAAGATCACATGTTCCAAATATATTAACACAAATTCCACCTTATTCCTGGAGCTTAAAGTAGCTTTTCACATAATATTGTCTAAAGTTCTGCGACGTTTTAGAAGCAACGGTCGGTGCGTGACTGAAGGCGAAAGAGTGCTTAAAGCACTCTTTTTTGGTGCCATTTTCTAAGCGCTCATGTTGTATCTAGTGTATATTTGATCGAAGGTCAAGATGGAAAGATCTTTGCTTAATTTTACATTGTGAGAGCAGTTAGATTTTTTCAATGTATAATATAATCATAGAAGATTACCACATAAATAAATTATTTAATTATTAAACATCTAAGAACAATGATTTTTTTTTATTTCTAATAATCACATTTCAATAAATGGTTATAGTAAATGCAATTATGTTTGGTTTTTATTATAAAAAATATTATACAAAAAGTAAATTTATTATAACTACGTACTTAATACCTTAGAGTTTCTACATTACAGAAAGTAGAACTGCTGTTAATATTTTATGATGTACAAAATATCATTTAGCTAATTTTCATTACAAAACCAGTCTTATCAGAAAGTACAATGCTTAACAAGTTGGAAATAACCATAAATATAACAGAGATGTACGAGATTCAAGACATTATTATTATTCCAATAATATCTTAAGTAAGTATCCTGGGTTCATTTTTTCATGTTTGTCCTGGTAACACCTACGCCTACTTCTGGGAAAAAGGTGTAAGTTTGTGTGTATAGTTAAGTTCATCTTGTCAAAGCTTTAGGATGTTAGTGGCAATGCACCCACAAAATATTTTTCCTAAGGGATGTCTGTATGTGATTGGAATTTTGGTAAATATAGGTATTGTTTTTTATTAATTGTAGATTTATGACTGTCAAACTGCTGTTTATGCTCTTCAGAGATGTCCTTTTTTATATTTTTTATAATACATACTATACAATCCAATGTGAAGAGTTTAGATATATGTTATGAGACATTGGCATTACATAATACACTATTGTTAATTTAGTTTTCCAATAACCACAATAATTAATGCTGCTGGTTATACTTATAATCTAAAATATTATGAGCTAATACATTATACTATGGGCTAAAATTACATTCACATGATATATTAAGAGTTAACACATTATATTATGGACTTACATTACACTTATTGTAAGTAGTAGCAATTCAAGCAATAATAGCACCTCTTAGTGCTGTTTCTATGGAACCTTTGATGTTCTAATTGTGTTACACAAGAACTAGTAGTGCTTTATACCCCTATGCCAGATCTAGATTTATTGAAATAGCAAAACGTAATTCAAAATTTACAAAATAATATATAATATCAATAGACTTTCTTATAACAATACCAAAGATCAGGCAGATACAATTGTATTTTTTTATACACTAGCGGTCGGGCCCGCCCGGGTGCATACACGTTTTAAAATGGCGGTCAAAATGTTTAATTCTGACTATCAGTTTAGAATATCGACCAATCGGACCACGAAAACGAACAAAATTTCCTCGTATTTGCTAGAAATATCACTACTGCTTTCCTCCTATAGGTCATAGCGTGATGATATATAGCCTATAGCCTTCCTCGATAAATGGACTACCCAACACTGAAAGAATCATTCAAATCGGACCAGTAGTTCCAGAGATTAGCGCGTTCAAACAAACAAACTCTGCAGCTTTATAATATTAGTATAGATAATTTTGCCACCTTCAACATGTTATGCAACTCATATTAAGTCACTGGCCAGAAAGACCAAGTAGAATGAACTAAAAATATCTTTTTAATCATTTAGCATACTTCTCAGTGCATTGTTTAGCATTTTCTTTAAACTTATCTATATTGTATTTATATTCATTGGCCTCGTCCACCATGAGGGGGTCATCTGGGTTTGGGTTCGCCAGGAGTGTCTGCAACGAGACCATGAGGGTTTCCAGAGTCATTGTAGGAGACCAAGTACCTTTTGGAGGCATTTTCAGCATGTCCATGCATATTCGACCTTCTGAAATTAGTATTGAACAGGAATTACAATGTACACCAAAATGAAAGGTGCATACAAAATACTTAAAAACTAAAGGCATGGTTGCAATAGGCGGCCTTATCGCTAGCTGTGATCTCTTCCAGGCAACCTTTGGATGGACTGGATTATTGTGAAATTGTAATATAGGGTAGTACAAATAGTGAGAGAATAACAATAATAATAAATATTAATACAATACTTGGAAGTGGATAATTTATTTAAGTAAATCTTGGGTTTCATTCCAAGATAAGTTTATTATTTTCTATGTGATTTTGTTTAGATAAGTCTTACATGAGTTAGGACAGGAATTTGTGCCTGACTCCCTGATTTGTTTGAATCAATCACTTTTGAACTAGAACTTTTTTAAGCACAAAATGGTATTAATTTACAAACTTACCATTATCTATGTTCGGGTGATACACCCGCGTCGTGAATTTCACAAGGGGCGGTTCGAACGGATATTTTTCAGGTATCGTAACAACCAATTTGAATGTCCCACCTTCGTAAGGGGTTCCTTTTGGTCCTTGAAGAGTAACGAGTAATATATCGAAAACATCGTCTTTTTGAGGGTGACAAGTAATCCCCCAAGGCGGTTTTGTCTCAAAATTCTTAACCTCTCTGGAGAGACGTGCATTTCTTGCACTGGACGACATATTTTATATATTTGTTAACAATAACTGCATGAATCAATAGGAATTATCGCGCTTATTTTGGCTTGTGAGTTTTGACGTTTTTCAAATAAACAGGATTTGCGTTCCAGTACTAACTTATGTAATTTTCAGCTTTTTAAGAAGCAGACAACCATTTTTGTACTCCAGTATTAAATAATCAGGAGACAAATTACGGATTAAAGGTAATAACCACGTTAAAATGTCGCATTTTGTTTATTTAGAATATGAAGACACGTACTTTATAAAACATAAAATTGTGTAAGTAATATGTTTTAGAACGTTCAATGAAATGTCAATTAACTATTCAAGCGCCACCTGATGCGAGAAAAGTTTTTAGTTTTCACATCTGACGAAGGAAATGAATTAATGTGCTAAAGGTTAAATACACGTTTATCAGTTATTTCGCGATTTTTCTGTATAATTTCTCGAGCACATTCTTAATTTATTGACCTATAATTCGTCTTAGTTGAATACGTAAAGTTTTCAATCGTAATATTTAAGTGAATTAGTATTTTAATCAATTTGGGTAGTGAGCTCTAGAGAAATCCTTCAATACTGCACATAATAGGTAAGTAAAAAATATTTTCTGTATAACTGCACACGAAATAAATGGTTAATTACACGAAGCGTGTTATTTGACCTCGAATAGTGAGGTTTTGTGTCAAAAAATCAATGAAAGAGAGTTTTTAAAATCGATATTTTACAGCCATCGGGGATGCATTGTTTACCTCGTCATATGTGATGTTTTATCGATTTTGCGGGAGGTTTTATTTTAGCAGCGGATTATGTAGCGACGATGGTTTAAGTAATACGATAGGATGTGAGTGCGAACTTACTCGCTGTACCTATAAGTCAATTGTTATGAGTTGGTTGATTGCACTTCCGACAGCCGGCGATTGTCGGCGTTTTCGAAGAAACTCGTCGTCAATTTAATAATATGCTGTCACTGAGAATAATTCCCCAAACATATATTAATAGAAACATTTTCTAATAGGAATGCAATTGGTAATGTGGGCCAACAAAAGAATATCACCATTTTGCTAATTAAATTATGCAATGCTGTGATTATTTCATAGTTCCTTCACCATAAAAATATAAGCATATTTACAGCATGGAGTGATTTGAATGAAATCATAATGCTAATTCCTCTAAATTGGTCTATGATCTTTGTTCTGAAGAACATTAAAAGAGATAACTTGTTGATGAGGGACAAGATAGGTATTATCTTGTTTCTCAATAAATTAAAATGAAAATAATTTATTGATTTCATTACAATGTGCAACATAATTTAGATTTGGTTTTTAAAGCGTTTTCACTAGAGAAGAACCAGCATGAAAATCTAGTGTTGCTTTTTTCAAAACCATTTTACAATATGGTCATTATTACAATAACTACAAGTTGGTTTTAATTAGGATCTTTAGTTAAATTATCATATTAAAATATAAGCCTGGTAAATAATATATCATCTCATATTCAAAATTCTAATCAAATAATGTTATTTTAAATAATCTCATATGTGAGAGGCCATCTGGGTAGGTACCACCACAATGTCTATTTCTCCCGTGAAACAACACTGCGTAAATGCACTGTTGTGTTTCGGATTGAAGGACATTGTAGCCAGAGTAACTACTGGACATATTGAGACTTAACATCTTATGCCTCAGGATGGCGAGCGCAGTGGAATGTTGCTACTGTTTATGAGCGGTCGTATCGCTTACCATCAGGCGAACGGCTTGCTTGTCTCGTCATTCATTGCAATAAAAAAAATAAAAAAATGAAAAAAATAATTTTGCACTGGCATTGGTATTTACATTTTATACAGTTTTAATTATTTTACATAATTTAATAATTCATGTTTTTTGATGATGGGTTTGAAATTGAGAATTTTATTCAACATGTTTTAATTAATTTACTGCTCTTTAAATCCCTATTAATATGTTTGACCAAGGCAATGTATAAAAATGCATTTAAGTAAGTGTTAATTGGGAAAATGAAATATTTATAAGTTAACATAAACTTCCTTAAATAACTATTTTAAAGTTCGTCTAGTTATATAAAAGATTCACCAAGTCTTAAGAGCGTATACACCTTGCGCGCAAAGTCAACTATAGGTATTTCTTTGTTAATTTCACGCACACATAAACGACCAAAGCTGTGTGCGTAGAGCTGCCGCGTCGGCTCACTATACAATCGGCTCAAACAACTTTGATCCGTGCGCTTCAAATATTCAATTGAAATGTAACTGTAATATAATATCATAAAAATATTTTATTTGCATTATAAGTAGACAAATATTACTGTGCAAGCAAAGAATAATACAAATTTTGGATACTAATCATATTTTCGTTATTATTACATTGTTAAGTTGCATTCAAATCAGTGTTCAATCAGTATACACTACGGACGTTTTATTAATCATTTCGTGTTCGAACACATAAATAGTGTTAGGGGCCTTACAACCCCTTACAATTACGAAATATATTTAATTTTATATTACAATACATAACATAATTAAGCCTCGGAATTACATCCCATTATATTACCTGAAATATAATTTATACTCACTACAAAATCATTGTAGGTAATAAAAATAATTAAATATTTTACTACCAAAGTACTAAGATGTGGTAATCGCATTCCGCGCGTGGCTATTTTTACTACGCGCGGCATAATCGACTGCAGCCAGGCCGGAGCGACGAGCGATACGTCCTCCCTCTAGAAGGCCTTGCGGCGGTCTGATTTGATCCACGTCGGACAGCGTGTTTTATAGTGGTTTTTAAAATATTTGTAGATAACATGAAAATTAATTTTGTTGAAATATAAAAATGGTAATTTATTGATAAGATGTTCTTCTATTGTAATATGCAATTGCTATAAAAATTATGTACGATAAGTTGGTGAAAAAAAATATGTTCTTGACGAGAGTTTCTGAATAATTTCGCATTGTTTAAATTTTTATTTTTCAGGAACTAAACACAAAAAGATTATTTTTCTCAGCAAAATCCCTCCATAAGGGTCTTATTAGTCTGATAATATTTTTATTTTCATCTTATATTTAGTGGTTTCGGATATCTTAAGCTTCTAAATTGCCATTTAAAGCCTAAATAACGAAACTTGTGTTCAGTAATCCGTATAGTACTCACAAATTATCCATCAATCTATAATGTTTTCCACCAAAATCCCTAGATGACAACCTTTTCTAAAATTAGTTATAATTATTTTTCCTTTAAATTGTTTATTGGTGGCTATTAACTCATTTGAAAAGTCCTGTTTTTAAGCCAAAAAGCGCGTGCAGGGTATAAACGCTCTTAACGACAAACATTGTTTTGTAATCAGTGTTCATTTAAAACTTGAACCTTTAAATGGTTTATCTTAGTTTTTAAGTTCTAATATGTTTGGGATCATAGATTTGGATTTATCACAGTTTGGGTCAGTAACATATCTTTAATCATTTTTTTTAGCAATGTATTCTATATCTGTATCAGCCCATATATAGTGTGATTGAGAGTGGTAAGGCGAAATAGTCCAACAGGCTGGCCTAATAACCTGCATTAGGCCAGCCTGTGTGGTAGCCAGAGTAACTACTGGACATATTGAGACTTAACAACTTTTGTCTCAGGATGATGAGTGCCGTAGAATGCCAAGCATTACTTTGTAATTCAAGGTGTTGTGGTTTTGCTGCTACTATGCATGAGCAGTTGAATCACTTACCATCAGGCGAACAGCACAGTCGCCTCACCATTCATGGCAATAAAAAAAAATTGCAATAATTCCGAATTATTAGTTCTATAAAGTACCTATGTAATTCTAAATATTAAAATAATAGACATCAATACTGCCCTACCATACTTTGACAAAGAAAATAATATTTCAAAGATCAGTGCACTAACGACTTTTTAAATAGGTACCTATTTTGCCGCCATTAATAGTATCTGCAAAGTATTTCAATATTTTTTCAAAACAGCATTGACGCACGTCCACTTTCGTGCCAAAAAGGCAAGCAATTGCAAATTAGATATGTCATATACAACATGTAACAGATTTAAATGTAAAAGCGGAAAGTAGTACGTTCAGAATCAGCTACTGAACCGATATTAACATTTTTTTGGTAGGTATTTTTTTTCAAAATAATTATTTAAGACCAAGTAAATTACAGACACTCTTTCATTTAGTACTCCGAACAAACGAAATTGAAACGTAACTTCAGGACATAAGATCATTTTTAAATGAATCACTAAACGAATACTCTAATAATTAAATCATGAACAAAAATGAACTTTATGTCGATAGTCATAAAGTTTATTTAAGCAATCTATCATTAATCAAACGCACACAACGATAGGCCTGAATAAACGTAATAAGCTACCAAAATAAATAACTATCATATTCTCTTTTCCGCACATTTAACTACAACTAGATAGAGCAGGATGCAGCTATTGTTTAATGCAATTTGATCCATCGGACAAACGACGCGACGGCGCGCGCGGCGGTACATCAAAAGGTTATAGGGATGCGCCGCGAAAAAAAATTACTCCCGGGATTTGCAAGACCGGGCGATCCAAATCCCGCGCAATACATGCACTTAAATGAAACAAATTAAATTGTAACAAAATCACTATGAAAAGAAACAACAAGTAGGTATTTCTATGAAAAATAATTTCGCGGAACGTTTAAATGGTGATAAATTCGGTTTATAATTTTGCTACAATGTATGCGGAATCCCGGTGTGTCGGATATCCCGTTATTGCAATCCCTAAATGGGCATTGGGCACCGACATTGTGAAAAAAATCTAGTCGTGCACCGCAGTTATCTGTGTCTACTTGTGTTTAAGTGTTAAGTAGATATTTCGACAACTTTCGCGCGCGATGTCTTTTCGGTATTCGAATATTGAATACACTGAAATGGTGAGAACTTCCGCACTCTGTGGTGATAATGTATCATTGGCATGCAGGACATTTAAAAACAGGCAAGGCACCAGTGTAGTGTCCGACAGTATCTCGATGCTGAGTTCGGAGAGCGCTGGATAGGTCGCGGCGAACCTGTGCAATGGCCTCCTAGGTCACCTGACTTGACGCCTCTTGACTTTTTTTTGTGGGGACGTAATAAATCTCTATCGGTATACTTCAGTGAAAGTACTAATGTGGAGGAACTAAAAAGTAGAATAGTGGTAGCCTTCCTAAAAGTGAAAAGTGACACTGAAGTTTTACATAAATTACGTGAACAATTACGCAAATGTGCATCAAACTGTATCAAGGTGGTGGACATTTCGAACATATTTTAAAAAGAAATCGCCACATGAGTGCCATGTAACACGTAAGTTAATTTTTTTGTATTTTTTGTGTTGTGATTCCCAATCTAGTCTTCGTTGTTAGATATTGCGTTATCTTATTCATTAGTAATGCAAAATAAATGACGCCCGTATCCTGCCGGCCTGTAGGAACTAAGTTTAGCGGAAGTGAAATTAATAATATTTTATAGCCGATTCATGCAAAATATTGTCTTATGTTGAGTTCGTACGCATTATATCTTGTAAGTAAAATATTTAGATTTTATAGTCAATACACAAATGTTATGCTTACATATTAAATTAATAATAATTTGTTTACCAAGCCACCAAGTAATCGGTTACATACGTAATTTGTATTTCGTTTATTGTCAGCTGTTTCTGCCGGCGGCGCGGCGCAGCGTTCGGCGTTAGGTACTCGTGTGAATGGGTCTTGTGTACATGTGTGCGTGTCCGCGAGCGTGTGTAGTAGTGCACTCTTATTTGTAACTCGTAAGGTAACCATGTTAAGTGCCTACATTTGGTATAACTAAAATCATAAATAAAAGATTTTGTAATTATGGTAGTACGATTTCAAAGCATAAACTATGATTGCAATAATATTTTAAAGTTGGGGTGTCTGAGGTTGTGAATTAATCCTGTTACACGTTGTATACGACAACTATTTAGCGTGTGAATCCTCTACAATTGAAAGTTTGACTGGGAGGGCTTAGGCCGTAGTCCACTGCGCCAGTAAGCCTATCATGGTTTACTGAATTTCACATAATATAGAAATTATATCAAAGATCAAATTACAAGTTGTGAATTATAGAAAAACCACCGCACCGTACTCGAGAATGAACGGAAATCGGTGTGATATCCTACTTCCTATTCATATTATAAAAACGAACTAATTTTGAATTTAGTTTTAGATAAGAAGTTATTTGATACCTAAATAGTTTTTAGAACTGGCTATGAATAAAACCGGGAGTGTAAAAAAACCTGGATTACAAATGTAAATTTAACCAGAACGCGTATAGACTGCAAGTTGCAAGTCATGCTCTAACGTTTATCTCGGCATCTGTTGTACCATATTGCGCAATAGACACGCTTTGATTATTATTGTGAACGCGTATCAAGGTTGAAGTTTTTGACCTTAGAAGGGGCTTAGGTTTTGTGGGAATTACTAGGACTAGAACGATGAAGGAAAACATCGTCAGGAAACCTGCATAGCATAGCGATTTGTAAGAATTTCTATGGTGTAAAGTCTGGGCCAGCGTGGTGGACTGTTTTGCCTAATCACTCTTAATCGAGCTTTGGATTGTAGAGGAGGCCTGTGCCCTGCAGTGGGACGTATATGGGTCGATACAGTAAGGTACAAGATACGAGATCGTTTGGGTACTGAAAAGCGACGCTTGCCCATAAACATAAAATAGTTATAAAAAATTGGAAGTAACAATTTTTCATGTTGGTTTTATTTTCAAACTCGCAGCCCGTCCCAGCCTCATGTACCGAATCTTTTTGATTCAAATCCACACCAAGTATATCTATGTTATTTTTAGTACAAACTCTTGTATACCTAAAATCAACGTTGCTAGCCGTCTATAATGTCTCAAATTAATGCTGGCGAAAAGATCGGCTAAATAAATATACCCAACAGTCACACACATAGTCCTGACCCCACACTAAGATCGGGTCTTGTGTCGTGGGTATCAGGAACTACGAGACACTTTTCGGTCTGATAAACACCAAGACCCGACAGAAATATTTGTGGGCTTCACAAACATTTGTCTCGGTGCGGAAATCGAACCCGCAGTGTCTCGTTTCACAGGCGGCGTCTAACCAACAGCGCCAAGGAGGCTGTCACGGAGGAGGAAATAAAAAATAAGTTCTTTACTGTTTCTTTCAGAACCGAACGACAAGCAAGCATAAACATTTAACAAGCATAAACCTGGGCTCTACATTTAAATTAACTGTGGAATAAATTATGAATAAATTATAAAGCGTTAGACAAATGTTTGTGCGGCCCACAAATATTTCTTTCGGGTTTGGGTGGTGAGACCGAAAAGTATTTCGTAGTTCCTGATACCCACGACACAAGACTCGACCTAAGTGAGGGTCAGGACTATGTATGTGACTATTGGTTTTTATTTATAATCAAACGATTTGTGCTAGCTAATGAAGTCCTATTTCCAAAAGGGTGAATGTCATCCAGACGCTCGTAAATGTTTCAAGTCATTTTGAAACTTTCATCAAAAGTCAAGTTTTTTTTTTTTTTTTTATGTTATAGGGGGCAACCGAGCATGCGGTTCACCTGATGGTAAGTGAACACCGCCGCCCATGGACATCTGCAACACCATAGGGCATGGAGATGCGTTGCCGGCCTTTGAGGTGGGAATACGCTCGTTTTTTGAAGGTCGCCAGGTCGTATCTGTCCGGGAATGATGCCGCTGGCAACAGGTTCCACAGATTTGTAGTACGTGGGAGAAAGTGCCGGGAAAAACGTACTGTAGTAGATTTCCAACCTCCAAGGTGATGTGGGTGGTATTTGGAGGTTTGTCGTGTTGTACGGTGGCGGAACTCTGCAGCAGGGATAAGTCCGAACAATTCTTGAGAACACTCCCCGTGGTACATGCGATAGAGAATGCAGAGCGAAGCTACATCTCTACGCAAAGCCAAAGGATCAAGCTGGTCGGAGAGAACCTGATCGTTGTAAGTTGTAAGTTGTACCACCTTATTCAAAAATAGGACAGGGGTAGGCAGAACGGTATTGTTTGTATACAAGTCTTGTTATTTGTTTTGATACGCAAGCAATATGCATGAAGAATCAGTGCGCGGAATTAACGCCTTAGGTTTCACTTGAATGGGGAATATCTATTTAGTCAATGCCGTGACGTCACTCCACGGGGAAAACCTTTCCATATTTACTTTGATAGAGTAATTAAGTAGGATAGTTTGATACAGGTACCTATTTAGAAAAAAAAATTAATTAAAATGTAATATAGAAATGGAGAATAATAAACAACATAGTTAATTTTTGTTTGTATGTATATGACAGGTACATCTTTTTTTTCTCACAATCTCTCTTTTACTTTTAAGATATTTAAAACTTTTAAGACCCCGTTTTCACAATTCCATTCACTCCAATCCATCCAAAGCTTGCCTGGAAGATATCGCCGACAGCGATAAGACTGGAAATATAGGTTAAGTATTTTTTTGTTATATTTTTCTCTTTTTGTTTTATACAATAAAATGTAATAAATATATTCCATGTTGTGAAGGAAGTGTCTTCCTTGCTATATTTCTCACAAAACATACCGAAGCAGTATAGTATTACTTAACATCACATCTCACGATACGACGATACAAAACATCTTGTGAAAGATTACACGAACAAATTCAAATATTATGAATATTGAGTTTAAACTTTCCCTAAAACTTATTTATTAAATAAAAAATAATTTTGCATTAATTTTTCGGGAGCTTTTCTACACGTGCAATGATGGAATAAATAGATGGTCAAATGACGCCACCACTTTTTATTGCCCAAGCAATAGTGTTCGCAGTCTCGATAGTCAAATGACGTCATTTATGCTATAAAGCATTGGCTGCTTATTGCGTCAGAAAATAGAATGGCGTGATGAAGATGAGACTGATAAATAAATACGATAGGCAATGATTAGATACGAGTAGGATCCACATGCGAAATTCATTTTCATTTGTCATGCGACCTACATAAAGCTATTGATACCTGAAATATCACTACCTAATTTTTCTATAATAGTCCGTTAAAGTTCGTCGAGAAGTCCATAAGCCCCACAAAAGGTCACAAAAGGCCATGCACCTATGTGATATGTCACGGCCTCTGTTATAACGCGGAATCGATATCGTACGAAGTTGCGCGGTTGCATAATTTTGGTCGTTTGCCAAGTTCAAAGACGTGCATTCGGAGAATAAAGGTGCACACCCACTACGCTTGTAGATACAGATCTAGCGTCGAAGATGGGAGTGTAGTTGGTGACGTGACTATAGGTGCTATTATTATTTCACATTGGTCCAGAAAACGAGTAGATTCTTCACCTGATAATAATAGATTTTCGGCGCCAATGAACATCTATAACATAATGGTTTCTTAGATTCACACGAATGTTACACATTGAAATAAAACTATTGTTTACGGATTGTTAGGCCATATTACATATAGTCCACCACGCTGGCCTAGTGCGGGTTGGCGGACTTACATACCATAGATTTTTTTACAAATCGCTATGGTATGCAGGTTTCCTCACGATGTTTTCCTTCATCGTTTTAGTGGCCTAACCACTCTCAATCGTACTCTCGATTGTAGAGTAGGCCCGTGCCCTGCAGTGGGACGAATATGGGCTGATACAGTTACGGATTGTATCGCGTATTGTCCGGACTATGTATGTAACTGTTGTCTGCTGGATGTATTTATTATTTATTTAATTTAATTTAAATGGGCCAATTGGACCGAGCTAGTTAGTACCTCTGTCACAGAATACTGACGAATTATTTGTTTTGATAATGACATGAAAAGTTCCGAAATATTTATAGTACTCTTTAAAATGACATGCAAAAATTCCAGCGATTCTGTGGGCGTAAAATTCTCTCTACTGAATGACAATATATTTTATATCCTCAATTAGCATACTATGGTGGGTAAGTGCAAATAATTCCCCATAATTTACTTCCTTCTATGAGTAATGTTTACAAACGGGAAGCATGTTAATGTAAACGCATGGCTACAGTAAATTATCCTGAAGCTGAAGTAACTAAAACATTGCGGTTGATAAATGACTTGGCAGCACTTCGTAACTCGATGCAATTGTATATTGCAAATGTCTGAGAAAAGATAAGTTTGTTAGCAGTATGATGATTAAATGTGACGTTGTTGAATTTGTTATTGTAGAGAGTACATACTTTTCTCCTATACTATAAACTAAAGGACGATGTACCGGAGAATTTCAAAGAATTCCCATGGCAAGTATCAGTCTGAAAATTAATCTAAATATTAAATATTCTAGCGTATTTATTCATAGTGTAAAATGATATTTTAGCCATCGAATGTTATGTCTCATTCAAAAGGCTTTTGGATTCAGTTCGAGCGACATGCGATAACTAAAATAGGTTTATGAACGTTATGAATAAAGCCGTTGATAAACGAAACAAATAAAACAAATTAATTATCGAAAGGAATAATTGCATTATTAGTCATATATGTGATAATTATGTATAATCTACTCAATAAAATGTATAACTGACTAATACCTATTACTTACATAATATTTTTCTCAAGATAGCAGCAACACCGTCTCCCTAAAGGGTAAGCAGAGATGCGTCTCTTATTGGTTACATCCATCGACACTTGGAAATGCTTATATCTAATCTAAGATGTGATAGGAGGCAAACCTGTCGCCATATTAGACAAATTTCTAACTCTGATCAAATTCGGTATTTTTAAATTGAAAATTCACAACAAATGTTGTGTTATGTTTTCCACGACCTGGGATTCGAAATTAGGACTTTATACCAGCACCATTGTAACCGGATATATCTGGCCCAAAAAATACTTACTATGACCGGTTCTTAATCACGTCCTCTGATTTCATTTTGATAGTAATGCCAGCAAAGTCCTCAGTGATGTAGAATTTGAACCCGCGACCTACCGTACGATAGCCGATCCATTGACTGAAGGCGTGGTGAGTTGTGACGTATATCAGATAATCCCATCACCAGGTGTCAATCGATTGATTAGCTTGATATCACTCAGCCGATAATGTGTAATCAGGTGTGGAAAAATTGTATACTACGAATTGCCTATCGATGTTATTAATTTTGGTGAGTGCAACCGATGTTTACTTGGAACATGGGTTTATCGCTTGGCTAGTACTTGATTAGCTCAACAGGAAAGCGGAATTAATTTCCAAAATACGAATTGATCTGGTTGCTGTTGAATTGTTCGTTTTTCCAATGAAAATAACCGTACCACATTGGATATCTTAGATAGATAATGTATGAGAAAAGAATCTGATAAGAATAAGAGAAGAATTTTAAATAGATATCCAATGTATCCATTAAATGGGGGTAATGTCCTTTAAAGAGTTTTTCTCCCGTCAGAGTTGTAACTACTGTTGTGTTAAGGTTTGAAGGACATTGTAGCCAGTAAAATACCAAGCATTGCTCTGTTTTCGTGGTGTTGCGTTGTTTTTTCCGACTGTATGACCGGTCGTTTCGTTTAATATCAGGCGAACGGCATGCACGTCATTTATTCCTATATGAAAAAAAGAGTAGGCAGTGGTGCCTTTAGCTTCATCCGCAGTTTATCTACCTTTTTCTCAAATTGTGGTGGAGGCGAGCCTATCACCATGTTGGGCGCCAATTGCATAATTTAATAATAATAATAATAAAAATTTATTTATTTCAAAAAATTTGATTCTAAGTTTATATGCTAAGCAAACACAATACAAAAAATAAAAATAAATACACAGATTCAAATTAAAGTTAAATTAAAAATATATCAGTATAATTGAGTCACAGTTTAAATTAAAATCTTTTAAAAAGTCTGCGGTATCGATCTTTGAATCGTGCCGAGGACCATGACTATCACAGATAGTGATAGTCATGATGAGTAGATATATGGGCTGATACAGAATGACTAGAACGAGTCATAAAAATGGTTGATTGGTTCAGATGAAAGAAAGAAAGAAAGAGAAATCACGATATCAATTTATCTTGTCACGGTTGACATAATTTTGACTGCCTTGCTGTAGTTGTTAAGAAGCCGGCTGGTATTAGCGTATTTCAATTTCTGGAATATTTATTTTGCGTCTATGTGTAATGAGTTAGTAAAGTCTCTCATTGTTTTCTACATCCAAGACATAAGATTCTTATAGTCAGGAATATGTAGACCGTTGTATGATTTATTTACTTAAAGTTGTTTAACGGGCAGAACCGCCAACAGTTTCTAGTATATATTATTCACATATTGATTTGATATCAATACCAACAACATATTCACATACTTGCCATGGATACCGAGCGACAAACAAAATGTTTCACAATGTTGGATCTATAAAAACTACGTGATCAATAACGATTGTACGTCTTTCTTTAACCTTCATTAAAATTTTATGTATCATTGTATTGATATCAAAGAAAGTTTATGGGTCATCGGTGTTGTTGGTACTGCTGCATTGTGTCGCGAGTTCTTTTTAATTGCAATGAATAGCGAGGCGAGAAGTTCATCGGTACGACTGCTGAATGTTCATGGACAGTAGCAAAACCAAACAACACCGTGAATTACAAAGCATTATTTGGCGTTGCACTGCGCCCGCTAGCCTCAAAATCACAAAATCTTGTCTCAGATTTTAAGTCTGAATATGTCCAGACTTTAGTGGTTACTCTATCTATAATATTCTTCAAACTGGATTACAACATCACACTGCTGTTCGGCGAGAGAAATAGACATCGCTGTGATAGGAAACCAACGGCCCCTCACATATGAGACCTACCACACTATTATTCATGCACACGGTTTTCCATATCCACAGAACATTTGATTCAAATCCTTCTGTAGAGTTACCCATTTGAATTGCTAGAATCTCATACTTCGCGTTAAAAAAAATAATTAATTGCCTGAAATTTTGAACGAGGAAACCCACAGATCCACTGTTATTCGTGCTCAAAACTAACAAATTACAGTAAAAGTAGGACTACTACTAATTTCGGGGGAATATTGCTTTCTTTTTATCGTTCTATCGTTATCCCGGACGGTTGTAAGGACTCCTTTGTAGGTGAATCTTTCCCATTAGACTCAGTCCTTAGCATATCTGGTTGTGGCACAATTTGTAGTAAAATCCAAGATCAGACTTGCGATGCAAGGACGTGAAATAAGCTAAATAATTCCTATACGCGCGATTCAAAACATCTTGCTGAAAGACTCAATAAAGAATATTTTCACTCAAAATACAATTGTGATACTACTAAGCTTTGGAATTCCATTCATGCTGAGTAAAATGAAAGCACGTTAACTTTATAAACAGACGATACAACATACAATTGATACATACTTCTGACTCTAATCATACCAATACTGCCCATGTGGAAACTACGGACATGGAACAAGATGGCAGAATAGTGAATACCGAATTCACAACAATCAGTGGTCTTATCTGAATTATCTGCAATTGTTTGTTAACGTGTTAATGAGAACAGATAAACTCTTGGGGCTATGCAAACATCAGTTGTGTCATGTGTGCCCGGTTTCGATCAAGCATGACTGTCGAGCGGCCAAATATAATCTAAAATTGGATTGATATAGAGCTAATCGTCAGGTCCATTGGTGTTGGTTAGGAATCTCAGATTTGGTTGACCAAAGAAAAATATTTTTTCTAGAATAATGGATGTTCATAGACGGATGAATGAGAATTTTTAGATGCATTGACTTAAGGGAATTCGGCTGTTTTCCCGACCATACGAAACGTGTTTGCAAAACTAATACTCTGCGTGTGTTTTCTATGACAATGGTATTTAGAATCAGCCTACTTAATATTTTCAAAGTTTTTATTATTGATCAATATAATCATTAGTTCTGGCTGGCATTTTCCTGACCTATACCAAAGTCCGGCTTCCTAAATTATGTCTGTCACTTTGCTCTCCAGCATCCTCAGTCATAACATTAACTCTCACATCTTTCTTTTGTTGAATAATGAGAAAATCAATTGGGCAACTAAATCTAAGCCAAGCATTCTCATGTGATTTATAAGATGTTTGGTATAACACGGACATCAGTGTAACGCTTAGTGTTATGTAAATCATAGCTCTTGTATTATCATAATAAGTAATGTAAACGCAGGTTGGCCTACATTGAAGCGCTGTTGGATGTTATTAGTATACTGGAGCTGTAGAGACTATCACGTTTAATAACTAGTCTTCAAGCCCTGTATGAGAATCGGTATCTGCCAGATAAATGTGAGGTAGCCAAGCGATGCGAGGATGAGTAGTAAAGTTTTGGAACGGTCTGCTATTTTTCTCTCAGTCGTACTTGATTGTAGAAGAGGCTCGTGCCATGCAGTGGGACGTATATGATATAGTACAGCACTGATATTTTCTGACAGAGTTCAATGAAAAATATCTGCTGTCGTTAGGACTTTTCCACCAGAGCTCATCGAGTCTAAACAACCAGTCATCTTGTTGATGGGTGGTTGCCTTGAACACCAATTATATTATAATGCACACCTCTGGTAGATGAAATACGAGAGGATAAAAGTTTGGTAATCAATTTACTAATACATTTTTCTCATCAGATCCACGCGTTCTAATTTAAAAACCCATAGCTTGGTGATCACTACCACTTCTTCCGAACGAAGAGGTTCGCCTATTCATCTTTTTGCCACACCGTGAAGATGTAGAACAGTATGTCTGGCTACGTATATGTGTCACGAGAGTACGATTGAGAGTGGTTAGGCCATATATTCCCACCACGCTAGTCTAGTGCGGGTTGGCGAACTTTACATCCTATATACTTAAATGTTTATTAATTTTTTTTAGAACAAATCGCTATGGTATACTTGTTTCTTCGTATGCCTCGTATATATTATTTTAGGCCTTTTCGACGAATTAAAACATTTATGTAGGCCGGAATATTTGTGTCAAATGGCAAGACATAATAATATAGTCTGTTGTATGCATAACAGGTGCAAAGCAGCCATTTTGTCGTGGTAATGTAAAAAGAAATATGTTCGGAATTGTTCATTCAATTCCGCAAGAGCCGTATCGAAATCAGTCCAGTTTTTTATTTAAAGAATTATTTTATCTAAATAGACGGAAGCAAACCAGGTTTTCCTAAGTAGAGCGCAGTTTTTTTTCCACATTCGATCTGTATTTTAGTTCCGACAACTTTTTATCTCTAATGTCTGTTATATGTAGTTAAATAGGCTGTCCGTCTGAGTAAAGTTCTTTTGTATTAATAGTGATACTTTTGAGAATATTGTAGGATTATTTGGAATTCAGTGTCGATTTTTAATGGAACGTTAAGAACTTGTAGTTACTATTTGACCGTAGTTTTTTTTTTTATCTCTGTAATGTCTATAAAACCCTAGTAGGTTTTAAAATGTTATATGGCCGCTACCACCTTAAAAAATACAATTTGTAACTTTGGAAATGAGATGAGTTTTTATAGTCAGTTAAGACTATGAAAGTGTTGGCTAGAATAATGTGACGTACTAAAAAAAACAGTTAAACTGATAACCTTAAATTACCTCTTCGGAGTCGGTTAAAAACTGACACCATGAATACAGAGCAATGCTTGGCATTCCACTGCGCTCGCCATCCTGAGACACAAGATGCCAAGTCTCAATATGTCCAGTAGTTGATCTGGCTACTATAATAGATTTGCTCGTAATAATATTAGAGGCTTAATAATGATAACTCCTTGTGGTTCCTCAAAAAATTCAAATGCTCACAACGCAACTACGATCTTGAAGTATTATTATTTGTAGACTTCAAATCATCACAAATAGGCAATAGAAAAATAGTGACCACTCATCATGAGATGAACCATTAGCTCGTTTTTTGGCTTGCCATAAGTCTAGCAATCAAAAATAGCTTTAGGGTTCAATGAGTCGGATCCGTAATGATGCAGCGGTCAATTGAAAAGACCTTGTAGTTTTTACGCCATTAATCAACTTGATTGCCGTATACGTGAATTATATTTTAAATATATATTATAGGTATCTATATAAAACATGATAAAGAATTGTCATTCACAAGTCATGCAAAAAGTACTGAATGGTTTTTTAAAATTTGGTTTATGATTTTTTGAATTTGCAATTGCGATAAGCGATTTGCAATAAGCGATATGATATGATGTAATTTTTTTTATTTACATAGTCAATAACAACTGCGTTTATCACATAAATGCTAATAAAGTCGCGGGCAAATTTTATGTTTATGTAAAAAAGAAATTAACTTGACAGCTAATCCGCTAAACAGCAGTGTAAATGCACTGTGTTTCGGTGTGAAGGACATTGTAGCCAGAGTAACTACTGGACGTATTGAAACTTAACATTATGTCTCAGGATGGCGAGCGCAGTGGAATGCCAAGCAGTCTTCTGCTATACAAGGTGTTGTTTGGTTTTCCAAGTCCATGAGCCACAGTTCATGAGCGGTCGTATCACTTCCATCTGGCGAAAGGCATGCTCGTCTCGTCATTCAATGAATTAAAAAATATACCCAAATAATGCTTACTACTATGCATACTTCGCGCGTAAGTGTCGAGATCGAAAAGTCTCTTGTAGTTCCTTGCCTGCGTGCGTTAAGTGCGTGGTGCCCACATAATCACGTTGGTCGCGGGTTTGAATCCCAGGGCACACCTCTGACTTTTCGGAGTCATGTGTGTATTGATAGTCAATCACCACGCACTAAAACGGTGAAGGAAAACATCGTGAGGAAACCTGCATACCATAGCGATTTATAAGAATTTCTATGGTATGTAAGTCCGCCAACCCGCACTAGACGCCAACTCCCACGACGCTGGTCGTGGACTATCTGGCCTAACCACTCTCAATCGCACTGTCGATTGTGGAGGAGGCCCGTGCCCTGCAGTGAGACGTATATGGGCTGATACAGCAGTTCCTTATACCCACGATTGAAGACTTGATCTTGTGTAGGAATATGTGTGTGATTATTGGATATAATTTATTACTTAGTAAAAGAAGTCGCGTGAAAACACTAGTGCCCAGAATTCCAATTGTCACGGTTTGTAGTGCCGACTCACCGAATTCATTGTCATAGGAAAGTATGACGGAGGTCAATACAGAAGGTCACGCGATTCTACTTAAATAATTAATTTTATGTAAACACGCCATGTTTTTAAGGTTATCAGGGTTTTATTGTTATTCCTTTTTATATTGTCCATCTTCTTAATTTCACTCCAGTCCATGCGGAACATAGGCCTCCCCCAAGAATCTCCACATGACCTGATGTATGTTTTTTTATTGCAATTAAGGGCGAGACGAGCATGCCGTTCGCCTGATGGTAAGCGATACGATGCTCATGAACAGTAGTACAACCAAACAACAGCTTGAATTCCAAAGCAATGCTTGATATTCCACTGCGCTCGCTATCCTGAGACATACGATGTTAAGTCTCAATATGTCCAGTAGTTACTCTGGCTACAATGTCCTTCAAACTGAAACACAACAGTGCATTTACACTACTGTTTGGCGGAAAAAATAGACATTGCGGTGGTACCTACCCAGGCGGTCTCTCACATATGAGGGACCTACCACCAGTAACTATCTGATGGTATTTATTTGTAGCGATACGGTGAAATTACTACAATATCGGATTGTAAATGCAATAAAGATAGATCGAGATACATCGATATGAGATAACTTTACAAGGTGTACGGACGACCCGGCTAAGGTTGCACGAAGTCAGGGGCGTGCACTCCTTGTAGGCAGAAATGCAGTGCTTTACTTGCCATTCACAGATATTTTATTATAACGTTCGTACGTTTTAGATGACTTTAATTTATAGTAAATAAATGAATAAACAAAATATAATAACTTAAAAACGCCTAATATTTTATAAATAGCACCTATTTGCAATCACGCAAACATTATGGTTGCCACGCGAAAAGCAAGAGGCGCTGCAAAGCAAATTAATGTACCTAATCAACCAAGTCATGCCGCCCCGTCCCGCATGACATTTGTTTGCATGTGTGTAGTAATTTTGGTGTCCGTGCACAGTCGCAAACGCACACACCCATGAATATTGAAAGCCGCGGCTCCTGCGGCAGGCCTCGGGAGTTCGGCAGTCGTCGGGAGTAATCGTAAATGTTCGTTGCCTATAATCCGAGTAAAATTAATAGGCTGGAATCTAATAAATCACCTATACACATTATGCATTTTTGGTTAGTAAGGTTTTATTTGTTTAAATAGAAATGTTTTGTGTTTCGCGGGGGCCATTTAGCTTTTTTATGAGTTTTTGCATTGTTTACTATTTTGTACTAGTATGTTTGTAAAAAAAAAATAGATTTCTTAACGGATTTTTCATTTTACAATTTGAAAGTGTGTACATTTAACAGTTTATTACTAAGTTTCGATATTAATTGTAGTCATTTGCTTTTACTAGTGTGTTTGTTTATTTTTTTAAATGTTATTTGATTGCGAGGTTTGTGTTAAAAATGTATGTTTATCAAATGAATGAATGAGGTGGCCGAAATCTTGCGTTTATTTACATCGGGATAGGTATAGTAATCTCAACTAACCGGAATCCTGAATATGTGAAAATTGAAAGCTGACTAGGTGAGTTTTTTTAATTTTACTTATTAGAATTTCTTCCGCCGCGACGATCGATCGCTGTTTTGTCTGCGTTGCCGTAGAAGATGGACATGAATAGTAGTACATCTAAGACTTGTTATGTTGGCATGGTTTCCGACTTAGAGATCCGTCGCGTGGCTGTGGCTATGCTAAAAAACTATAAAAGAAAAAGTTTTTGTGACCGAGTACTTCGCCGTATACCCAGTGTCATAATCCTGTGCACGCCGCTGCACGAAGTCGCAGGGTATAGGCCGTTTCCAACAGGTCGATGTGGAGATTCTTAAGGAGGTCTATGTTCAGCAGTGGACTTCCTACGGCTGAAGAGAGAGAAAGACAGACTGAGATATAACTTTATCTCTCGCCATTCTACAGAACATTGCCGGCCCGGATTTAAAAAAATAATAAATAAGAATTCCGGATTTAAAAAAATAATAAATTAGAAAGAATAAATTAAAAAAATAAATAGTATCGGTAATAAATATCGAAGATCCCGATACCGATAATGCTCAAAAGGAGAATTATTATTCATGGTATCGGTAAAAAATATCCAAGATATTTTTTCCTTATACCGATAGTGTATAAATTCATTATAGCATTTTTTATGGTTTATCCTTAAACGTTGTCCTGTTTTATCCCTGGTGGCAGGTTAATAGAAATAAAGCAATTTACAT
Source organism: Hyles vespertilio (assembly GCA_009982885.2). Classification (NCBI taxonomy): domain Eukaryota; kingdom Metazoa; phylum Arthropoda; class Insecta; order Lepidoptera; family Sphingidae; genus Hyles; species Hyles vespertilio. The sequence continues at coordinate 4,948,281 of CM042823.1, read as the reverse complement.
TTTACATTTTTTTTCACATAGCCGAAGACAAAAAATATATTTTATTGTACTGCAATTTCATTTCTTCGAGAACTCCGGGCCTGGGTCGCAATAAAATTTATATTTAATGAATATTTTTTTTAAAGTAGATTTCATCAAGAGACAAAAATCTTCCTACAGATACCATGTTACATAGAAATATGAATATTCTCCTTTTAGATATCATAATCTTTGTTAAAACCCAAAAAAAATGTACAAAATCAACTATCCTATTTTGCCGGCCCGTTATGCCTCGTCACGACCCCACCTTTGTCAATAGCACAGATAACTGATTCTCTGACATACCATTAGTTTAACAAACCAAGAGCGCCAGTCATGCTGTATAGCCAAAGTACCTATCATTGCGTCACGTATCACAGATAATGATAACACATACAAACACACATGATATCAGTATATGACGCGGATGTTTATAAACAGTAAAAGGTAATTGTATATTATGTTTATCTGGCACCGGAATATACTGGTACAATATGGGACCCTACTATATCAATCCGAAACGAAGTTCGAAACTTCGTGACGTTTTTCGTTTCGAAACCTACTCTGTAACACGAAATTCGAATCTTCGGATCGAAGAATGAATTATTCCAATATATCGTCAATACGAACATTAGGTAGGTAGGTTTCGAAACGAAAAACGTCACGAAGATTTGAATTTCGGATTTATATAGTAGGGCTCATGGCTATAACGGATCTAATAGAAAAAGTCATTGGCATAAATGTATGGACAGTGCGTAATGTGACCTACCACCATTTTATGTTTTTTTTTACATCTGTATTCTGTGCATGTACATCGTTTTTTTCGCTAGTATCAAATAAACAGCTTTAATTTTTTTATTTCTTTCTTTGATGTGAAATTCTTTCGCAGGTTGACACAAAAGTTTTATTTTAAACAGTATTTAATGGTTCCTGAAAAATTCCTATAAAATACAACAGCATCAAAATTGACTGTGAAATGACTGATATATTAATATTTTTATTGGAGTTTTGGGAACACTAGTTTTCTCTTTCGCCCACATGCAAATTATGGTAGATGACATCAACACGTGCATGTTTGATTATTTGCATCCTTTTCTTAATAAAAAAGGAGTCCTACCAATTTAAACTTACATTTTAAAAGTGTTTTTTTATGAAAGGGATTAAAAAAATCTTCGTTTTGTACATTAACATGTAAGGCGAAAGAGCATTGCTGGCATTTCAAAACGGGAGGCGAAGGAAGGAGGGAAACGGAAAAGAGTACAGAACCTTCAGCTACCTCTATTACTGAAACATGACAGAAAAGTCGTCAAGTTTTGGGTTCCGTATCAATGTTCCTATCATTTTATCTCCAGTTTCTTCGTTAATCCATATCACCTTATCGGAAATAATTCCACTGATTATTAAAATTCAGAATTAATTTAATTTTTTTATTTTTATTTTATCCTACAACGCAATTATATGTTTAGTCCAGAATTTAACACACTAGAATGAGTTTACCGAAGAAATATGTAGCTTAGAGAAAGGTTATGATTTTTTTAACCTTTATCATCCCAGTGTTGATGCTGGTCAAAGGTCTTCAAATTGCGGTTCTGGTTCTGCTATAGGCTGGAAGGCATCCAGACCAGATCCAGATCCTCACGCCATTGTTTTCTAGCCTTCCACTATCAGGTACCAATGGGTCTCTTTTTTAGACGTTGTGTAGTCGAGATAATTATTTCGACCTGTACAATGTACATTGATTACGAAATGTCCCAAGTAAGGGTATACCTATTACGATGGCTACTATTTAGGAGAATAACAATATCCTACCACCGGAAAATTATTTATGAATTTGATACATATGGTCAATTATTTACGTTTAAATAGCTTGAGTAAATTGACAATGTTTCCTATTAACATGACATAAATGACCTTTCCTGTTCAGATGTTTTTAATGACAAGACAATGTGGCTACGTCTGATGTCAAGTGTAATCCAGATATGGTGTTGATTGACATGAGATGGTAATCTCTTGACAGTCCACGCAATTATGTCGAGTCTATTGTATCTGGTTATAAAAATAATGAAGCCTCAAAGATTAAAGAGGTTGTCAGTTGACAAGTGGATAAATATGAAAGGGGAATATGTAAGGGGATAAGGCATCCTTACGCATGCAATAATCGAAACGGCAAAGTTGTTTCTCCATTTTTTTTTATTCCAATAAATGGCGAGATTAGCTTGCCATTCGCCTGATGGTAAGCGATGCGGCCGCTCATGGATAGTACCAAGAATTACAAAGCAATGCTTGGTATTCCACTGCGTTCGCCATCCTGAGACAAAATGTTAGCTCAATATGTCCAGTAGTTACTACTACAATGTCTTTTAAATCGGATCATATCAGTGCATTTACACTGCTGTTTGGCGGGAGAATTATATCGATATGGTATCAATACTATTCCCGTTAAGCCGACTCATCCATACTTTTGCCTCAATTGGTGATAATGCATAATGCAGTAAAAAAACACCACAATAGAATAATCTTAACACGTTCACACTCGACAAGTGATGTACAATAGCTTAAACTCAATACACAAGCATTAATTATTTCAATTGAAACATTATAGCGTCGGCGTGCCGGTTCAGTCTTTAGTCCGCGCTCGATCGTCGAGGAGAACGCACGCGCGCTCCGAATCAGCGTTCATATATTTATTTCGCGGGATTTTGTGTTGTGTTTGTGATTTTAATTTGTGCATTATTCCAAGGTATTTATTAAGTTTTTGTTATTATATACTTTAAATATAATCATGTAAATTTAGTGTTTAAAATTCAAGATGCTTTATTTTAATTGTAATGTGAAGTATAAATTATTTAAATGATTCGGAGGTGATACGTGTAACCGAATAGTTAATTTTTGGTTAAAATAATGCTTTGTGTACTGTTTTATGTGTTTTAAGTTTTTCAGTTTTAATTAAATTATATAAATCAGTTTAAAATGTTTAACGTAACTGTATCAGTGCATACTAAAGTTTGTAGCAGAATTATGTTAATTTTTATAACCTTTTCTACAACATTGACGCGTCATTAAAAAATATAATTTCGTAGATAACTGTTATAAAATGTTATGCAATTGTTATGCTCTTGAATGAATCGAAAACAAAAAGGAGAAAAGCAAATATGTAAATGTAGAGTCCTTTACTTCTAGAATTTGTGTTTTCTGTCTGAGTTTTCAGCCGTAAAAAATATATCAACCGGTTAAAGACAACTTAAGGTTATAAAATCCTCCGAAAATCCGGGTAAAGGGTGTTTGACCGCAAATATCCTAGTTAGAGATACATTTAACAATGTAATGGAGAAGTAGATAATATTACGCTCATTGCATAAGAAATACATAATGTGCTTACAAATGTTTATTATTGTAATGAGTTTACACACTCAAGCACTTTTATAATTCAATAAAGATTTTACTATCTTACATTGTTAAATAAACAATAAGTAATAAGGTTATTTTTATTATGAAATATTTTATGCAAATTTACTTTAAAGCTATACATTGCAAGGGTTTGCCTATTCGGTTTTTAATTGTTTCCGGTACTACCCTATGTAAATAAATAATCGTATGATAAACTTCACCAAAAGTCAAACTTCAGGCAACTTGCACTAGGCCAGAGTGGTAGAATATATGGCCTAACCATCCGTGCCCCTGCAGTGGGACATATACCGGCTGATATAGATACAAACTTCACTGCTATAGGGCCAAAGTGTGTTAATTACTGCTGTTTATTTATGTACTCTACAATCGTACTCTCGATTGTAGAGTAGGCCCGTGCCCTGCAGTGGGACGTATATGGGCTGATACAGATTTATGTACATAAAATTATGTTTTAAATTGGTGTATTTTACATACATTTTCCACTAACCTATAATCGTGCATGCGAAAGAGGTGTCAGACTCAATGTGTATGGACTTAGCGTAATATAGCCTTTGCCAATGATAATGGGACCAAAAATTTACATAAAATGTATGTAATAATTATTATCCTTTACACAAAGCATGTAGCAAGTGTAGTGTCGAAAGACCACACAAGGTTGTAGGAAGTCATCAAGTCACACAGGTCACTTTAGGTCTTTAGAGATCCTTTGTAGAGGCCTATATCGATGGCGAAGTACCAATGCATCCTAACTGTCATTTTCTAACCCATCTATGGCAATACCTCTTATCTAACCGAATACCTACTACACTATCATAAAATACACGAATACAATATAACTATAGTAAATATGTTAACTACTTTTAAACTTAGCAAAATTTAACCTTTGTTCAGTTTGAAATGAAAATATTTATTGAATCCATAAAATGTCATACATTATTTAGATTCAGTCACTTTTTTTCCACTACCACCGGTTCACAAGGCTGTTTTCGCCAGAGAAACTCTACCGTTGCTCATTTCAAAATAAAATTGTGTAAAATGACTGTGAGTTAGGTGTTATTGGCACATCGCAGTCGATATTTAACATAAAACTATTAAAATATAAACTAGTCCTAAACGTGTTATCGATCATTCTAACTAATTAGCATCATTTTACAATATTTGTGCTATTTTTATCGCAAATATTATCGTATGTTATGACGAATAAATATTGTTTGATTAAAGCGTGTGTAACACGTGGTAGGCTTTTTACAAACTTTCTAATGATATAGGGCTTATCAGTTTAGATTTAATCAAAGTTAAGCTTTCAGAGAAGATTTGATAGAGTACTGTTTATGTAGGAGATAAAAATGTTAGATTTTTTGACATGCGTTTTTCAATTTAATTTTTATTCCTGAATATTTTAAATATACCTTTGTAAATTTTATATCGATGCTAATGAAAACAAAAACGAGTTTTTGTGGATGGTTGATACGTACTAATTCAACATTAGACAAATATTAAATAATTCACTAGTCACATAAGAAGAATAAAAAAAGGGCGATTAATAAATTATACAGCATACTTGGTTATGTAAATCTATATGTATTAGCCCTTATAGGTCAGCGTGGTGGACGATATGGCCTAAGCCCATCAATCGTATACGATTGTAGAGGAGGCCCGTGCTCTGCATTGGGACGCATATGAGCTGATACAGATACAGATCCTTGAGAAATAAGTTTCAATGATAAGAAACTCAATTTACAATAAGACGCAGTACCTTATCGTACAAATTTCATAATGATAATGCAATACTATTAGTCATTATTAGTACTCAAGATTATGTACAAGAGTCTTGACCTGATATTGGAGGGGGTAACAGGACTGGATTTTCATGTAGAAACTTGTCAAAGACTTGCAACCAGGCAGAAGCGTTTCCTTTATGTATGCAGTACGTCAACAAACAGATATAGAAGTATTTTTTCAATGAATAGCGAAACGATCATGCCATTTGTCTGATAGTAAGCGATACGACCGCTCATGGACAGTAGCAAGACCAAACAACACCATGAATTACCTTGCAATGCTTTGCTTTCTACTGCGCTCGGTATCCTGAGTCATAAGATGTTAAGTCTCAACATGTCTAGTAGTTACTCTGGCTACAATGTCCTTCAATCCAAAAAACAACAGTGCATTTAAACTGCTGTTTGGCAGGAGAAATAGACATTGCGGTGGTACCCACCCAGGCGGTCTCTCACATGTGAGAGACCTACCACCAGTACCCACTTCTAAAAATCAATACTATTCTTTATGAAAGTTATCATTCACTTCGAACTCAGTCTAAGGTTACAATGTACGATTGAGGATTCAGACATTTTGTAAAGTATTTAAGCATATTTTGAAAGTTTTACCGTACGACGTTGGAACATTCGTCGACGTGTCGGACTATAGAGTAACCCCCATATATTTCTATCAGGCCATAGACGCCTCAGTGCAGAAAAAAGGCTTTCTCTACAATCAAGAGCACGATTGAGAGAGGACAGGCCATGTAGTCCACCACGCCGGCTTAGTGCGTTTTTGCGGACTTTACATACATAAGATAAAAATTCTAATCGCCAGAAAATCCTTATATAAAGACGAAATTGCCAATAATCTATTTGACAATGGAAAATCCCATACATTCGATAACAATGGGGTAATAGATATCTATTACTTATCGGTTATAAAAATCCATAATATATACAGTTAAATTATTATCAACTAGCTGTGCCCGCGACTTCGTCTGCGTGGAATTTAACAAAAAAGTCGATTAGTTTATTTAGTTTTTTTTGTTTTTTGCATTTTTATTTTAATTATCAACCTTTGTAACGAAACCATACCGCGATCTAATTCTACGGTGGCGCCATCTCTTAGCGAGCGGTGGTAAACTGCCATTACACATTTATTTTCAGTTTTTTGTATTAGCTTTATTGAAAAATTTCTTTATATACAATATTTTGTAAATGATATTGATTCGTTGGTGGGAGAAGTGGTGGGAGGCGCCCGACGTGACGGCCCAGTGGTGGCATGCGCGTGAGCTGCGCGCGGGCATTGCAACATTACTTTATTTTTCTAAAATAAATGTAGCCTAAGTTACTCCTTGTTATATCAGCTACCTGACAAAAAAAGTCCCGTCAAAATCGGTCCAGCCATTTCAGAGATTAGCCGGAACAAACAGACAGACAGACAAAAAATTTTTAAATATCATTTTCGGCACTGGTATCGTGTATATAACGATATGTAGTTGGATTTTTTTTATTTTCATTTCTAAAACAGACACTTCAATTTTATTTATATGTATAGATTACGTTTTTATATCCGTATTGTATTGTAAAACGGTGAAGGAAAACATCGTGAGGAAACCTGCATATCATAGCGGTTTATAAGAATTTCTATGGTATGTAAGTCCGCCAACCCGCACTAGGCCAGCGTGGTGGACCATATGGCTTAACCACTCTCAATCGTACTGTCGATTGTAGAGTAGGCCCGTGCCCTGCAGTGGGACGTATGTGGGCTGATGCTGATGATAATTTATAGATATCATAGGACAGTTGAAATTATATTTTAATAAATAAATAAAGCGAATGCATTTGCATTTCAACAGAAATGTTTTTCATCACATTTTCTACGAACTTAGTCTATGGTTACGACGTACGATAGAGGATTCCAATATGTTGTGGACTATCTAGGCATATTAGTGAAGTTCTACGTATGGCGTCCGAACATTCGAAGTTCTTATCCATTTATAAAGTAACGCCCCAGTTTGAGCAAATAAGACAAAAAAAATTATAGCTAAAATAGGTTTTAATACTGTGTAATAAGGCCGCAAGTATTTTATGATGAATCAAAACTAACCAGCTTTTGCTTCCCTATCACCCAGACCAGAAACAAATAATATGTTTTACAAATATATCAATCTGTCTGTATCTGTATCAGCCCATATACGTCCCACTGCAGGGCACGGGCCTACTCTACCGAAATATATCAATACTAAACATTAAATAACTACCAATACGCACATCCATGACAATTTAAAAATAGCATTTCATTATGATTATATGCATGACGTCACATCAGATTATTCTATTCATCGCCTATGACGTCATGGCGTTCGCCATTAGCGCGGTTATATCAAAGTACATACATATGTGTTCCAAAGACGGCAGAGATAGAATAATACATACGAATCTAGGGCCCTACTCTATAAATCCGAAACGAAGTTCGAAACTTCGGACGATCGAAGTTTATATACGATACGAATGTACAGTCAGCGACATAAGTCGCTACACATTTACGAGATTTGGAATTGTCTTATCATCCAAAATAATAATTATTTTCAATATCGTATGGCACATCTCGGCATAGATGACTTTACTTGGTTATATTTTACGACTACAGAGCAGTACGTACAAATTTTAATTCATAAAAAGCTTATCAAAAAATGTGAAGTGTTCAACGACTTATGTCGCTGACTGTACTTTCGATTGTAGAGGAGGCCCGTGCCCTGTAGTGGGATGTATACATACTAATGCAACACTAGAGTTTCTTGCCCGTTCTTATGAAAATCTTGTGAAAATCGCTTTCCGAACCGGGTGATAGATAAAAAATGACTGAATTTATATGATGTAGAATATCTTAATGGATTCAGTAAATTATTTTCATTTCATTTCGTGCTTAGGCACGATAGATATAAGCTGCTCCAATTAATTATTATGGGCAAGGTGGAAGGCAAGAGACGCGCTGGACGAAGGAAAAATTTCGTGGCTTCGAAACATCCGGGAGTGGACCGGTATCAGCACCGTTGAACAACTATTCCACCTGGCTAAGGACAGGGAAAAATACAAGAAGCTGACGGCCAACCTTCAGCACTGAAGAGGCACTCGAAGAAGAAGAAGATTTTCATTTCAATCATTTCATCCACTCAAGAACTAGACACTATTCGTTAAATGTAAAGATATATTACATGTTATCTCAAAAGGCAACTCATTAAAATCTGGGATTAGGGAATGTTCTAAACCTTGTCTTAAATTGCTATGTGAGAGAATACGAACATCCTACCAACTGATATTAAAGCAAGATATGTTTTAACCTTCAATAGTTCAAAATGGTGATAACAATTATTGCTAAATTACCGACGAGAATGCATGGAAAGATTTATGGAAATAGACTTAGTATGTCAGGATAGAGCAGTGGAGATCCATAGCCTCTGCCCACCCTTTTGAGTTATGGGATACAGGCGTGACGATAATGTATGTTATTACATAATGTTAGTTAATAGTTTGAAGGTGATCTCATTTCTCTACAAAAACTTCGTTTAGTTTTTTATTTTTCTGCTCGCTTTTGCTCAGACGCAAAATTAAAATGTAAAATTTTAAACATTTGAGTAGATCATGTTTCTCACATGCATACAAAGCTCATTTATTATACTTAAAAAACTTCTAAAACATTTGTCTCATTATCCACTAAAGAATTAACATGTTGAAAAAAAAGGTCACCCCAAGAATTTGAAGTTGTTTTTTTGTTCTAAAACGAATGAATACATTATTGTGATTTACCTCTTTATCTGAGATCTGTACTTGCAGTGTAGTATCCTTGGAAAATATGTTTTTTGTGTATCGTATACTAGCTGTAGACCGCGGTTTTAACTAATTTTTGATTTAAAGTTCATGAAGAATGAGATTTTCGGTTAGATTTTCGGAGTAAAATATAGTTCCATGCTATCTCCTTCGAGATTTGTGTCAATCGCGCCCTTTCGTATTGGGTTTAGGTACTACTGTAATGGCAATGTGTGTGTAGAATAGATAAATAAATCTCAATGCAAAAATATAATAATAAGGCCCATTTGTATATCCCCGTACAGTAAAACCAACAATTTATTACGCTATTTCCACGCTTTACAATTTATATGCTTAGCCAATAAATCAACACATCAATAAAAATTTAAAACAGTCCGATTTAATTGGTAATATTAATTCCTCTTAAGGAGTCAAACCCACGACCTGTCGAATGCCTACAGGCTACGGAAGTCAACTTAATAATTATAATTTATAAGCGAAACAAGTTTTGTTTATTCGCGATATAATTTGGCTTACAGTTGCCAAGCGAAACTCGTAAATAATTTGCAATGCAAAACAGTTGCTAAGGTTTTTTTAACTCGTTTTTATACTGGTTATATTAATATATTGCTTATTGACGTTTACTCGCAAAACGTGTACAATTATTATGATGTTAATTTTTTTCGACAGTCTCCGTAGCGCAGCTGGTTTAAAGCCGGTTCTGAAATGAGCCCGCGGGTTCGATCTCTGCGGAAACAAATCAGGTGAACTACAAGTATTAGTTTCCTTTTGTGAGACCGAAAAGTCTCTCGTAGTTTCTCTGTCACGACACAAGACTGATATCTTAGTCTGAAGTCATAACTGTATGTGACAATTGGATGTATTTATTTGTAACCGACTTCAAAAACAGGAGGAGGTTCTCAAATCTCAATGGGTCGGAATCTTTTTTTATGTAACGTATGAAGAACTATCCGAATAGGGTGGTACTTAAAAAAATATTGAATCTAAATGACGTAGAACATCTTAATGAATTGAAAAAATTGTTTTCATTTCCATTTTCGTTAGAACCGATTTTGTTTATTAATGGTATTATGAGACAGCTTGCATAACTGAAATTTTTCGGAACTGCATATATTATGTTCTCGATTTTTTTACGTATAATATTGAAAAGGTCCAACAGGTCGATGTGGAGATCCTTGGGGGAGGCCCATGTTCAGCAGTGGACTTCCTGAGGCTGAAGATAGAGATAGAAGGTGAATACCGAAGGGAACAAGATATAATCTGGTTGTGCATACCATTGATCCCATAGACGGCATAAACATGGGTTTTTACCAATGAGTTATTTGTACGCTCAAATTTATTAAAAATTAATCACCGACCGTGACTCCATTGTTAAATATGCCGAACATACATGTCTCAATTCGGGAACAGAACTCGCGGCCTCTCGTTTCCCATCCAAAGTTCAATGCACGCTCCAACTTAAAGAGATGAGAATCGCCAGTCGCGATAACTATGTAGGCCAATTGAACTTATCTCTGATGCCAGTAAATGTGATAAAATGAAAATGAAAATAATTTATTGAATCCATTAAGATATTCTACATCATTTAGATTTAGTAATTTTATCTACCACCCGGTTCGGAAAGCGGTTTTCTCTAGAGAAGAACGGGCAAGAAACTCTAGTATTGCTCTTTTCAAATCTAGTTTACAATTTGGTAATTATTACAAAAGTTACAAGTGGTGTAAATCAGAGCAGGTCATATTTTTTTTTTAAATCCGAACATGTTTACGTTATGGCTACTATGGCTGAGTGATGGGAAGTCGAACCAACGAAGAATCAGTATCTTGTGAAAGCCTAAAGTTATTCAATAATTTACAATGTAAGCAAATCGGACCAGACCAGTCCAAGTATATAGCAAATCTGGAAAACCCACGGATTGTTTTATGTTTATCACTGATGGAAGCTGAAAACATCTGGAACTGTTCCAAAAGTTTTATATTGCTAGTAAGATTGACTAGTCTAGACTTCGCCTTCGGTTTAAAATCGTGTAAGTATTTTGACACTTAAAGTGCTGTAGTGTGAGAAATTAAGTGTTAAAATATGCTGTAGTTAATTGAGATTTAAATAAATGATAGGATCTAGAATAAAAAGATTTTATGAATATTATGTTCAACAGAAATGATGTTGATCTAATCTAAATCCAATATCACTGCCCGACCCTGGACTCGAACCCGAGACCTTACCGTAACCGTACCGTAACACAACTACGCCATGTAGTTTTTTTGTAACATCACTTTAAAGCAAATTCGATGTAAAATAGAAAGTATTAAAATTTCAAACCATAAATAGTCCGGTCAATTTAGGCCAAAAAATGAGAGTGAAGTTACATAAAGTCCCAACAAGCTGAAAATCAGTGAAATTGTTCAAAACATAATTATAAACAATGTTTAAAAGTTCCCCATCATTCCCGTGTATGGAAAAAAAATTATTCAAGGTCAAAGGCAAACAAAATGAGTTTTTAGCGATTTTCAGCAAAACGGTAAGTTTTATCATAAAAGTACCTCAGACAAAAATTGTAGGTCATAAAATTATCTATAAAAAATGTATCAATACTTTTTTTCTTACGAGACACCTTTTCTGAGATATAACGATTCAAAAAGTTATAAAAGTTGTTATCGTCATAATATGCATGAGTACGCCACGTATATACACCTAGGGTATACACCAAGTTCAAGTGTGGCTTGGTTATCAGCTAGACCCTACAGACTGGGGTTGGAAGTCAACAATATATTAGAGCCAGTTCAAACTTTACTTCCACCTGTGCCGGAAAAACTGCTGAACACTATTTTTTGCAACTGCAAAAAGGGATGCAGTGCTAAATTTGGTTGCAAAAAAGTCGAACTGTTTTGTTCTTCGGCATGCACAAATTGTCAAGGCCGCTCGTGCTCTAATATTGAATCACAAACAATGGAGGATTCGTTTGATTCCGACGAAGTATCATGCGATACATCGCTATTGACGCAATTTACTTGCATCCAAAATGAAGATGAAGAAGAAGCAGGAGAAGAAGAACAAGAAGAAGAACAAGAAGATCAAGAAGATGAACAAGAAGAAAGTCAAGAAGAAGAACAAGAATTTGAAACTTACGAATCAGGCAAATGAACTTCACCACTTTTTTTTTAATTTACATCGCTTTTATCTTTTCTAATCTTTGAAAATTTCCGTTATTTTGAATAGTTTTACATTAAACAGGATCACAACTGACCCGTGGAGTAGGCCTACTGGGGAAACTACGTTAAAAAAAACGTGTGCATATTATGACGATAACAACTTTTATAACTTTTTGAATCGTTATATCTCAGAAACGGTGGCTCGTAAGAAAAAAAGTATTAATACATTTTTATAGATAATTTTATGACCTACAATTTTTATCTGAGGTACTTTTATGATAAAACTTACCGTTTTGCTGAAAATCGCGAAAAACTCATTTTTTTTGCCTATGACCTTGAATAAAAAAATTCCATACACGGGAATGATGGGGAACTTCTAGACATTGTTTATAATTATGTTTTGAACAATTTCACTGATTTTCAGCTTGTTGGGACTTTATGCAACTTCGAATGTCTAAATTGACCGGACTATAAGTAAATGAAATATCAATAAGAATTTTATGTCATAAGCATGTCCATATTCTTGAATATTAATGCAAGCGAAAGGGTTTTAAGGTCTACATTGGATTGCATCGAAGCCACACCATGAATACTGATGTCCAATAACCTTCATCATCGCGAAAGGTCCAAAATTGCACGAAGGAAAATATTTTACATGCATTCGAAATTGCACCTTATGAACATATTAAAAAAATGGGAATTACGCTACGATGGTTTTAATGACGAAGGAAAATGAGAGGAAACATTAAGAGGTTTTTTTCTCTATTCAGTATTCTTCACACTTCTCAATATGTATCAGCCCATATACGTCCCACTGCAGGGCACGAGCCTCCTCTACAATTGAGAGTACGATTGAGAGTGGTTAGGCCATATAGTCGATCACGCTGGAATAGACCGGATTGGCGGACTTTACATACCATACAAATCGCTATGGTATACAGGTAAAGTCTCATTCCATTTTGCGTAAATATTTCTCGAATTAGAATTACGGAATAAATAACCGAAATATGCATCGAACTAAGGATCCTATGGTTAAAATCTATTCAACCGCTAACCAATAAGATAATATACAAGTAGGTATAACCATAAAATTTGATGAAGCATGGGTTTTGTTGCATCCGAAATGTATGGAGTTTGTAATGAGTTTTTTACGGACCAAGTAGCAACCGACTGTGAAATAAGGCTATTACCCGTAGAGGCCATTTGAGATCCATGAATAATTATTTAAATTATATCGCTGTGAAGACAAAATCTTTTATGGTTTCTGAAACAGTTGAAGAGGCCGATGTATGGTTAGATTTTTTTTGTTTATATCTTTAGGTTTTGTGTTTTCTGCTAGTTACATTTTTGAGTCATATATTTTTGCTGGATATTTGTATCTGCATGGGGAGGAACCAAACACAGGGTGTAAAGCTCGTCAACTTGTTTCGGTGTCAGCCGGTTATCTTGGGTCATCAAAATAGAATCGCTTCTTGGTTCAAACTGAATTTAAAAGTCGTTTGAAACGGATATAAAATTCCATAACAAAAATAGTTTATTGACTGTCTATGAATAAGGCTACTGTCTACGGTTGAATAAAAACTTATAATATTAGATTCTACAATCCAAAAATGAATGTCTTCTCTACTATGGGCCATTGCGAAGGCCCACTATGATGGCCCATCGTGTAGACGGCGCAGTGGCGTATAATGGCTAATGGCGCGTGCGATTGTCTTGGAATGGCGTCGGTGTCGGTTTTTCCAACGCACACCGAAGGTAGTGGGTGATAACTATTGAATGTCGCCATCGTGTTGTTGCGTTTCTATCATTAACATGGCCATTAATGGCCAACTTGCTGGTCCAGCGCTGGTCCATCAGGTAGAGAGGCTGTAAGAAGTTTTTTAATTGTGCCAAAATTCACGCTATGCTGACTCCCAAATTTTTTTTACTATAAAAAATATTTTTTTCGTATTAATTTCTTACACTATCCTTAATTCAGTATTATTAAAATTTATTTTCTATTTTTTAGTTGGGGTTTCTATACAGGGTATATCAAGACTGCTACCGAAAACGAAGCCGGGTGGTAGTTTAAGCGACTTCAGACACAATGCAACAGAAAAAGTTGCAAAAAAAAGCGTCAATTTTTTTTTTGTTATTTTTTTCCTATGGCCATTTTTGGGTGGTAAATACATTTTTTCCTAAAATAATAGTATATACCCTTTTATTTATAAATACTCTAAGGTATAAAATAGTTTAAATTATTATTTTAGCAAAAACTATGGATTTACCACCCAAAAATGACGATATTTAAAAAATCATAAAAAAAAAAGTCGCGTTTCTAGGCGAAATTTTTAATTGCATTGTGTTTGTAGCCACTAAAACTACCACCCGGCTTCGTTTTCGGTAGCAGTCTTGAGATACCCGGTATAAAGCGTGTTTTTTATTTTTTTTTTTTAACTATTATTTATTTAAATATACATTAGTAGGAAGTCATTGGACTTGTAGATTATGACTTCTCCAAAAACTTTAAACATGTGAATGAGTAATGTCACCCACTCTAGTAAACTGAGATTTTGGACTTCAGCCAGCGACCGCTGTGTTACCGTCTGCGATGCGTCTGAAAACGCGACCTACATAGTTAACTCGTGAAACTATTGATATTTACTGTTAGATTATGATTAAGCTGCTGGGGTTTTTTTATGCAATGAATGGCGGGAAAGCATGCCGTTCTCCTGATGGTAAGCGATACGACCTAGCGATAAACCTTCGATCAAAATTCAAATATACACTCGATAATAAGTAACGGCCTAAAAATTGGCAAAAGAAATAAGAACACAAATAAGGGTGTGTTGATTTTAGTATGGGCCAAAAACATATAATTTAAAGGAATACGGTTTTTGTTACCTGAAATTGATTATGATTTAAGACTTTTTGCTACATCTCGTAGTTTGAAATTCAAATGTATATGTATAAGCAACTTCGGCCACTTTTGGCGTGTGATTTTGTTCCGGACCCTGTATTTAGTATATATTTGATCGAACACATAAACCTATAATTTTCTAGTGTAATGCTACACAATATGCATAACACTAGATTTTTACAAAATATCCTGTTGAAGTTCCTTAAACAGGAAAATACTAGGAGTAAAAACCCAGTGAAAATTAACTCATCACTTTATTGTTGTGGTTTTGTGTACCAATGAGCAGTTTTTATATAAATTTAGGTACAATAATGTCGGAAACAACATGGATATATTGTCATTAATTTATTCATAGGCTAGGTGTTTGGAAGACCGAAAAGTCTTTAGTAGTTTCTATACCCACGACACAAGATTTGATCTTTGTGTGGGGTCAGATCTATATATGGGACTGTTATGTATGTATGTAAATTATTTGTTTAAATAAGATTGTAACATATAAATAGAGGTACTATTGAAATAATTTGACAAAAATATAACTGATTTAAGTGTGGTGGTTATTCAAAGATAATTATAAAATCGAAATTTCCCTAAAATTATATGTATATATGTTACCGGAAATGTATGAAGTCTAGGAATAGGGAATATTCATGTCATTTTTTTATATTTTTAATCAATTCTGTATGTTATTACATTATCGGAAAAAAATATAAGACTTTGAAAATATCAATCAAAAAAGTACAAAAAAATAATCAAAACTGCTATCAGTTTCGAAGCATTTAAACGCCATGTTGGCGCGAACTCGCTGTGACGTCAAGGGTCACGATATGAACAACGTAGTATTTGGATTAAGTTTCTTTGATGAATTGCTACAGAACTGTATTTCGTGACAAAATAATCCATTTTATTTAATAGTATAAAGAAAGCACATAATAACTCACAAACAAACGTAAAACAACAAGCTAAAACTTCATAAGAACGCAACCATTTTCGTCACTTTCCTTTTCAAGCAATAGATCGCGCTTCGGAAAAAATGCGCGGCAAATTTAAAATGCCATTTTTAAGTATTTATTTTACCGATTAAGAGTTCATAAATTTACAAAATATCTTTAAGGTATATTTCTATATTAATAAAGATTACAAAAAAATATTTTGACTTATTTTGAAGTCTGGTGCATATTCCCTATTGTATACAGCTCCTAGGAAATGTATACAATTCCGAAGCTATTTAGGATATGTATAAAATATTCTTTCAATAAATATTTTATACATACATATCCTGGGAAATGTATACATTTCCTAGGCATTAACTAACCTAACCTAACCTTTTTTTTTTATAAACCTTACCTAACCTAACCTAACCTACACGCATTGACCTTTTACGCCGCACTAGCGCGAGCGTGCCGAGCGCCCGATTGAATGATGCAATACCCTCCCCCGCTCTGCTATCCCCGCTTACCCCCTTGATATCTTAGATATCTACATTTCCGATTACTATTTAGGACATGTATAGATTTCCTAGGAAATGTGTCTAATGTAATTTATTTTACACATTTCCGGGCGATTTTAGGAATTACATAGATTTCCTAGGAATTGCATTCAATGACGGATTACAGTTCCAAGCAATTTATGAATTATGGAATTTGTTGGTCAATATAAAAACTAGTTATGTTTTAATATACGCTCCTCAAATGAATACATTACTCAGTGTTCTAAAAACCCGGATAAAAATAACTATTGTTAAAAAAATATATCATTAAAAATAGCATGTATGTTTGCTCAGTGATCCGTCAACCGTCGGCCTAGTTTATAACCAAGGATACAAATACGCGCTTAATTTTTGTTTGTTTATTTTATGTATATCAACAAAATTGTGTCAGTTTTTCCGAACAGAGAACCTCTTATTTCAAGTCGGTTATCACTACATAGTATAAAACAAAGTCGCTTTCTCTGTCCCTATGTCCCTTTGTATGCTTAAATCTTTAAAACTACGCAACGGATTTTGATGCGGTTTTTTTAATAGATAGATTGATTCAAGAGGAAGGTTTATATGTATAATATGTACATATTATTGTACAGAAATCTATTTGTACCCGGGCGAAGCTGGGACGGGCCGCTAGTAAAAGTAATAAAATGTATCAGAGGTACATATAGACAAGTCATTGTTATTGGAATTAATAGTGATTTTGATCAGCGCAAGTGTAAACTCATTCATATGAATTGACTTCAATTAATGTATGCTTGGTGTCTATAATTTTCCATGATCGTAAAGGCCAGTGATTTCCATCGAATAATTTATTCTTTATATCTTGGTGCCTCGATACTGGATATATCACTGAATTTTTTACATAGGGCAAAGTAACAACAGCACCCCAAAGTCTTAGGCAGCAGTGGGGGAAGCAACTGGTGGTACCTTACTGGTGGTAGGTCCCTCAAATGTGAGAGACCGCCTGGATAGGTACCACCGCAATGTCTATTTCTACCACCAAACAGTAGTGTAAATTGACTGTTATATTTCTGTTCGAAGGACATTGGAGCCAGGGTAACTACTGGAGATATTGAGACTTGACATTTTATGTCTCAGGATGACGAGCGCAGTGGAATCAAAGGCATGGCTTTGTAATTCAAGGTGTTGTTTGGTTTTGCTACTGTTCATGAGCGGTCATATCGCTTACCATCAGGTGAACGGAATGATCGTCTCGCCATTCATTGTAATAAAAAATCCTATTCTCCGTATACCAAGTCAAAATATGTTACAGGAAAATACAGTGACTCGTATGAAATTCTTCGTATTTCTCGGAGTTCAGAACTATCGTACATAACAAGTTATTTGTGTGGTTTGACACAATGCCAGAAATCACATTTTTATTGTCTAATGTTTTTAACTCAAAACCTTGAATGTAAAATATATTACGATTGTTCTAAGTGTACTTATTTATTAGATGTGACTACCTCCAGCTTAATCGCGTAATAATATCAGTTAATGTCAAATTATGCGTAAAATCCCACACATCAATTAACATGTAAATAATAATTGATTTTATCTAATACATTAGTTATCTCCCAAATGCATGCCTAATTATTCCCAATCAAATAAATCAATAACGCATATTAGTCGATTTCTATAACAAATTTATGAAGTGTTGAGCCAAGCTTTTGTATGTCATGACTCAGCTTGAATGGGCAAACCGTCCAGGTCTACTGTCTACTGTCTCACAGGAGACCAACGCTAAGCGTAGCTTTGCTTTCAAGTCTTCGTTTGGTTAGTAAGATTGCTGGATGCTCCTGATACCTTTGTTTCTTCCCATCCTTTTTCCTTTCCGCTCCCCTAATTTAATGGGTCGGTAACGCAGGTATAATCCAAGCGTTATGAATGTCATGCGTGGCAGTGAGCACTAACCATCATGTGACTTGTATGCTCGTTTGCTGGATCTATACAATAAAAAAATATGATACTTGATCGCTATCTACGAATTAATCGCGAGGAAAGAAGACCAATCAAGTGAAAGACTTATCGTCAGGGTATTTGACTAATGATTAGTTTATCCTTAAGATTGGTTGTTGCATAGTGATTCGGATAGCTTATCAATTTCTGAGTTGATTGAATAATTTGTGACTAATAGTAAGCACTTTGGGTATACTTTAAGCTATCTAATCTTATGGCTGAGTTACGTAGGAAAGAGAATATAATGAATAAATAAGTACATAAATAAAAAATACATCATTATTTTTACATAATATTCTGTATCAGCCCATATACGTCCCACTGCAGGGCACGGGCCTCCTCTACAATCGAGAGTACGATTGAGAGTGGTTAGGCCATATAGTCCACCACGCTGGCCTAGTGCGGGTTACCCGCACATAATATCTGGGGGCGCGGCCGAGCCCCCTCCAAGTCGAGGCAAAAAGTGGCTTGGCCGTAACATCCTTTTCTCGAAGCAATTCAGACAGTGTCAACACGGTATATTTAAAATTTCATTCAATTTGAACCAGTAGTTTAAGAATTGTAACTAGTCAAACTTTCTTAATTTTGTCACTCACTGACTGACTGACCGATCATCAAAAGTCTAAGGCACTTCTAGCAGACATAGAACCTTCAAATTTAGAATATAATTAGTGTTTAGTGTCTGAAGTAAGGGAAAATTAAAACATTTCATAATTTGTGCGTGTTTTCTAGATAGACCAACTGCGTGAATAACTTTGTAATCTCATATAAATGTATAGGATTACAATGTTACATTTGCAGTTAATGAATCATTGTACCCGTATATAATGGAATAATAGTTGTAGATAGATATCTATATATATGAGGCATAACAGGAGGGGATATAGAGAGGGAAATGGTGTATTCAGCCCATGAAACTGTACAACATTCCTCTAGAAAAACATGACGAAGAAAAACTTGCAAATAAATAGACTAAATAGGTCAAAAATATCAATTACAATGAAAGAAAGAACATTAATAATCAAATCCGCTATATTTGTGATAAATTGATACCAACAAAAATAAGAAAAATCCATAACACAGAGGCTTTAAGAAAAATCGTTAGTGATATTCTAGAAGTAAGAAGTACCGAAAAGGAAAAAAGTAGAACTCTACAAAAAGACGTGAGATCCCATCAAAAACATCCTGTAAAAAAATTCCAAGTCTCGCAGTTCAGGTTTTCTACCGCAAAAAGTTGTGAGATGCATGTAATACCAAGTCGATTAATTTATTTAGTACTTAAGGGACCTTCTATATAAAGTTATTACGTTAGTTATTACCATATCAATATTAAAAATTCTTTACGTTTTAAATAAATAGATCGACTTGGTCAGCAGCATTATGTATAAATTGTACGATACATTATGTTTTCATGCGATGGCCAAGTCGATCTATTTATTTAAAACGCAAAGAATTTTTAATATATATATGGTAATAACTAACGTAATAACTTTATATAGAAGGTCCCTTAAGTACTAAATAAATTAATCGACTTGGTATTACATGCATCTCACAACTTTTTGCGGTAGAAAACCTGAACTGCGAGACTTGGAATTTTTTTACAGGATGTTTTTGATGGGATTACTTATTACAGATCATTTCTGAATATAACAACAAGTGCTTGGTGGCCTGTTGGTAAACGGACTAGACGCGGCTGCCAACATGTTCACGGTGGTCGCGGGTTGGAATCCCAGGGTACACCTCTGACTTTTCGGACTCATGTGTGTATTGATAGTCAATCACCACGCACTAAAACGGTGAAGGAAAACATCGTGAGGAAACCTGCATACCATAGCGATTTATAAAAATTTTTATGGTATGTAAGTCCGCCAACCCGCACTAGGCCAGCGTGGTGGACTATATGGCCTAACCACTCTCAATCGTACTTACGATTGTAGAGTAGGCCCGTGCCCTGCAGTGGGACGTATATGGGCTGATACAGATACTGAATATGACGAGTTAAATTGAATAAATTTCACTGAGCAAACACAGCTGCATGTATTTCTATACAATTTTTGAATATTTGATTCTTATGACCGAATATCAAGTCAATTTGAACAGGAAAGATGAATGAAATAAATTGTGGAATTAATTTTATCGTGGCAAAACCATGTTACCGGTTTAGACATATGGGAATCTATAACTTGTACTGACACACCTGTATAGCAGGAAGTTTCCTTGTTAAAACAGCTTTAAAAATTAAATTTATTTTTTATTGCAATGTATGGCGAGATGAGCATGCCGTTCGCCTGATGGAAAGCGATGACATAAGAATGTTAAGTCTCAATATGTCCAGAAGTTACTCTGGCTACAATGTCCTTTTAACCAAAATACAAACACTGCTGTTTGGCGGAAAGAATAGACATTGCGGTGTTACCTACGCAGACATATGATAGACCTACCACCAGTAACACGATAGTTTAACAGATGGGCAGTTTGGTCGTTGTTTACGCCTGTCGAAGATAAATCTTTTATTCTGTTTGGTATAATAGTATCGTTTATAGACCCCTTTTGACCCTGTATTTTATAGAATTTTGGACGGCTGCTTCTATAAATCTTACGAATTCATAAAATAGTTTTTTTTTTACATTTTTGCCGGCCTGTCAATTCCTCGTCGCCTTGGCATTTATTATCTGATCGTGAACTAAAATTATGTCACATATATACATTTTAATGACGTTCTCAAATAAATACATAAATAAAGAATAATTAATTATACATATTATATATTAAAATTACATCTCAACCTGGTTTCCTTTAGGCATAATTAAGTTAATTATTTTATAGATACTATATTCATATAGCATATTTTGTCATTTAATAACATGTTAATATATCAGATTCAAAAAAATAAAAAAATCTGAATGAACTGATAATAGATTTTATTTCGTAGGTATAAATACACAATGGGTACACTAAATTGTCTCTAAGAATCGACGCGTAGTTAGAAAAAGGAAAGACTGAAGACACAATGCCATTTCCTTTTCCCATACTTTTTCTATTTCCTATCCGATTTTGGGATACCGACCACGCATCTTCCAAATGTTCAATATATTCCATTTGCTCGGCTCCGGAACAATGGAAGAATACATATTTTAACGAACTTGTAACCCTTTGACTCCGATTAAATTGTTTTGTCTCCAGCGTAATCCGCAGTCAAATTTCTCACCGCTTATCTGTTGCCAAGCGGTTAATGTCTGGGTGGCCATGTTTTTTGATAAAAATATCGGACAGAGTGCCTTAAAACAATATGAGTTCAGAGGTGATAAAAAACTTTGTTACAAAACAGTCAAATGGAGAACATCCTCCTTTTTGATAGCCTCCGTGGCGCAGTTGGGTAGACGCCGGTTGTGAAACGAGAGGCCGCGTTTTCGATCCCCGCACCGAGGGTAATGTTTGTGTGGCCCACAGGTATTTGTCTCAGGTCTGGGTGTTTGTGAGACTGAAAAGTTTGTGGTAGTTTCTGATACCCACGACACAAGACTTAATTGATCTAAATGTAGGGTCAGTACTATGTATGTGACTGTAGGGTGTGTTTATTTAATACGCGATAATAGTAAACGGGAACTCATAAAAATCGGGACAGTCCCAGGAAAATTGGACGTATGGCAACCCTAGTATCTGACTAAAGGCCTGGTCTGGCGAAGAATACGCGCGGCACTGCGGTAAGCGGTAACGTCATGACGTCATGCAACGTAGTTCACATAACAACAAAAAAGGTGGTTCTCATATAGGTTTCACTCTGTGCGTAAACTATTGACCAATGGGAGAACCGTTCATTGACAACCAACGTTACTATGGCAATTTCGCATTGAAGTTTTCTTGAATTTCCATGACAACAAATAACAATCATTTGAGTTCGAAAATATATATAATTTCTTTAAAAAAATGTTTGTGCGTCATTTTAAATAAACTGGGTATATATGTTTACGAGACAATTTTCGCAATATTGATACGTGATATAAGTGGTTCCTATCATTCTAATGAAATACGCGTGTGCTGAATACATTTTTTTCGGCTAAACAACTTATTGTCAGATCAAATTAAATTTCACTGGATTTATGTTGTTATCCTTTCTTACATTATCGTTATTGATCGTACCGTAATTGGGTAAAAATAAATTCCATAACGATTTAATTATTTTCCTTTAAAATTGTCACAAGCAAAACCTGGAACAATACCGATGGTCACTTTTTAAAATAATATTTTTATTTTAGTATTTAACAGAATTCATAACACAGAGCTCAAAATATATGTGCGTAGGTGTAAGTAGCACAAATTACAATATATATAGAGGGGGTTTTAATGGAACGGGAATGGAAAAAAGCGGAAAACACAGAATTTGATACTACTATGAGGAACTACATATTTAAAATTGCACCATGTCATCACATGATGCACTCCAGGTGCTAGGAGAGTGGTGCTAATTGTGTCGAACGGCGATAGTTTATTATATCTTGCAATTGGATTTTGTAAATAACTACGAAGATAATATACAACCATTATACAACGAATGTATGTATATGGGCTGATACAAAACTCATCATAAGATTCTTTGTAGCTACTTTTTCGGGCTCATATAAATTTGTTTGTTTGTTGATTGTATTTCTTTCTATGCAAATATAGGGATAAGGCCAGCTAGTATGGCCTAACCATTCTCAATCGTATTCTCGATTGTAGAGGAGACCCGTGCTCTGCAGTGGGACGTATATGGGCTGATAAAGTGCCCTGCGAATAGGGATAAAGACTGAATGTATATAAATACCTACTAATAAATCGTCTCCAATTGTACCCTGATCAGTTGGGAACTAATTCCGTTGCTATATTTTGTTAAAAAGCATGGGGTACTAGGTACTTAGAACAATTAACATACAGTTCCGTTCGTCATTTTTATAACAATAAAATAAATGTAATTGACTCCATTTTATAATCTTGTACTTATTAAATATTAATTATTTTTCCTTTTTAATTGTATCTTTTTTACCAAAGCAAGGTTTTAAAGTTTTATTCCTACGTGGTGTAATATTGCGGCATTGTCATTGGGAACGTAAGTGAACTATATTAAACGTACTGTGCGGCAGCACATAGTCAATATACGCGCCACAGCCTAAACAAAAGTTTAAACCAAACAAAAATTGATAAAAATATTGTCCTCAAATAAATCTATTGCGCAAATACGCTTACCGCGACGAAATGATGAGAATGACGGCACGTTGTGCGGTGTATCCGCCCCGCGCTTCACCACACTTGCCCCTCTACACCGACGCATACTGTGACAGCACAAAAGACCAGTCTACCCATCACCCGGCTGACCCCTCACCGCAGACGCTGGATGACGCATACTGCGGCGTAACGTTATGTCAATGTCAATGTTTTTCATACAAAATCGAGTTTGACACCGCATTCCGCGCAACGCAACGCTGTGCGTAGCTTCGACAGACCAGGGCTTCACAACGATCCTCTTAAAAGACAAATGACTTAATAGTATTGCGGTCATCAACCCTATCCCCCCTACAAAGACCGTTAAAAGTATACGACATGTTATCGACTGATATATTTATTCGCACCTAGTTTATCATACATTAATAAATCAATGCCATTTGCATGTATTGCGCGACAATGTTGCGGGGGAAAAGTCTCGAATGTCGCATCTCGGTTTTGCATGTTTGTTTTATTTGGTAGGGTTGTATTGTTTGTGTAGTAATTTGTGACTCAATATAGATGAGTTTTTATTAGCTCGTTGAATGAGTTAATTGTAGTTCGCGGATAGTAGTGTTTGAATAGAAAACGGTTAATTTCTACAAAAATCTTGTTTATTTATTACTTTTTATATTAATTTTACTATATACTACATTATAATCTTTAATTATTATTTTTTATTGCCTTGAATGGCGAGACGAGCATGTAGTTCGCCGGATGGTAAGCAACTCGACTGCTCATGAACAGTTGCAAAACCAAACAACACCTTATATTACAAAGCAATGCTTGGCATTTCACTGCGCTCGCCATCCTGAGACATAAGATGTTAATTATCTTTTAAAAAGCCATAAATGTCGGATAATATTTTGTAGTTACTATGCCCAATTCACAATTCAATGAGTGCCTCGTAGCTAATTGAGTTCTCTGTAGCTCACTGAGTTCGTCGTAGCACTCTGAGCTTATCGTAGCGTTGTTCTCACCTCGTAGGTTACTGCGCAATACGTAGCGCGTAGATTTTATTGCCTATGTTTTGAATTGAACGTAATAGAATAGTTGTAATGGAATGTATTATAGAAAGTATTAAATATAAGGCAGGTGTTACTCAGAACTACTATGATCCTGGCTTACAGTTGTTTTAATGTGGGTGTGTCCGCTGAATAATGCACAAGCCAAGTGCAATCGGCACAATATAATTGTAAATTATGAGTGTGGGTGTGATGTAGAATTGTTTGGAGTATAATTTTACAACTGACTATGACGTCAACAAAGATCGTATATTATAATGTTAATAAAATATTACGGTATTAATTAATGATTACGGATATATTGTGTATGTGTAACAAGGCAATTTAAATACGCTGCATGTTTTATTACTACTACATTTATTGAATAACGGTGAAGGAAAACATCGTGAGGAAACCTGCATACCATAGCGATTTATAAAAATTCTATGGTATGTAAGTCCACCAACCCGCACTAGGCCAGCGTGGT
Organism: Hyles vespertilio; assembly: GCA_009982885.2. Lineage (NCBI taxonomy): Eukaryota > Metazoa > Arthropoda > Insecta > Lepidoptera > Sphingidae > Hyles > Hyles vespertilio. The sequence goes on along the minus strand of CM042823.1, from coordinate 4,923,045 downwards.
GGACTATATGGCCTAACCACTCTCAATCGGTAATCGATAGTAGAGGAGGCCCGTGCCCTGCAGTGGGACGTATATGGGCTGATACAGATACATTTATTGAATACTGTCTGTTGAGCAATTGGTCAAGACATCCACTGTGAAACGAAAGGACGTTAGTTCGATTCCCGAATGAAGCAAAATTGTTGTTCAAGGTTGGATTTTAGCCCGAAAAGTCTTTCGTAATTTCTGATAGGACATTGGAATAGCATCTTAGAGTAGAGTTAGGACTACCTATGTATTTGACTATTGAGCGTATTTATTATTTTTATTGTGGTGTGATTCCGCCCGGGTGCAGTTAAAATTTTTTGAAAATAGTCTATCGCTTATGTTTAGACAGTCTCCGTGGCGCAGTTGGTTAAATGCTTCCTGTGAAACGAGAGGTTGCGGTTCAATCGCCACTCCGAGAGAATTTTTATGCGGCCAAAAAATTTTTAATTCGGGCCTGGGGCCCTACTATACTATAAATCCGAAACGAAGTTCGAAACTTCGTGACGTTTTTCGTTTCAAAACCTACTCTGTAACACGAAATTCGAATCTTCGGATCGAAGAATGAATTATTCCAATATATCGGCAATACGAACATTTACAGAGTAGGTACATCCGTATCGTCACAAACTTCGTTCGTCCGAAGTTTCGAACTTCGTTTCGGATGAATATAATAAATAAAAATGTAAATGTTCGGATTGCCGATATATTCGAATCATTCATTCTTCGATCCGAAGTTTCGAATTTCGTGTTACAGAGTAGGTTTCGAAACGAAAAACGTCACGAAGATTCGAACTTCGGATTTATATAGTAGGGCCCCTGGGTGTTTGTTAGACCGTTAAGTCTCTCGTAGTTCCTGATACCCACGACACAAGACTCGATATTAGTGTGGCGTCAGGACTATGTATGTGACTGTTGGGTGTTATTTATTTATGTTTATCAGTGACAATTAAAGATGCTATTCGTGAAAGAATTTTTCAAATCCGTTCAGTATTTTTGGATATTTATTTAGATTATGGAAACGAACTCATGACCCCTGCGGTGGTAGACTGTTATCGCATAATAGAAACACGCGGCTCTTAATTAACCATTCTGCTTTCAATATGATATCTATCATACAATGTTGTGATTCATAAATCTGCTTGTAATGCTGACGTTTACTGTTTTATCAATATAGATAATATTATCAACTCATTTACTCACTGCCCGCAATGGGCCAGCGTAGTGGACTGTATGACCTAACCCCCCCTCCCCCCTCAATCATACTGTTTCATCTCTTACAATTCCGAAATCGAAACTCCGTGTATATAATGAGTGCTTCTTAATTTTTTCTGTATTATAACCTTCATTTATACAACTTTTCTCATTTATAATTGTTAATTTTTAATTAATTTTATTTTCTAAATTATTTTTTTACATTAATTGTCATTATTAAATAAGTACTATTCAGAGAGAGACTATTCAGTCTCACAAACACCAAGGCCTGAAACGAATACTTTGGAGCACATAAATATTTGATTTGGTAGGGGATTCGAACCCACTGCGTGTCGTTTCTCAGCCGACTTCTAACGAACTTCGTCACATATGCTGTCAGTGTATAATTACAGGGAAAACATTAAGAAGTCAAATGTGTGGCTTGGATTTGAACCTGCGACTTACACTTTACACTTCGACCTAGCATTTTGCTTGATCTCTGTTGCTATGTAGTAAATTTACCTAAATTTTTTTTTTATTGCATTGAATGACGAGACGAGCAAGCCGTTCGCCTGATGGTAAGCGATACGACCGCTCATGAACAGTAGCAATATTCCACTGCGCTCGCCATCCTGAGACATAAGATGTTAAGTCTCAATATGTCCAGTAGTTACTCTGGCTACAATGTCCTTCAATCCGAAACACAACAGTGCATTACGCAGTGTTGTTTCACGGGAGAAATAGACATTGCGGTGGTACCTACCCAGATGGCCTCTCACATATGAGAGACCTACCACCAGTACTACATGATATCAACTCATTACCGACCATTACGTTTTAAGATAAAAATAAATTAAAATTGAATCTTGTTTTTTACGTTAATTAAGTAATTATGCTATTTTATACGAGCATTTTACATAATATGTATTGATTGATATATGTATTACATTCGTATATCAAATAAAAAATATTTTATAATGTATGTCTGTGTCATTGCCGTTTATTTTGTTTTATTATATATTTCACTAAGATTACTATTTTGTTATTAATATTAATATTTGGATTATTTGTTCTATCCGCTACTTCCTTCGAAATATCATATTAAAACTATTTTAGCTTTAAGATTTTCTCGAAATATAAATTGTACTACCTGAGAATTAAACCCAGGTTTAACTTTCCGACAAACCAAGTTATAACACCTATAGCAAGGAACATAAAAAAAACATTGTTTTATATTAAAATTTTGCGTACAAATCCTCAACAGAACACAGTATGAGTGACGCATATACCGATATCGATAATAAGGTGTATTATGTAAATGTATCGACCCGCAATGTACCGTATCTGCGACCTTCAATAATGATTTATGCCGGGTCATTACTAAAGAATAAATTATGTCGCCATTTTTGGGTGTGTACTTGAATTGATCGAAAAGTTCTAGAAACATGCCCTTTTTTCAAGTAATTGTGTATTTTGAGTGTCAAATTATTTTAAAAGCTTCCGTGGGGATGTTGGTTAAGCCGTTTGGGAAATGAGAGGCCGCGTGTTCGACTCCTGTAGGTGGAAAAAAATGAAATCTATTTAAATCAGGATTTGGTGATGTAAGACCAAAGACTGATTTTTGGGTGTGTTTATTTCATGAATATGTTTGTTTTAAGTGTAGCAAAACGATGACAATATTCGCTCTAATGTTGAAGGTTATCATTCAAATAATATCATAATTAACGCTTCTTTTTTCTTGTTTCAGATAAGCACCGACCCATAGAGACACTATTCGTAAGGAAAACTGACAAAAAACGGCAGCTACCAACCTCTTTAGTTTGTTAAAAGGAGGATAAACACAAATCCATAGACATACCATAGTCCGTAAGACTTTAAACTGCCTGTGATATTATTTAAAGAAGTATTTATTAAAATTGCATTTAAATTTAGAATTCGTAATACTCGACGGCTATTGGATTAACAAGGACACAGATTAAAAATATAGCCGGGCATAGAACAGAGCTGGAACTAAAGAGTATTTATGAAATAGGATCTGATATAATAAAAAAAATGAAAGACAACGTGAAACCGTGCCAACACAGTCTATCAGACGACGTGATCTACAAAGAAGTTGTTGTAATTGGTGAGTGTAATTAAAATTGAAATTTTATAGATAATTAGTATATTTTATTTGTTTAATATAGGTGCCAGATGGTAAGATATTTATATTAGTCTGCATAGCGACCTCTGTACATTATTATTAAAGTCTTTCTTAATGAATTGCGCAAGTGCTTTTCGTTTCGGGTTCAGCTTAAATTAATCGGTTTTCGTGTTGGTTACTATAATTGTGTCGAACCGAAAATTGACTTCTTGAAACTTGAAGGAAAGGAAAGAGCTAAATATGTTAGTATATTTTTTTTAAACTGTTTTAATATTGTCACCTTTAAAGATACAACCGAAGGCTTCAGCACATATATCAGTCATATACGTCCCACTGCAAGGCCCCGTGCCTTACTACAATCGAGAGTACGATACAGAGGTCACATAGCCCACCACGCTAGCCTAGCTTTATCACGTGACTGTTCATTTCAAATTATGTGTTTTATAACAAAATAACTCAATATCATGAATATTTATTTTTCTCCTTCTTCAGCCTTTATTTTCACCCATTGCTGAAGGCTTCTTGTAATGCACGCCAGGTTTTTGTGTCCAGGGCAGTTCTTGGTCTCCATTCTAGCACTGAGTTACCCCATCTGCCATTATCAATATCTCTTTCCTAAGTATTAAACGGCTGGTTAAAACTGTCGAACTTTTGAATAAACAATTCCAAATCATTATTAATTATCTTCATATTAATTACTCTAAACTAATATTTATCATTTCCCAGAAGTGAAAATCTTTCACCATTAGAATCCTACATTATCCTAGACATAGGCGATATAATATCTCCAAAAAAGTGTATCTGAACCCGGGCGGAGCCGGGCCAGGCAGCTTTATACAATAACAGAGCATTATACCGGGTATCTCAAGACTGCTACCGAAAACGAAGCCGGGTGGTAGTTTTAGTGACTACAAACACAAAGCAACTAAAAATTTCGCAAAGAAACGCGACAGTTATTTTTTATGATTTTTTAAACATCGTCATTTTTTGGTGGTAAATCCCTAGTTTTAGCTAAAATAATAGTTTAAACTCTTTTATGTCTTAGATTATTTATAAATAAAAGGGTATACACTGTTGTTTTAGGAAAAAATGCATTTACCACCCAAATATGGTCAAAGGAAAAAAATAACAAAAAAAAATGTCGCTTTTTTTGCCACTTTTTCTGTTGCATTGTGTCTGAAGTCGCTTAAACTACCACCCGGCTTCGTTTTCGGTAGCAGTCTTGATATACCCTGTATTAGCTATAGCACGACATAAAAGAGTAGAAATTAATTAATTGGGAACTAAAAGCAAAACATTTCCTAGCAACACCAGAATGGAGTACACGAGCTGTCAGTCATTGCTATTATTCGACATTTTTCACGAGTTTTTTTAGAATAGTGTGTTAATTTCGAATCGTGAACAATAAAACTAAGTTATCATGAACAAAGTAATTTGAGGCGGTGCCCGTGAAATAATATACAAAGTTTTCATGTGGTGTATGGACGAATATAAAGCCGAGAAGTTGTTAACAAATTAAGACGATGTTTACAAACGAAGGGCTGATTGTACTGGTAAGTAATAGTTGAAAATTGTACAAAACACTGAAAAGAACGAACTAACATATGCATATAATGGATATTCTTGTGATTACCAATGAATATTGTTTATTTAACCATATTTTTGAGGTTATACAAACATAAACATAAACTGGAGTATTTATAGCACGACTGCCACATTTTGAGCATCGTCACTTATTCTTTCATTTATTAAAAAAATATACACAAGTACAAATAATTCAATAAGACGTAAACTATTTCAAGAAACATTATTTTTAAAATAACATTCTTTGTTTGTCCACATTAGTCTAAAATACATAGTATAACGGAAACAGGAAAAGTAAAATATATTTGGTGTTTTTTTCTAAATTATTTATTTCTTGATTGTACATCTCGGTGTAATAATATTTTTTTGTTATTGTTTTAGGTGTTTCTGAGAGTTCATTACGCACGGATAGCGTAACATGGTGCTGAAAAAGGTGGAAAGTTTTCGTCGAAAGAAAGGGTCGTCCTACAAAGGCAATAGATGATTTTGATACATGTGCGATTCGACAGAAAATTTATTTCTTTTATATCGTTCAAAAAGAAGTGCCTGCAATTAGTTAAATATAAGCCAAATAAAGGGAATACATTTGTTATGATGAGCGATACTGCAGACTATTGTATAATAAATAAAATATTTTTAAAGAAACAGTATTTTTTATTCTCTTATAACTAATTAAATATATTTATGGCGATTTCATATGTTTTGTCAGGAAAAATAACCTTTATTATTTCTTATTTATACGGTCTACCGTATAATAATTTAAACAAAGTATCAAGATGGATTGTATCGCCCTAACTGTGTTGCCACACAAACGATGGTGGCGCCCTCATTTATTTTCTACTCTTTTGTGTCGCACTATATGTAACTGAATACGTCGAGCATTGGCGGCGACGGCGCGTGGCGGGATCTTGTCACTGGGGTCAGGCGAACGACGCCGTTACTATTCTCAATATCACTCGACATTTGTATTTAGAATTCTTAGTATGGAAAATATACATAAAATTAGGAATAGAGTTAGAGGCTGGACAGGCATGCTGCATATTAAAGATTGGCGAGGAATTTTGCTGAAGTAAAAATTCAAATCCAAGGTCAAACTGCTAATTGAAATCAGAGTTAAATAGTTACTTTTGAGAGTGTAATTGGAATAAGTATTTAAATTATAAGACATGCATTTTCGAGAAATAACTGCGAGTAAATAAGTTATCTCTTTCGAATTTAAAAAGCGGAAAGAAATAATTTGCAGTTCAAACTACCATTTACGTTGATTGATAAAGCGGTGTTAAACGGTAATTTATTACAATTTAACAGCTGCTTTCATTGCTTATGTTCAAGGATACAACAAAATGTTTGGTTTTAATCACAGCATTTAATGTACATATGTACATAGAATATACATTGCTGCATTCTTATGTTTCTAACCAAAATATCCGCATATATACATCAAAGAATTCTATGGTATGTAAGTTCGCCAACCCGCACTAGGCCAGCGTAGTGGACTATATGGCCTAACCAATCTCAATGGTACTCTCGATTGTAGAGGAGGCCCGTGCCCTGCAGTGGGACGTATATGGGCTCATACAGATACAGATACAGACACATCAAAGACCCGAAACGCGATACACTTACGCAGGGCATAGGTCTTGTCTCCTGTAGTTGTTATTTGTCTGGCACGGAAATGTGACTGCACTACACTTGGTGGTAAGCGAAATGTCTGGTCAGAGTATTGAAATATCAGGAGGCGGTCCAATGCCATTCGATACAACAATGATACATTGTGATAAAATGTCGAAAGCAATAAGATATAATGTCGTGTCGTCCGCAATAAGTCCCATCGTCTGGCGACATGCAGATGGGTCGTGCGATGTGAATAAATACAGAAGAGCTCTGTGCTCCAATTTATAATATGTCTCCACGATGCATTTAGATTTTAGATGCTCGCTAAAATATACTAGTATAATTTCGACCAGGAATAATTGTGTCGACTGGCAAATATGATCGAATCTCGAGTGTGAATAATCTTTCTGATTTCTTTAGCAGTCCATATACGTCTTACTGCAGGGCACAGGCCTCCGACACAATCGAAAGTACGATTAAGAGCGGTTAGGCCCTCCATAGAGTCCATCTGATTTGCATTGGATTAACCATCATGTGCTTTACAGTCATGTCCTACAAACCTGATTTTAATCCGGTCTATTTAGCATTCATCACTTAACACGGAGTTTTAAATAAATGTGGCTATTACTCAGGTTATTTTTCAACTTCCCCTCTTGTGTCCAATAAAATAATAAATAGTAACCTAAATTAATTTCTAGGTAGCATCTACGCAAACTCTTATTCAAATTGGTATCATTTGAAAAAGGATTTCAATTTTTTTTCCTACTCTTATTGATTTGGTCGATAAAAACAAAGAAAACGGGAAAATACTTAAAATAATGTGTTCTGGTGGGCACATCCAGTCATTCTGTATACATAAATAAACTCATGCCTTTGTCCCATTAGGGTAAGTAGAGACTGGAGCACCACCTACACTACATATTACTTCTTTCGCTTCATCTACTGTCATTAATCTCTTCTACTGGTGGCCATCGCAATATCTATCTCTCCCCAAATAGCAGTATAAATGCACTGTTGTATTTCGATTTGAAGGACATTGTAACCATAGTAATTACTGGATATAACGAACATTTTATATTTTAGGATGGCGAGCACAGTGAAATGCCAAGCATTTATTTCTAATTCATGGTGTTGTTTTTGCTACTGTTCATGAGCGGTCATGTCGGTTACCATCAGGCAAATGGCATGCCCCATTCATAGCAATAAAAAAATCTACGCTAGCCGATTTCGTAGATTTTGTATTTTGTTATATTATGTAACTAGCGGCCCGGCCCAGCTTCGCCCGGGTACAAATAGATTTCTGTACAATAATATGTACGTATTATACATATAAACCTTCCTCTTGAATCACTCTATCTATTCAAAAAAAAACGCATCGAAATCCGTTGCCTAGTTTTAAAGATTTAAGCATACAAAGGGACAGAGAAAGCGACTTTGTTTTATACTATGTAGTGATTATAGGGTAGGCAAAATCTCAATGGTACTCTCGATTGTGTCGGAGGCCAGTAGGACGTATTCAGGGCTGATACAGAATGTAATAAAATTGAGATATGGAAGAATAATGAGTAATTTTTGTCGACAGGAAATGGTCCCAGCGGTATGGTGACGTCATTCATGTTGGCAGGTAATGTGCCATACCTCAAACAGATACCAGATGACTTGCCCATAGACGAAATGCTCAGAGCCAGGTGAGTTTACATACCTTAGTCTTTTCACCTTTAGTTGTAAGTCTTCTCTCTCTCTCTGCAGTCCGTCCCTCATGAAAAATGCTGGATGTACCGCATGGATGGACAGAACAGATTAAGGACTCGTCTGCAACTAGATTTCAATTACATAACATAGTCTTTTCACCTTTGAAGTTATAAGTCATACCTCTCTCTCTCTCACTCGGTCCAATAATCCATCTAGATAATCCACTGTAACGGCCATTCTCTATATCATATCTATTTTTAACAAGAGGATATAAAAACTACCATTACTATATCGGTACAATTCTACGCTTCTTTATATACACACGAGTATATATTTAACTTACTTAGGTACATACCTACATATATAAATATATACACCACATCTATACTTCTCTTTGTTAACTGAAACATAAAATGGGTCGAAATATCCCAATGAAATGTCATGTTAAAGATAGCTAAGTAAGTCAGCTCAATAAGTCTTCTAGACTAATTCTATTTAAAAGAAGAGATATGGTTGACCAAGACAGTAAAATTAGTTAGACGACGACAGGGAAATGACATACCGCGGGTTCGAAACCCGCACTGAGACAATTGTTTGATCAATTTAAGATTAAGATTTATGAAAGGGCCATTTTGTTTGTAAAATCATTTTTTTATATGTTTATGGTCTTTTTTGTGTGTTTATTTATTTATAATGAAGCTATTGAATATGATGCATGGCAATTAACGATAAGTTAATATGGCACAATATAGTCATAAACACATATCTTAATAATACTGTTCCAAGCTATACTTGGAAAAGAAACCATAAAGATAAGAAACATCTAGAAATTCACATGAATTAATGGTATATCAGCATACATACCTATTAGAAATGGAGAAAACGATTGAGAGGCTTCTATATACTGTATTTTTTTTAATACAGACAAAATAGTATAACATACAGCTTAAATATGTTGAAAAAGTAGATTTCGTGATAATCTTTGCATTCCAAAAAGATGAAATGAAATTCTAGAAAATTGTAAAATGTTTGAGCTACAATTTACGCAAGTCAAAATAAGTGATCAAGATTTTAGGGTTTAAATATAATTAAGTTTCATTTAACAACAAAATGACATTCTACTTTATTAAAATTATCACACCTTTACAAAGAGATGCTGAAACAGTACGGAAACTAAAAATACTAATTGATAAAAAATTCTCTTCTAGATTATCAAACCTGCCTCCAGGACAGAGCCTGTACGAGGCAGACCTCTTGGAGCTGGCGGAAGGTCTGGAGGGACGATGTCAGAACCCCATCCCATTGCTGGTAAGCATCTGATGATCCTGGTCTTGTGAACCTTGGAGTGTGAAGGAAAATCCTAAGATAGGACGGGATTTTATATCCAAGTATTACAACACATTACACAAAAATAGTTGCAACTCTGCCGGTCTAAAATTTCAAAATATGTGACATCACAAGCAGGGTCCACAAATGTGACCAGCTGTACAAGGATGGGGGAGGGGCCAAAATATCATGAAAGTCGTATGGCGTAATTTATGGATGGCCCCCTGTCTGTCGGCAGTGTGCCGGACGTAATTGAGACTCTAGATAGTGAGAGGGTGGATACCTCTTGGGACAGGCCGGCATAATTGTTTCGACTGACCAAAGATATAAATTATACGCTGATGTGTAATATTTTTGGATGGCACTGGTTCTACCATCGCGTCGGTATTGTAATCAAAATCAAATACGAATGACTAGAAAACTGATAATCTCATTACACTAGTGGTTCTTAAACTTTCAGTCATGAAATAAAGAACGAAAAAAAAAATTGTCGCAGACACCGGATAAAAGTATGGAACATGCGAGTGATATTGGAAATCTACCTACTACAAATAACAACAAGGTACAATAAGAACATGGACCATTTGACACATGTTTACCTCCCAACTGACCATTTAGTTTGTTGACTGGTTTGGTTATATGTTATTACAATAATAAAGTTATTTTTCTATATATCCTTAAATGTAACATGTATAAAATTATTTTAAGGATGGCATTAGGATGGCTCGGGCCGTGACAGTAAAAAATCACATCCATTTTTCCATTAAGTACACAATATAAAGGCTTTTAAATTACTTATAGTAATGACGAACGACGACGAATGAATTGTATCGTTTATCTTATCGTGACACGTGAAACCGAAAGGTCAGTGTCTGATTTGGGGCGTGCCATGGGGGTCAATTTGACTGATAATTGTCACCGGCTGGATTTTTTATGACGAGACGTGCAAGTTCTATAAATAAACCACTCAGAACTTCGATCAATAATACCATAATATAAGAAATTATTAAGCACAGGTCGAACTATTCTCATGACCCCGGGATATAACGTATTAACTGTCTCAATGTCCAATTAATACTGGTTAATATATCCTTTTATTCAATAGTGTTTTTTACTACAGTATGTTTGACTGCAGTATATCAATTGAGGTTTCCTAGATTTACGCGATTGTTATACGACTTTCCGAGAAGGTTAACAAATGTAGAAAATGACCAAATGCGCGATAAAATCCGTAAAAAATAGTTTTATTTCAATGCAGTGTATTAAATTACTGTGATTTAAAATCTACAGCTTTTCAAGCAAAACTCAATATTAAAGCTGTTAGTTTTGTGTGACACAGCGCCATCTTTAATATGTTGAATGATCCTATCATCTCTTTATCAATAGTAATGAATGCACGTGTGTTTGTATCAGAAATATATCGATATAAATATGATACAAAGTAACCATAGATTTATACAAAATGTTTTGCCAAACGTAAATAACAATGCAGATCTATATCACCTGGCAAGATATCAACTTATAGATTAGTATTTAGAGTTGAAGGAACTCTTAACACTGTAGGTTATCGGCGTGTAATGTTTTTTAAGTAATTATTTGAGTGAAACGGAACGCTACGGGTTCGATTTGCGTACCGAGATAATTTATTTATTTGAATAGTACGATGGTATTAAATCAATTACAGTAATCAATTATTATTGAAATTTAAAGAATTAAACACACAAACTAAATAAATTTTAACATGAAACACGAACAAAACATGATATCATAATAGTGTCAAAAATTGTACTTAAAATGCACAATAAGAAAGTAAAAAATATAAACATTTATACGATCCATATATGTAATTGACTCGGGTATAAGTTTGTGAGACCGAAAAATCTCTCGTAGTTTCTGATACCCACGACACAAGAGTTGATCTTAGGACTATGTAACTTTTATTATTATTGTCTGAAAGTCGTGACTTGCCGTGATAAAACTGTTTATCTTATTGTTACAATGTTTCTAGTTAGAATGCTATCTACTCACGTCGAATTAAATACAAGCTTATTTTATTTTTATGTGTTGTTTTATAATTCATTATTTTAATTCTTGAATAGCGTTGTAATTTTAGTGTATTGCGTTAATATTAGCGATTCCGTTTTATTAGTTCTAACAAATTATTCCGTCTAATTTATTTTCACATATTAAAGAATATATGAAAATATTCTCTCGATTTTGTTGACGAATAAGTATATTTAGGACAAGTGGTCCGAATAGGCAGATTTCCAATTTCGAGAGAGGTGTCAATCGTCGAATCCAACTCGGTTGGGCAGCGTTCGGGAAACTTCACGACGTCTTCTCGTCAAAAATACCTGTGCCTTAAATCGAAAGTCTTCGATAGTTGTGTGTTGACAGTGATGACATGGATGCAGGCTGCTTCCAACAGGTCACAGTTGAAATCATTGGGGGAACCCTCTTTCCATCAGTAGACTTCCTTTGGATTATGGATGGATTGATAAATATCAAAATATTAAAACATTCAACTCTTTTTTTTTACTCCGTTGAATAAAAGCACAATATTACGATAGGTATATTTTTTTGTTTAATATCTCTTAAATTATAACCATTTTAAATATAATTGTCTGGGCGTGCCACTAATTATATTCTATCACGGGGGGTATGACCCCTCGCCCGATATCCCAATGCGTCCCTGTGGACCGATGTGTTATCACTTATCAAAGGGTATCGCGCGGGTCGCCACACCATGACTTATCGTGGTCGGTGGCGTGTACATTGTCTCACATGAAAATTGTTTGTGATTGGAATTGGAAACTTATTTCGTGTACTAGTGATAATATAGATAGGTTATTCAGGGAGATTTTGGGATTTTTGACATACGGTTAAAAAATACTTATTTGGCGTCAGAGAATAATCTGCTTCTAACAGTCACTTTTTATTGATCGTCTAAATATTTTACAAATAAATGAACAATGAAGGATCATATAAACTTATAGTGGTTTGTATGTGACGCATACTCAGACAAAAAAGTGTTTTTATACATTTACATCCATCATCCAATGATTTGTCAGTATAGTTGGAATTAGTTTGGGATTAGAAGGATTAGTTAGATTACATATTACGAGTATGTAAGCTATGGACTATATAGTCCTAACCCCACAAAATCTTACAAATGTGTTGTATCATAAACTATGACAGACTTTTTGGTCAAATATTCAAATTCCAAGAAAAATTTTTTGTTCACACAAAAATTTAAATCAGCAAGGATTGAACCTGAGTCTTTTTTAATCACGGCGGGTTTATTAACCAACTTCGCCAGACAGGCTGACAAATATACAATAATATTCAAGCAATGGTTACACACCATTAATCATGCGATTGTATCCCAAAGCTTATAAACAGGTATTTTTTTGCGAATTATTGCGACCTTCCGTCTGACACAGCCATGGCTTGGTTCGATACTTCTTGTTTTATTTTGTGGTTGATAAAAAAACATTAGCTGGTAATAATGGCTTTGTCTGCGTTGTAGAACATTTGTTCTAGAAGGCCATGGAATTATATAAATACATATGTATGTACAACGGATACTTGAAATAAAGATATAAGCATACATAGAGACGGATAGCAGAGAGCGACTTTGTTTTATACTATGTAGTGACAAGCATTTTAGTTGTAATTTAATAGTTTCAAACATATCCAATATATTAAAAGTGAAAAAAATTGTTCTTAATATTATGAGTTATGTTAACAGCATCAGAACAACGTAATAGGACGACAAAAGATAGTAGACGATCAGCGAGGTTGGTCTGTAGTCCAACACATCACACGTTAAACTGTATGAGTATGCCTAAATACTGAACAAAATGTTCGTATTTTATATCGCACATCGCAATCTTAGACAAAGTTCGAACTGATAGGTTTTACGATTATAGAGAATAGTATTGAATATTAGAAGCGGGTAACTTTTTTCTTATATGTTGCCGTTCAATTTCGAACATTCGAACTTCGTAATAGAGTTTCACCGAGACGTGGCCTCTCACTGTGGGCCTCATTAAAAGGCTCAAAGTCACTCAACGAGCCATGGAGCGGGCTATGCTCGGTGTTTCCCTACGAGATCGAATCAGAAATGAGGAGATCCGTAGGAGAACCAAGGTTACCGACATAGCCCATAGGATTGGCAAGTTGAAGTGGCTGTGGGCCGAGCACATAGCTCGTAGAACCGATGGCCGTTGGGGCCGAAAGGTTCTCGAGTGGAGGCCACGTACAGGCAGGCGAAATGTCGGACGCCCGCCTAGAAGGTGGACGGACGATCTGACTAAGGTTGCAGGAAGTCGCTGGATGCAGGCCGCTTCCAACAGGTCATTGTGGAGATCCTTGGGGGAGGCCTATGTTCAGCAGTGGACTTCCTGTGGCTGATATGATGATGATGATGATGAATAGAGTTTGGAGTACCCCCTATACAATGCACTTAACATCAATTGTATTGATGTCACGTTACCATCTCATTAATAAAATGACTCGGCAGATACTTAAAATGTATTCTAATTAATTAGCATGAGTGTATGTTTACAATACTTAACGTCAAGTGTCGAAATTATCACAAGTAATTTATAATTGTTTCTCAATTATACAGATAATTTATAAGTAGGGAAATTGTTATTAGACTTTGAAGAGCTTGTGAAAGTATGGAAAATACCGGAGTAATTAATAATTATTGTTGTTTGTTAAAATGTATTTTATGATGATAAATATACCCCACGTTCACATATATTGCTGACTTTGCATGGACACGTGTATATTAATTATTATACAATGTTGCATTATAATATATTGTGTAAAGTTTTCATTAAGATGAGTCCATCTCATTAAGATAATTGTTATGAGGATTGGGTTGGTCGGATGCGATTTGTCGTGGTCACGGGCTCAAATCTCAGAGCACACTTCTGGCTTTTCAGTTAGAGTGTATTTTTAGATTTATAGGTGCTTTAAATGTAAATGAAAATATTGCGAGGAAACGTCTATAATAAAAATAATTAATATACACACAGCGTATACTGAGCTGGTATCCATTCTCCACGCATATTACAACAAATACCAGAATGGGCCTGTTAACTGTTATCTTATTCTTAACTTACTTGTATTTTTATTTTGTTGTATTGTGTGTGTGGAAGAAATAAATGGTTTAAATGGTTTAAAAGAAGAAAGTCGTAAAATAATTAAAATAACTTAACGTGTAATGAAAAACCCGCATTAGGTCAATACGTGGACTGACACTTAAGCCCTCTCCATTGAAGACTCTAGCACGTCAATGTATAAAATTATTCCTCTCCCGTGCATAGCAGATGCCAATTATGAGCTGACATCAGTATATAATTGAAAAAAACACTTACCTGAGCAACCGCTTGGAAAGGCCGGATGAAGCACTAACACGAAAGCACAATCACACCAAAACCGAACATCGAAATATATCGAAATAACACAATGAGCCTCTTGTACTATTATTATTGTGTTGTTTCTTCACTGTATTTTTATTTTTGTGCAATAAAGGATTAAATAAATAAATAAATAAATAAATGAGCTGTATCAAGAAGCTCAATAAATACCGAACTGACGGTTAATGCGATGCGGCCCTAGACTAAAATTTTGCAACCTACCCACATGTAAACTGATAATAAATGCACGGAAAATGATATTTTTAAATCGCCAGAAGTATTTTACTAAAAGTAGTATGTTCATATGTTAGGCCATTTCAATGCTAATTTCGATGTTTTAAGTCATCTAACATCATGATCTTATACAGTCTTACATGCGTATCATAAATAAATACACACAACAGTCACTCACATACATAGTCCCACAATAGGATCAATTTAGTCTTGTGTCTTAGGTATCAGAAACTACGACAGTAGTTGGACCCACAAACAAACAGACCCGAAAGAAATATTTGTAGGCCGCATAAACATTTCTCTCGGTGCGGGGATCGAACCCGCGGTCTCTCGTTTCACAGGCGGCCTCCACCTGCGCCACGGACGCCGTTAATTTCTACTTTTACGCACAAGCATAAACCTCTTTAATTAAAGTGATGAAGCTAGAACATTGCCTTCTACCTAAGCAAGAAAAAAACCCAACAATTTCAACATAATTTCAGATGGACAATCTCCTTCGTCCATGCGCAGACCTGGGCATCCCAGCTGACTCGCTAATCGAATGGCGTTTCGAAGAGTCGAAGGTGGTGGAACACCTGGTACTGGGTCGAGGGCCGCCAGGTGGCGCCTGGCATACTTTCCCGCCTGGAGTGAAGACCCTGTCTCCTGGCGCGTGGCTCACCCTGCCGCCTCACGCTGATGCCGGGGCTGGCAGGCTGTCTGCTAGGGCTGTAGCGAACTATTGCAGGAGATATGTTCACGCTTGTAAGCTGCAGGTGAGTGATAGTTTTGTCAATGAGTTGTGACTGGATTGGGGCAGGTGTTTTTTTTTTATACTGGCCCGGCATTGTGGCGGCATTGCACCTGATGGTAAGTGCTAATGCCGCCCAGGCAGAGTATCCATTGGCATCGGACGGCGGTCCCATGCCAATGGAAACAGTTATGCCGGCCTGCTAAGGTTCACGCTACGGCGGAAGGACCCAGGATTGTAGGAAGGAGGGAACACGTGAGACGGCAAACAATTCCACAGCCTGACGGTGCGGCACAAAAAAGAATTCGAGAACCGTTTGGTTCGCGCCGGGATGGTGTGGACCGTCAAGCTATGGTTTATGCTTGGCATTGGTGCTATTTAACTGTCTCCCTCTCTCTTCAGCCTCATAGGTTTCCTAATGGATTGCCATCGATGTACCACTAGATTATTTTAAAATAATATACTAGACTTTAAGTTAATCTTAGCACATAGTGACCAGTTTTTTATATACATTTATTTATTCAATATTTTAACTTGTCCTCTGAGGGTAGTAGAGTGATAATAGTCTATGTATCAGCCCATATACGTCCCACTGCAGGGCACGGGCCTACTCTACAATCGTAAGTACGATTGAGAGTGGTTAGGCCATATAGTCCACCACGCTTGCCTAGTGCGGGTTGGCGGACGTACATACAATATAAATTCTTATATATCGCTATGGTATGCAGGTTTCCTCACGATGTTTTCCTTCACCGTTTTAGTGCGTGGTGATTGATTATCAATACACTCATGATTCCGAAAAGTCAGAGGTGTGCCCTGGGATTCGAACCCGCGACCACCGTGAACATGTGGGCAGCCGCGATAATACATAGTTTATAATCTTTCTTTAGTAGTAGGCTGTTCCATGCAAAAAAAATAATTCAAATCCGCTTAGTAGTTCCCGAGGATGATGCGTTTAAACGATTTTAGTGTTAATTTATTCTGATGTTATAAATAACTTCTACTTGACCATATTAATACATATTTATATTTGTTGTCCACAGCGTTACTTCCGCAGTGGCGTGGTGGTGACCAACGTGAGCCGCGCTCCGCCGTGTCCGGAGCCCCCGTGCTCGCAACCCAACTGTCCCCTGGGGGCGAAGTTCTATGTCACTGCGTGAGTATTCCTAATTGACTAAGAATCTTCTCAATAGTGGTTACAGCATTAACGACGCCTTGGGTATAATTTCTACGGCGCCATATAAGATCTATCCAAATTCAAGTGACATATATACGCTCCATCGTCATTTCGAACAGTTCCCTGAATGACGATGTTTCCCCACAGTCGCGAGATCAACGGCGGTCGTCCACTAGTGGTGGCATGTAGCCGCGTGGTGGCGGGCGACAGACCCAACGTATTGCGTCATGCCCCACCGTCATTTCCAACAGTTCCTTGAAAGACGATGTTTCGCCCACAGTCGCGAGATCAACGGCGGTCGTCCACTAGTGGTGGCGTGTAGGCGCGTGGTGGTGGCGTGCGGTGGTGGCGACAGGCCCAACGTGTTGCGTCACGTGCCACATGCGATATACGATCTCGCCACCTTCGAGAGGGCGCTGCATTCGCTGCACGGTAAGAGCAAATATGATGTATATATTCTAAAATACAAAAATATAAAACAACCACCTTTGAGGAGGTTGTACACTTCTATAGTTAACACACTATAATTTTATTTTGTGTCTTTGTAATGTTTATGTAAAATTTAAAATTATACAGGGTATATCAAGACTGCTACCGAAAACGAAGCCGAGTGGTAGTTTAAGCATTGCTTTGTAATTAATGAGCTGGCGCATCGCTTACCATCGGGTGAAAGGCGTGCTCATCTCGCCATTCATTGCAATAATATAAATACAATTTAAAATATTTAGACCGCTTATTTGTCTAAATACGTACATATTTTATTTAAAATATGTACATACGTCGAATGCAGCGTGGTGGACTAAATGGCCTAACCACTCAATCGTATTCTCGATTGTAGAGTAGGCCCGTGCCCTGCAGTGGGACGTATATGGGCTGATACATACATACGTCGAATGATTTGGTGGCGGCCTGGAAATCGTTTTTCAACAATGTTAAAATAAATGTTATATTGGCTTAAAGTAATATAATTTTTACTTACCGGTGATAAGAAATGTCTTTTTTGTGAACTTTCGGTCATCTTGTGCTGTGATGTCACAACCGCTGCACTCGTGCTGCGGAACACTTTTGTGACAACACTTTTCGTGCTCTCCGTCCCGTCCATATATTTTACGTTAATGTATGAGCTTTGTGACCCCCCTCCCCGCCTGGCGTAAAAGCTGAATCCGCACTTGGACCTGCCACCAATAATGTTCTATAATTTGTGTGTCCCCAGCGGAGCGTCACTCCTCCGTGCTGGTGGTGGGGTCCGGAGTGAGCGCGGCGGACGGCGTGCTGGTGACCCGCGCGGCGCGCATGCGTGCTCACCACCTGCACCGCGCAGCAGCACCGGCACTCGCCAACCTGGCGCCCCAGCAGTACCCGGACTACTGCCAGGTACGGAGGCTTGTGTTGTACACGTTATACAGGGTATATCAAGACTGCTACCGAAAACGAAGCCGGGTGGTAGTTTAAGCGACTTCAGACACAATGCAACAGAAAAAGTTGCAAAAATAAGCGACAATTTTTTTTTTGAATTTTTTTTCCTATTGCCATATTTTGGTGGTAAATAATTTTTTTCCTAAAATAATAGTGTATACCCTTTAATTTATAAATACTCTAAGATATAAGAGAGTTTAAATTATTATTTTAGCAAAAACTATGGATTTACCACCCAAAAATGACGATATTTAAAAAATCATAAATAATAATTGTCACGTTTCTATGCGAAAATTTTAGTTGCATTGTGTTTGTAGCCACTAAAACTACCACCCGGCTTCGTTTTCGGTAGCAGTCTTGAGATACCCGGTATAGTTACAAATGTATAGCAATTTTATGCGTATGTATTTATACCTGGTACATAAATGTGGGATTAGTTCCGTAAGGGGTCAAATTAAACAAAGATCGTCTTGGTAATATTAAATATATTATCGTCTTAAAACTCGTCTTCCCTTCAGCCGTCCTCTACGTCTTCCAGACTGTTCTCTTCCCATTCCGTCCTTGCATACTTCAACATCTATATCATTCATCCTCTTACTCTTTCCATCTTAAATACTTTCATTAGTCATCTCTTTCACACAAACCACGTTCCACATCAGTCATACGTCAACGTTCCATTCTACTCATCTTTTTTCTTAACATTCAAATCCTACATAAATAACAGCTAATATTGCTTCTAGGCTGTCAGAATAAGGGCGAATCATCAAAATTATAGTCTCTTATTTCTTTTTCAAGCGCGCCAAAAAATCTCCAAAAACACGCTATTTTGAAGAATACGCTATACTTCGGACCTCGTTTGGTGACCTAAAATTATATAAAATATTTTATAATTTCTACATAACATATATCATCTTACAATATTAATTGATTAATTTTCTTTTTATAGGTTTACAAAATGATGTGCGACGGCCCCACAGCGGAACACGAGAACTACACCTCCCACCCCGACCACGTGATCGTAGAAGTGACCCCCCTCCCTACCCAACACGCCATCGATCCCTCGCTCCAGCCCAAACGCGTCAAGCTTCTCAACCTTAAAACCAACCACACCACAGAAATAAACGTCTCACTCATCGGAGTATTCATCGGATCGAAGCCAGATCTCTTCTTCCTACAAAACAACAATTGCACTTGTGATAAAATCAACAAAAGGAAAATGGAGGAAAAGCAGTGTTTTCTAAGGAACCATTGGTCATACATCAAGTCAATGTTGGGACAAAGCATACAGAGCTGCAAATCTAGATATTTGAACTACACAGAAATAAACGGAAACGACGGGAAATGTTTAGTAGAAGACTGCAATAAAAGGGTTGAATGTCAGTGCAAGCTCATCCCCTATTTTGACAAGTGCCAGTGCGATTTAGACCCTTCAGATGGTATAGGGTTTGGGGTGGATGAGTTCAAGCCTGTGGAGTCCAGGGCGAATCCAGTGGCGGTGGATAAAGGGACCCATGAAGTGGGCCGGATGCGGGGGGTATACGCACTGGGGCCCCTGACGGGGGACAATTTCGTCCGATTCATCCCTGGAGGCGCGCTGGCCCTGGTCTCACACATCCACAAGCAACGCTAACATTCAATTTTTATAATAAATTATTTTTTATACGTGACGTTTTGTTTCTCTACCCTGGGTTTTTGGGATTGGGTTTGGGAAGGGATTTGCAATGAATGAGTGAGATGGCAAGATTGAGCAAGTGGGATGGAAATATTGAATGAATAAGCATGGGAGATTCTGTAATTAAGTAACATATTATTTCTAGGATTTATCCAATGGAGATACTAAATACAATTAACAAATTAAAGAATATAAATAAAACTGCCACAAATTAGTTGCACTAATATAATTGGTAATAAAAAACAAATAACAAACGTTAGCAACATAATGTCATTAAATATATCACATGAAGTAGACTCGGCGCAGGCACTGAACCCACTCTAACGGCGTGCTAACAGCTTCCTTCCTTACATGCAATTCAGGACAAAATATGGCATTCTTTACTTAATTTTAATATAGGAAACTAAATATGCTTTTATCTTTTTAGTATATTTGAAATTTACGCAAAGAATAGTTTATTATAGGGGCTTATTATGGCTAGCATGTACAACATTGGTTGTCATTAGTTTACGCTATCATGCATAATTGTATAACAGGCGACAGCACAGAGTAGTTGATAGATTTTACAAGACAATTTTTTTGGTTGATTCCATTCTGCTCTATAAACCTTAAAATAAATGTGTTGGCAAAAAGTAGCTTAATACCTTTCTTGGCGGCTTTTTTACCAAACTATAAATATTAGTCCAACGGTTTACATGCCCATTATTTTGTCCTAAATTGCAATTGATTCAACATTGCATGTGCATTCTATAATATCTATACTCACAACACTCATTACATAATTAGAATTTAAAATATAATTTGTCCTTATAATATATTACAGATCACTTCTTTTGCAAAGCTATTTGGAAGCAATCGTATTGCTTATAAAATTGATACATTTCGCAACCTTTAGTGGCATATTAGAAACATTTCAAAATTAAAACTCAATTTTACATCAAAATACCCTCATTTTAAAACGTGATTTTGCGCCATCTATTGGTATTGTAGAGGCATTTCTATTGACAACTTTTTTCGACATTTACTTATCATTTACATCAACATATCATAGATGCTTGGTTTATTTGATTAAAAAAATATATTATTTTCATTATAATTTTTTGCACTCAGAATTCGAACTAACATGCATCTGATTCCCAAACCGTTATATCACACAGCGCCAGCGGAAATTATAAAAAAAATAATTTGCCATTAGAGATTGCGAAATTGCATGCCGACAATAATATTTTATTATGATGTACATACATCCAGGGCCTTTGAGGTAACCATTAAAGCTTTACAAAGCAATTGTGCAGCCCAGCGTAACGATAGCAACTGACAATGCATAAGGCCGACATTCGGGATTGTCACTCGCTTTACATATAAAGAAGAAACTGTATAATTTGTATAAATTTTCAGGAACCGTCCAGATATAACGTGTTAGAAAAGAGAAGAAAGTAAAAAAATAAGTCAATTTCATATATGCAATCTTTGGATAAATAATTTCCATTACCCATAGTTGTTATTTGTCTTCTTTTTTACCTATTCTTTTTTTATAAATATAAAATATGTTGAGAATATAATTATGATTATCGTTTTCAACAGAAAGTCCATCGAAAAATAATAAATATACAAAAATCATTTATACAGATGGCAGTGACAAACAAACGTAATATCTGGACGCCCTTAATAACAACTATATTTGTTTCTAACGGTCTTTGGTTGTACAGTAAATTAGCTATTTTATGTATTACGCTTATGAAAGGCACTAAATACGTCATAAGTTATGCAAATTATTACTATAGATTTACGCTTTTACCCTAGTCAAACCTATATATTCAGTATTTTACCTGAAGAAGCAATAGATAAAGTATAATAAACTACTAAAATATTTTAATTTTCAACTAGTATGAAAAAGAAGTTAAAAACTATTGTAATCAATTATACCATTTATTAAACTGAAATTATGATTTTTATATCTATAAAAAAAACCACTGCACGTCGATGTTTTTGTTAAATGTGATCCATTAAATAATTAAAGAATTAACTGAATGATTTGACTAGCGCAAACAACGCATGAACATTGCTTTAGCTAAATCATTTGTAAATATATTGTTTTAATCTATACAATGAAACCTAGCGCAGATTTAACTTCAAAATACAACCTATCAATTATTTTGATTAAATTATCTATTATAATATTTAAGTTACAATTCTATGGACTGTTCTAAGAATTTTCGAATTTATAATTAGGATTTACAAACCCATAAACAGAGTATTGATGAGAACGCATACAGAACTCTATTAGATACAATAAAATAGTACACAAGTTTCTGTAAGTAACTGCTCCTGAAAAATACTGCATATGACTACGGACATGTCTTAAAATGTATTTTTAAGTTCCTTTGGATAAATCAATATATATATATTTTAAAATCACTTATATTCCATAGTTATAACAACGCAATGTAACGCTAATTAATCAGCTGATTTCAGCTGTCAATGACACGTGCCGTAATCTGTTTGTATGTGATATAAGGATAGGAATTTATTTTATTTGATTTATTTATCAATTGTACAATACCTTTTGACTTTTGAGTCACAAACCTAATACCATATTGGCTTTAACTGTGTATTAGTTTATGTCATTATTATTATTATTAGGGATGATTTTAGTTTTGGGAGCAGTCTCTTACTGGCTGTGTAATTTTTTGAATATACCCTAATGTATATTTTTTACCAACTTCATTACATTTATTGTGCTTTGTATGTATATCAAAACATAACTTTAAAGTTTATACATATCTCCCAAGAAAATTGTACATACTCAATGATAAATTGTATTTATCATATAGATATCATAAGATTCAAGACGTTACAACGAAGTTTAACATTATATTTAGTTCAAAATGAATTATTGGCAGGACAAAAGGCAGTATACAGCGGGAATAGAAACATATTTTTGACAGTACTAGACAAGAGTTGCCACTCGAATAAATTATTATTAATCTATGGTAATTTATTTCATAGATCTACCAAAGACTGGTGTGCTAAATCTCCCACAAAACATACGATCCTGTCCAGCAGTAAATATTGTAATATTATTATATTGGGTTTAAATTTTATTTCAAATTGAATGAAGATAAATTTGAGTGTTATTAAATCAATATTTTTAGAGACAATATTTTTTTTAAATTATTAATTATTGGTTAGATATATTTAGTGTGCAAAAATGATTTTACATCATTATATTGTTTTCGTTTTGATTGGTAACTCCAATTTTCCAATGTTCATCTGTATCTGTATCAGCCCATATAATTGAGTACGATTGAGAGTGGTTGAGAATATTTGTCAACCATAAAACAATGGACTAGCTACAGAAAGCCTCTGTATAGCGACATAGCTTTTGCCTTAATCCGGGCTTATTCCATCAGAAAACTTTAAAATCTTACATCTAATTAATTCTATAATTTCATAAGCTATTCTCAGCTATAATTTAATTATTTATTTTCATTGACCGAGGCGACCTTTCACAATATCATTTATATTATCTCTTTAAAGAATAGTATAATTTAGAAGATGGAAAGGCATATTACTTGCATCACAACAAAATTTAAATAGAATTATACAATTTAAATTAATCCGATTTTTTACCTGTCTAGATTGTTCTAAATTAGGTAATTGTGTTTAATAGGATTTTATGATTATACTTTGTATTTTTAATATTTTGGGCATCGAAAAGACACTATTAAGACGCCTCGGTCGTAGTACAAGCAGCTTAAAATACGATAAATTATCGAACGGCTTAAAAATATTCTCATTTTAATTTCATTGTAATAATTCATAATAATTTATGATTAGATGAATAAAACCTTTTGAGGGCTAATATTTTAAGATTGCAATTTAGTTTTCTCGATTTCAATTATTTGTTAAGAAATTGTGGTGATTTTCTGACATCATTAAAAATAGTGCATTATGAAAATAGGGAGGAATTGAAAAAACGTTAGACAATTATTTACTAATTTTTTTTATATATTTTTTACACTGGAATAAAAATTTAAACCAATTCCCTTTCCTTTATTTTCAGTTATACTATTATAAAATTTCCAGTTTAAACCAGTTTCTCAAATTAAACAATCTTTAAAAACTAGCCCTCAAAATTAACAATTGTCTATATATTTCAACTACGTAAACAACATAACAAATTATAAGAATATGATATGTTGATGAAAACGATTCGCAAAAAATAAATTTGGGGGTCATATCTCCCATGACCCCCCGCTAACTCTGATACTGGTGTTATATACCTTTAAGCTTATCTTAAATTAGTAAAGCCGAATATTGCTGATTTGAGAAAAAATATACTTTCTTATTATGAATGGAATACTATCGCTGAGGTAGATGACGAAAACCGTATTTAAGCATAAAGTAGTTTTTAGGCAGTGCTGTACTCAGGAGATTTCATGTGGTCGATTTAGTAATTTTCTTGTTATCTAAGAAAATACGACACAATTCTTATTAAAGATTATTATTATTTGGAATCCAGAATAATCCAGAATAATCCAGAATAATTTGTATTATCATACGTCCCACCGGAAGGCAGCAGGCGCCTCCTCTACAATCGAGAGTACGATTGGGAGTGGTTAGGCCATATAGTCCACCACACTGGCCTGATGCGGGTTGGCGGACTTTACATATCATTCTTCGTTATATCTGGTATTGTAAATTAAGAAAAATATATTTTCAATCCCAAGGGTTATCAATCGTTACTCCATAGTTCCTGTTAGGTTTAGCATAGGTCTTTGAGACTGATTCCTAGAGAAACCACGAAATAATCCCTTATTATCAAAATTATGTAAAGAACTTTATGCTTAAATACGATGTATATGATATTTACAATATATTTTGAATTTTAATATTGAGAAATTTAAACTACCCTCTAATTTTATGAAGTGAAATACGGAGATTCATGAGTAATAAAAAGTTAAATTTAATTATATTTAAATAAAAGATGTATGTAGCTATTGCCATGATTTAAAATGTAGGGAAAATTATCAAATTTGGGTTTTCTCATATGTAGAAGCTTTTAATTGGCTTAGGTTATTTAATTGTATAAAAAACTGTAATATTCTAAAATCACATAAAATATCATCGGAATTCTTAGTCTACCCTCAACAAAAACAAAAACCTGTTATGACTCAAACAAAAACATAGAAATTATTCAAAGAAAATGGTTATAAAAAGTAAAATGTACATCACAATAAATCAGTGTTTCATAGCTTCAATGTGACCACAAAGGGTAGGCAGAGATACAACAATTAAATATCACTTAGCTAAAAATATAAATTATTGCTTTGTAAAAATCACTGCAATAAGCGTATGAATTAATCTTCTATCAATAATTTGTATAAAACCAATGAGTCTAACTCTTAAATAAATAGTGTCAAATATACAAATAATGTTACAAAAGCATTGTAAATTGTAAAACATAATTATACAGGGTGTTATAAAGCTATAAAAGAAAATATCACAACAACCTTTGCTGTATTTGCAAGTATTAGTATTTCACTTTATTTTTTAATATTTCATCAAAAATTTGTCCGCATCTGAAAATCGTAATAATATGAAATTTAAATATCTATTGGTAAAATAACTTGTAAATATCATTCGCAATTCAAAAGAATTATGCTTGCCTAAATACCATGTACACAGATATTTAATAAATATTTGATGTTATTTTACTTTTGTTACACCCTGTATAACATAATAATTATATAACTTCACCTGAGCAGAATATAGTCAAATGTAAAAACACCACTCTTTTCAAAATATTAACAAAATTATAGGGTAATATAAGAATCAAAAATATTGTTGCTAACTTCATTTATATACAAATAAAATGTTGTAATATTTGAAATTATGCTTTGTAGACAATGTAAAATAATTGTCACTTACTTTTTAATACGGTTTCTGGCTAAAATTATGAAGTAACTTTTTGAAAGTTAGCACAAGTATGCGTTTTAAAATAAATATGCACTGTTCATTTCAACAAAAGTATGTAGCTTGTTATATTATGATCCCAAATGAAAATGATAAAGAATATTTTTTGACATACGGGCAACATAAGTTCGCGAAAACTTCATTGAAAAACAAATTATAGATAACCTCACTTGGCTTAAAATAAAAATTGCATTATATTAAAATATGCATAACTTTTGTAGCTAACTTTACATTTGTCATTCAAAAAAATTGTTTGTTTAACTCAATGTACTTCACGTTATAGATTGAAGTAAAACTATTATTTACGGATCTATTTTAGCGTTCAGAACAGACTAATTTATTATATTAACTTATTTATGTAATAGTTGTAAAATATTAAATTAAAAAGGATGACTAATACCTCAGTCCGCCCCTTGACCACGAAAGCTGTAAAGTAATCGTAACGTACGAAAAAATATATATAAAAATCAATCCAAATCTGTGATAAAATTTGTAAATAATAGTTTTATTTCAAAGTGTCATTCATGTTATAATTGAGTAAATAAGAGAAGTTCATCTTACATCAGTAGAGGTGCCTGTACCACAGGAAGCCACAGCCGAATTGCCTGATGAATTTATTATAAGATCCCAAATGAAAATAAATGATATATAGAATAATTAATGATATATAAGTTAGCGAAAACTTCATTGAAAACTTTTGTAGTTTAAAATAACAATAGCATTATTTAAAACATGCTAAACAATCAATATAAATTACAGATCTCGGTACCAAAAAAAAAAAATACTAAAATAAAAATTGCATTCAATAAAATATGCATAATATTACTGATACCAAACAAAAAAAAACATTTCTAGCTAACTTCACATTTGTCAAAACAGCTGGCTGACATGTTATATTTGAGTAAATACTAAATAATAGTTAATAACATCAGTAAAGATGCCTGTACCACAGGAAGCAGCCGAAGGGGCTGACGAGTTCGTTCTAAGGGGAGTTCTCATCGTCCACCTCGGCGATCACCGCGTCAGACTCCCAACGTGCACGCTCGCTTATCAGCGCTTGCAATTTCTGACAACAACATCATATTTTATGAAGGAGAAAGATATTTTACTATGAAACTTAGTATCGGTACGAAGACTGTTATGCCTTGATGAAACTTGTTTGTTTAGAGTATAAATATTTTTTCTATATACATTATTATAGTCCCAGAGATGACGACCAAAACCATGTATCATAGCAATACAGTCGAAACTGTATAAAGTCGTTAGATTATGTGATTCTGAACCCGACTAGGTAGGTAGTAACGGTCAAAAGTGTAGCAATTGCATGTGAGGCTATTTCTGCTGTGTCCAAAAAAAGGCAGTTGGTATCATAACAATACGTCTGATATTGGAAATGTACATAGATTTTATAATTTTATGACGAATAAGTTGGTTTTCAGACATTTTGCAACAAATTTAGCCGACCTGTATTATAGCAATCCGAATGATTTTTTTTTCTACCGTTCGTAAATTTGGCAGGATTGCAAAAAAAATGTTTTCAGTCATTTTATATATCGCATGTACTCCCAAAAGAGAAAAGAACGTTTTGGAATCGCTTGGCCGATGCCTGAGCGCTTCTTACGTTCCTGCTGCGGTGGGAATGTATTTTGGCATATTATGCTCCTGCCACTCTCTTACTATACATAGTCACTCACCAGCTGTCCTAATCGTTGAAATGACTCACTTAAAGTGACAACAAACTATAAGTTGCTGAGGCGGACGTGGGTGTGTCGCAGGTTGTCCGAGGGCTCGCGGACATTTTTTTTCTTCTATTCCCAATGATAAGGCATGGTTTGCTGATCTGCCATTGACGAAGTTTTCGGGGATGGAAGAGTAGGTTTTTAAGAATTAAAAATTATCAATTATAATAGACGTTTTTATAGCATAGATACGTTGTTCGCGCTCTATTTTGGCAAGACAAAAGCCAGGTGATTGCCCGACTTGCAATTAGTCACGCTTTAACACGGTCGATATCGAAAAGTTGTCTGATAAAGGAGGTGCTACACTGAATTCTTCTGATATATTTTTTTTTACAGCTGGTTAATTCATTTCATCAAGTTCAACAATTTTCAGACAGATTGCTATGATACCGATCGGTAAAATTCCTTAACATATTTAGAATGGTCTCAAAATTTGATACATCCAAATTTCCTTCTGAAAATATTTTTTTTCCTATTAACTAATCCTAATTTACCCGTAAAGAACATTTTCAGACGGATTGCTATGATCATATTTTTTTGTCTCATTTTTAATTTTTCTAAATTATTTTTTGGGTTCGCGCTACACTATTAACTTCTGAAAAATATGTTTTCGGTATCTTATGGCTATTATATAAATACAGCCAGAAAATCAGACAGATTGCTATGATAGAGTCCGGTAAAATTTGTTGACATTTTTGAAAATTCAGTTCGGTCAAACGCTACGCGAAAAATGTCTGAAATTGGTATTTTCGAGTTCGAAATAATCAAATCTATCAATTTGATGCGGTTGTGACCGTATTGCTATGATACAAAATTTTGGTTGTCATCTCTCGTACTATTACGACCCTGGCCCTATGTTCTTGGAAAAGGGCAATAAAAAAGATTTTTTTGTCTTCGGCTTTGTGAACAAAATTGAAAATCTGTTGATAGTTAATTTATTTTATAAAACGCTGCCCTGGATAAAACAGAAAAACATTTAAGGACAAACGATAAAAAAGGTACAATAATTTTTAGGCAGTATAAGTATCGGGAAAAACGATATTTTTTACCAATACTATGAATTAGTCTTCTTCTTTTTTTAGATGGAGTTTAAAAGAATGTAAACATGATAAAGTTTAGGGTATATTTTAACTGTCAATGTAATGACACCCTTAATTATAGTATAAATAGGGTATATTTAAAAAAAAATTACGTATGCGACCCGGCTGGCTCTGGACTTTCAAGTAGATATATACTTTATATATTTGTAACAGCACATCACCGGATGGACCGATTTAGATAAAGTTTTCAAAGAAGCTACGATCTCACCTCTGGTTTGTCGAGAAGTATGATTCTGTTCTCGACTTTAGGCGCCAACTCGCATGATTGTTGTTCTAGGTCGTCCAGCGAGGCTCTACGAGTTAACCTGACAAACAAACAATAACAATTACTTATACATAACAAGTATTCCACGTAGACAAATATGTACGTATTTAGACAAATAAGCGGTCTAAATATTTTAAATTGTATTTATATTATTGCAATGAATGGCGAGATGAGCACGCCTTTCACCCGATGGTAAGCGATGCGCCAGCTCATGAATTACAAAGCAATGCTTGGCATTTCCCTGCGCTCGCCATTCTAACACATGTTGATGTTAAGTCTCAATATGTCCAGTAGTTACTATGGCTACAATGTCCTACAAACCGAAACAGTGCTTTTACACTGGTCTCTGGCAGAAGAAATAAAGCATTACGGTGGTACCACACAGATGGTCTCTCATATATAAGAGACCTACCACCAGTAAGTATGACACCAGTACAAGATCAAAATGGTTAATATTTAAAACTATTTAACCCTTTCCCTCCTTACGGTACTTAGAAGTACCTCCACATTTTTCGTCTAATAACTTAAGTACGAAATTACTTTATGTTAACTACAACTGACGTTACTTTAGAGTACCATTTCCGTAAGCCAATCACAGCGCGTTATTTGTATTACCGCGTGACATTTTCGAGAAATTTGAACAGCGAGTTACAACCGGTCGGACATTTTTTCACTTTACTGTGCGGTGGAATTGTAAAATGTTTATAAATAGAATTTCATAGGTAAGAGCTATTTTTTTTTAGTAATTACGTTGTTTATATCACGGAGTACATTTATAAAAGATGTTATAACGTATTATCACTTTATTTTATATAAATATTTGATAAAATCTGATGAGGACTTAAAAGTACCGTCAGGTGATTGTAGTCTAAAAAATTATGAGCTTTGATAATACACATACTCGATGAAGTGGGTATTTTGTTTTATCAAACATTAATGTTTTTATATTTTTATTATTATTCTGAGCAATTATTTTATTGTTTTAGCCATTGAGATGGATATTAAAAACAATACTGCTCTTATTGAAGCCCTGCTATTAGAAGAGATTCCGGACTGTGACGAAGAGTCCGATGCAGGTGTGTCCGATGATGAAGTGGAAAATATTCCACTACCGTCATCAAGAGGCTTCGATGAGATTTTTGAAAGAGCTCTAGAAAATATTTTATCCGAAGATCCGCCATTGTCGCCTTCAAAACAAGATGAACTGGAGTCCCCTGTTTATCAGGTACCACCATCACCAATACCTGGATCTAGTGTTAAGTCTGATCTACCGTCTGCAAATACGTCCTCACACAGAACTAATTTGCGATTACCCGAACCAAACCGTAAATGGAAAAAGAAGGACCTAAATACAATTTTACCGGAATATGTTTTAGATACTGGGGTAGTAGAAGACTATTTTGCTCATTGTAGCACCCCGACTGATATATTTTTAGTATTGATTGGAGATATAATTGATAATATTGTGTACCAAAGCAACCTTTATGCTACTCAGAGAGGCAAAGTATTGAACCTAAAAAGGGAGGAACTTCTAACATTTATAGGTATGAATTTTTTTATGGGTTACAATACTCGTCCGGCGTGGAGAGACCATTACTCTTCGGCACCTGATCTCAACAATGCACTTCTTTGCAAAACAATGCCAAGAGACAGATTTGCTATTATTTTATCTCATCTGCATTGTAATGATAACTCCCAAATGCCTAGACTGCAAAGATAAGTTGTACAAAATTAGATTGATGATTGATGCACTCAATAAAAAAATTCAAGAGGTTTATAATGGTACTTGCGAACTGAGTGTAGATGAATCTATGATTAAATTTAAAGGTAGGTCTGTCTTGAAACAATATCTTCCTATGAAGCCCATAAAAAGGGGATACAAGTTGTGGTGTCTTGCTGACCAGAGAGGCTATATAAAGAAGTTTCAAATTTACCAAGGAAAAGACAACGAACTGAACTCAAAATTTACCGGCTATGGCTTGGGAGAGAAAGTAGTTTTGGAGCTGACGGAACAAGATTGGGGTAAAGGGAAGATAGTTTACTTTGATAATTT